>NW_019091565.1:331728-399385 GCF_001949145.1 Acanthaster planci
TATACGTTTGCTGATTATTAGGAGCCGGGGTTGTTCTACGGCCGTGGTCCTAGCAACTCAAAATTTTTCACACATGGCAATGTTATCCACTTTTAAAAGTAAAGTAAAATTAACACTACATTTTGCGCTGATCCACTGCTGCATGCCCCTTCACGCTGACTGCATTATGCTGAAGTTGTGACCATTATGGTTGTAAGTAAAAACTGCAACAGCCATTGGTTTGTTTTTGGTTTTGGTTTTGTGTGTGTGTGTGTGTTCCATGCTTTCTTCTTTCTCTCTGTAAAACCTTGAACAAGTTCAAATTGAGATGGAAAGCTTGCGGTAAACACCATGCAATATCTCTTTTTTGAGTCTGTGTGGTTCTGATAAGAACCGGAGAGGCTCAACGTTTCGGACAGTGTGCTTTGTCCGTCGTCAGGAGAAAGTTCAAATTGGTTGAATAGGCCTATACATGCACATTTTGCAAGCGTTAGGTATGTGGGCGCGGCCACATGAAGACTTGTTCGGAAGCTCCCGACATGTTACCCATTCTTTAGCAATTGAAAGCTCCAGTATTTGAAATAAAGAAATGAAAGTTTTCCATTTGTGTGAGGGGGGTATATGAAAATTCCTCTGAGAAGAAAAAAATGTTTTAGAAATATTTCTATTTTGCCCCAACACAAGGCCTGTATATGCCACCGTAACATTGTCGACCGCACGATGTAGACAATCATCAGGAGAGTCTAGAGCTCCAAGCTTCCCCTCTCAAGTATCTCATTTTCTACTGAAAATATCTACTTTGCGTCTTATTTTCTTTCCTGTGTTACAAAATAATACAGGGCCTATGTAAGGAAACAAATTTCGGATGACTCCAAAAAGAAGCGAGTGGGAACATTAGAGTTTTGTTTTGTACCCCCACATTAGCCGTAAAGGATAAAACCGCTGAATGAGGTGTAGGGCTTGGTTGAATCACCTTGGGCTGTACCGTACACAGTCAAATACACCGTGTCTCCTAGCTGGAGAACTAGCACCGCGCTCCCAGACACCTGCTCGTTGTGACTGGAATCACTGCTACCGGCAGTGACTACCCACTTGTTGTTTTTCCTAAGATGAACCCGGAGGTCGCGGTTGGATGTGGACGCAACATTATGCACAGAAAACATGAAGACGTAGGTGCCTGGCACATTACATATGAATGTACCAGTCGCTAGATTGAAACTGGTACCCGGCAGAAGTGTTTCTATCCGCTGGAAGGGCATTTGGGTGTAGGAACTCCTATCCAAATTGCTCGTCCGCGTCACAGTAAAAGCTACCCGATGGGCGGAGTTATTTGGAGTTTCTCCCGGCTCGCCCCTCTGACCTTTGACCCCTGCTTCCCCGGTCGGGCCAACTAAACCAGGTGGACCCCTTGGACCTATCTTGCCAGGCAGGCCTATTCCGTCGTCCCCTTTGGGTCCAGGGCTCCCAGGAGGTCCCCGCTCACCGATTGCACCAATCGGACCAATTTCACCCTTCTGACCTGGCTCACCTGCGTCGCCCTTTGACCCTGTGGGGCCATGAAGGACTGGGCTACCCGGCAAACCTGGTGTGCCAGGGGTTGCAGCAGGTCCTTGGCAACACATTGGACACACCTGTGACTCACAGCCATTACCATCTGTGGACTCTGGCCTGGTAAAAGCAGATTGGGGCTTGGTAGAATTACCCAGAAGGATGGTGACTGAAAGGATGGTCGCTATGGAGATTAGCATCTGGAAAAGTAATCAAAAAACGAACAAAAAGATGAGGATGATAGAAAAGGAATAAATGACCGTTGGAAGTGTTGGGAAAGTTGGGGGCTAAAGGGAGTCACGGTTTGGCATTTTGGAATGCTCGTTGTAGTGTTGTTTTTATTAATAGCAGCGTTTTGTAGCATGTGCACAATAAGCTCGCGTGGAATCTTGATCAAAAGCTTATCAACTCAAGGGATTAGTGTCAAGCGAGACA
The DNA here is from genome assembly GCF_001949145.1 of Acanthaster planci. Next base: position 333,691 of record NW_019091565.1, read on the forward strand.
TGGGGAAGGTAGACCACCCCACTTTTGTACGGGCTGATGGGCCCTCTCTTTCCCAACAAAGAAATTCTTCAATGAGGAAAAATAATAAGGTATTGTATCCAGAAAATCAGTTCAGGACTAGACACATCAAGAAAGATTTGCAACAAATTTTCACTGGATTTGTCACTGGAAATGTTTTCAACCTTTGCGAATTTGCAGCGCAAACATGTAATTTGATGTCACAAATGTGCATTTGCATGAACCGACCTTTAGACTACAAGGGCACTCAGTCAAAGAAATCAACAAAATATAAAAATGAAAGGAAAGAAAATGCAGTTATACAGGATGTCCCAGAAAAAAAACCCCCAAAAACAAACCCTGAGGAAAAAGGTTAATATGCCCAAACCATGCGATATGATTATAATGTATAAGGATATCCGAAAAGTAGAAGCAGTATTCTTTCTAATGAAACCTTGATGGTATCCCTCTTGTCATGCATGACTGAACACCATTGTCTTGAATATGGGCCATCCGAACTCAGTTGTAACACTTTGGATAAACCAGTGAATGAGGTTGTCCTCACGACTTATTTGACGACTTTTTTAAATCCAATGATGCGTCAGAGAGATAATTTTGATTACTAGGACATTTGTGCCATTTTTTTCTCCAACGACATAAATTGCTAATCTTACATACCTGAAACTCTTAATTAAACACATACATAACGTCATTGGAAAGACTCATAAAATGAGAGATTTTCTTAATTTACAAACAAGATCCTCCAGTGGTTCAAAGTGGTCGAAGTAGGGTAAATCACATTACCTTCCTGCAACAAACTGATCAAGGTAAATTGGATCGAGTTCAATTGAAAGTAAACCAGCTCATGAAAGTCACTGCAGACTCTAAAACTGCATAAGTTTTGCGATTTATATGGCAGTAAACGGCGCCACCAAGCGAGCCTACCGCGAACTGATTAAGCAACCGCGGGAAATGAAGAGCGTGGGGCTGGCTACTGATGCTGAGCAACAATTTCCTGTTCTAAAAACCTATATCCATGATAACTCCTAGTTATTACACCTGTGATTATTCCCATTTTTGATAACCAGTGATTGTTTAGACCATTATGAATACATTGGTGTTCTAACTTTCTATGTTTTAGCTGAGCAAAAGGTTACGCCACACGAAGTGTCGAAAATAAATGTCCTTCCAATCATACACGTCCCGTATGGCATGTAGGACTGTACACTTTTGCACACAGGACGTTTGTGGAGTATTCCGGTTCCTTTAACACTTAATGATTATCAATGCTCTTATATTTTCCAGAACTAAATCTCCAATGGTCAGAGATCTTCCACTGATCACCAATCACTGCATCCTGACCAAGCACTAGTCTCTCCACCAGCCCTACGTTATTTTGTTCCCACCAATTTCCATGAATACCATCAATAAATTGAATAAATGGTGCACGCGCTCAGCGAACAAACACACATCGAAGGACTCCCCGCGTCCTCATTTCTCCTTTACAATAAGTAATTAAACAACCAATGCCTTCTGCATCAGTTTTCTATCAAGTTTAGAACGAGAAGGAAATTCGAAAGTTGTAAGAACCAAAACAGGTGTGGGATAGATAAGGATTTGAATTCAGTGATTGCATACACTTGCAAGATGATTAAAAACATAATTTAAGTATCTTTCCAACGGAACGGGTGCTTCAAAGGAAATTTTCAGTATAGGTATAAGCTTTAATTATATACCCCCAAAAAAATATTTCCTAGTTATTTGGAAATCAAATGCTATTTTGGGGGACATCCAAGATTATTGATAAAGCCTTATACACGCAATCAGCATTCTGTTACAAAACATATTCAAATCAGGACAATTGTGCAACAGGTATGACTTTAAAACCATGTACAGTGAAAACTGGACTTTAACTTGCCTTACCTAAGCCATGCAGAATCCCAATTGAATACCCATTTTGAAATTTATGGACTGTGTAATGAAAACGCAACGCAAATGCATCATACTTTGTATTTCAATAAATCTCAACTACACCTTGATTTTACCAACTCCTGGAAAATCATTAGATATTCACTTTACCCCTGTCGAAAGTGAAATGTGCAATGTCTGTATATGTTAACAGAATGAAACGACTAAAGGCGCCTTTGTGTTTACAACAGTAAAAGTGAATGCGAAAATCATTGAAAAGGAAACCTTGGTACAATCTCAATCGATTTGAATACGTGAAGAAACTTTTCTTTAACATGGGGCCTGTTCATTGGAATACGGTCATATAAACTGAGAGGAAAAAAACTACATTTTAGCTAACTCGTCTCTAAGCGAATCGCGCTGCGCAAGAACGATATGTTCGATGTACCCAAACCTATTGGCAGAATGACTGCAAATAGTTACTCTAGGAGGTCCTGAAGGCTCAGCTCCTGAAGAAATGCACCGCAGCAATGTCAAAAAGAAATGGTGAGGGGGTGGATTCCGCTTGTTTATAAGGTCAAGTCTAGAAGTAGGAGTAGGTGATGATAACACCAGTATATGACGAAAGGAAATTCAGGGGTTAATAAGCTATATGAAATTTTTTAATACAGAAAAGAAAAATGTTGAAATTATGGTGTAGAAGGATTTAGTTCTGAAAGTATGACCCTGACCTATCCATTATCTGCTACACTTTTCCTTATTCTAGTCTGAATTCTTGGAGGATAAAGGTGAATTAAAACAAAAAGTATCTTTCCACCAAAAATATAACTGAACTGAACATTCTACAGCTTTATTTTAAGTACTTGGCAAAAAATACACGAGCAAAGATAGGAAACGTGAAGACAGTTAATTGAAACATTGTGAGTCATGCATCCTCAGTGACACACAGGAAAAACACGCAAATTTAAAATTAGAAGTCAGTCGAACAAAATAATGTCTTGCCATAACGAAGTGCTACTTCTTGGATTGATTTTGAACCTAGCGAGCTTGAATCCATGTAAAAACTGAATAGTACGGAGCCCCTAAAGGGACAAGCTTTGAAAATAAACTCAGAATACACAAATATTTTCAGTTTGTAGGCTATTTCGTGCACTCAAAATCATTTCGTGCGCTGGTGATAAATTATTCCTATAAATAGACTGCATGTGTAATATTTTGTCTTATTCTTTGTTTTGAAGATTGACAGTTTTAGGATCCGATTCGAAAGATAAGTTATCGTGAACACAAGCGCGTATTGGAAATTGGTCAACGAAAAGTAAAGGAGCGTATCTCTCAAAAATAGCTTTACTGTTTTTCTGAAAGGAATTGTATTTGATGGATAGTTTTTCCTATTCGTTCCTTGGCCTTTTCTCCATTATTTTTGTTCTTTCCTAAACCTGGTATCATTTATTGTGAGTTTTATTTGCTTGCCAGGAGCGGCAATGGTCAAGGTCGATTTTGAGATGAAATTTTGTTGATTTATTTTGGGTGCAATAAGAACGTCTGTGGTTCCACGTTATATCTCCATTTGTATACCGTCTCTCGTGTTACATATTTCGTGGGAGTGTGTAAGACATTTTCTTCAGCTAAGACCTCATTTAAGAAAGTTTGAAATTCTAAAATCATGCCCTAAGCCCTTAATCATCACATTTGGACTTTTTCCAAAAAAATGATACATTTCAAGCAGCATACGAGCATATTTTTAATACTCCGTTTCCCTTTAATGAGCTAGAAAAAAACCTTAAAGAAACTACGAAAGAATATAGAAATCTGTAAGACTCTTACCTTGGTGACCTCTCTTCTCCAGAACGAAAGTCTACGAGTCGGAGGAGTTTAATGTTGGCTGAAATCGCAACACAGCAATATAAATGTCCACAAGTTTACCTCATTAACAGGTCTCGTTGCATAATTATAAAAAAGCGTCATTCCACATGAATGGGCTATAATGGTGTTCTGGCAACATTTAGGACCTTCTACAAAAAATAGCCAACCTAAAAATGGATTGAAATTTCTTTTAAAAAGTGACGAGTCAAAGTAAACAATCATATTTTTAAAGGTTAGTTTTTTGCTCTGTATCTTTTTAAATGGAGCTTTCCCTGGCTTTCTTCTACTTGTTTTTAAAAATAAAGTAACTGAAAGCAGTGCTCTCAGTGCTCCGTTCCTGTGTGCATCGCTCAAAATTGTTCCTCCCCCCCCAATTTTCCACTGAATGACCGCGGGCCTGTACAATAGTGTCACCATCCGGGAGGGTAAAGAGTATTGGTTGTTCATTACCTTGTAACATGCATATTAACCATTGTGAAGTTATGAAGTTCCAATGATCGTGAAAGGAGTATGTAACATTATATTGAATGTGAAACTTATTTTTCCATGAATGCCTAGTTTCAGACGCAAGAATGTGTAACACCAACATCCGAGTCAGGTGTTGATTTGGGGGTGACCTGTGTCAGAAACAATCGGGCCTTTTACAACTTTCTTTCAAAATTGTAGAATTTGAGCGAGCCTGTATGGACAATGTCAATATTTACCCTCTGGATCAGCCGGAATACTACGGTAAATTAATATAAACGGTGAAAGGGACATTGAAAAGTCAATCTAACTTCGTATTTGCCTCTAAACTGAACCAAAGAGGAAAACGAACAAAGTTTACGTTTACGACTTAAATGCATGAAAAATACGTTTTCTTTAAATTAAAGACTAAACATTTAGCACATCCAAGTCTGGCCTATGTGACTTCTACAATCATTGGTCGCTATCACAAACGTATACGTTTCATGCTGTTTTTCATTTACGCTTTTCAAGTTTATAGATTGAAGTTAAAGCAATATGAAAACTTCTGTCAGCTATTGGCCGGTCCATATCCGAGCATGTTTTCCGCTACACAGAGAAAAATTTACAGGTGCACTCGCTGCCACTTCGCTTCTTTTCAACTATTTTCGAAAAGACAGTAAGGCTGCATTCAAATCCCTTGTCTAGAGCTAGGTCTTGGTCTTCACTCAATTGGAAATGGGTGGAGACGCGGAGACAATGGACCGAGCAGTAGTTCTGGAAGCCCGTTTCGGACACGGCCTAAATATGGTTCCTTGTTCGTACTGCTTGATGTTACCTGAGAAATGACAACAAACCTCTGTACGGGACAGAGTAAAAGGGCTAGCCAAATACTTCACGAGTTAATTCCACATTGCGTAAACACAAAGAACTATAGTTCTTGGATTCTTCTGAGTATACTTGTGTAAATAAACACTCACCTTGTAAAGTCTGGTTTGCAATCTGCGCTTTCAGGATGCTGTCTGAAGGTGGAGTTGAGTGGTAGTCGGTATATGATGAGCAAAGCGGCCGCTAGCGCCTTTAAACAGGCCTGCCATTTCCTGAACAGTGACTGGTAAGCTTAGCCTAGTTTGCCATTGGACCCCTGCGCGCTGTCACTCACACACATCACCGACCATCACCGATGAGCGGAAGTTATGATACTTGTATCACCGACACAATCAACTGACCAAGTCTAACTGGTGGATATTAATGTTAGTGCTGCATAAATAAAACTTGTTCTGTTTTATTGACACGCGAGAACCTGTCATTTACAAACCTCTTTTTGTCACCAACTTGTTGGGTGATTGACTGTGATTGGGGGATGGAACATGACGTTCACCATCTACCAGCTGTGTATAATTCATTTAGTGGGGTGCTATCCATAATAGCCCTTTCTCTGCGCTGGGGACTTCGCGCTGTCGGCGAACTCAGTCAAGCATTCTCCAGTGCCGTGTTGCAGCAATCATGAACGAAGGTCTTCACCAGAAATTAGCATCCATCGATTACCAAACAACAAAATCCTGCAGAGAAAGTGGATTGTTAAGATCAAACGAGACGAGGGGCCACTTTTCAAGGGTACATTTTGAATTTAAAATGACTTCTTTGGGCCAAAAAAGTAATCTCCGGCCCTACGCCGTACATGTTATTGCACTTTGGTACAGTCCGATCGATCTAGTCCAGCATAATGAAATGACATCAGTAACTTTCGAATTAGCGTCAACAGAATTCTGAACTTCCCAAAAGAAAATAGCCCAGTCATTAAAGGTAACCCGCTGAATGACAAAAATAGTCTTCAAACTGCTCGATCGTAGCGTCAACCGGCCGTTTAGGCCTAGACAGAAACGGTACGTGCATGCAACGTCAACAAAAAGTCCCAGATAAAATCCCGTTTAATAAACTGCTCACCCTTCAAATTATGAACGTAGGCTTCTGAAAAAATACTTGAAGCCTTTATCAAATTGTTGTTCTCCACTGCTTTTGGGGCCCTTTTCCGGAATCCTCCACAAATCCGAAGGTTATCTCGGGAACCACGGTAAGGTCCCTTCTGTTTACAGCCATCGTGACACGCGAGTCCCCTTGAGCCTCGTTTTCACTTGCCGTGAATAACATTTGCAAAAATGTTACGAAATGCCTATAATTATGCAACAATACAACTGGACGTTTTGCAAGCGGTGGTTGACAAATTAAGACAAACTTAAATTCAAACAAAAAGTGAAACAACATTAAAAATGCATTCCGATATTAGATATTTCAATTATAGCAAGTTACTATGATAGACGTTTCCCAATTTTATTTATGAGGCCTTTGTTTTATGCCATCAACTTCTGTGTAGCGGTTCTGCAATAGGCACGTATAAGTTTAGCGATTACCGGCGAAAGTATAGATTTAAAAATGCTGATTACTAGCATCACCTCGTTTGTTGAAACGTTCACGAACTAGCGCCACATTGTAGCGGAAGTATAGCACAGGAAATGCAAAACTAAAGCCCTTGGCTTTGTGGCTTTTCACCTACATGGGCACTTGCGTATTTTCAGCCATTGCTAAATCATACAGACACGGCTTCCAGTTGTTTCTAAATATTCGATGTAGGCATGCCAAGCCTAAATTCCCGTCAAAGCAATTTCGAAAAATTTTCAACTAAGTTTCTCACGATACGACGTTGCACAGTTTGAAGTCATATACAAGTTTCCAAGCAAAAACATCATTTGTTAATACTACGGCTTTTATTTTCAGACTGACCCATAACGTTGACTCTGACGGGGAAAAGCTTATCATACCTTCGACCACGTCTGGAATTTCCTACCCGCCCCCAAAAATTACTCTTGAGAAGGTCTGAGGGCAAGCAGGTGAATTCTTTTACCCCTTTCCCGTATCCACCCTCCCACAAGACCAAAGATACGAGAACCGTAAACTATTACATGGACGCTCTGAATGTAAGAATAACGTTTATGGGTAAAATGAAGAAAAATTCAAAGGAATCCCACAAATTCTCTTGGGATCGATGAAAACATCCGGACATCTGACATAATAGAAATGTTTATGACTTTTGTGTTAGTATTTCCAGTCGTGTATGCCCTCAATCAACTTCGTGTCATTATGTATGTATGTCAAAATGTATGTACGTGTAATTCTTTTGATACTTCCTGTTAAAATGCATTCAGAGATTTAGTTATAACATTAGTCTATTGCTCTCCAAGGATTGCCCAGAGGCTTCATCAGTTTGGAGCCAATTCCCCAACATCTCCAGGCTACAACTTGTATAGTTCTTAAGGTAGCCCCTGTATTCTTTACAACCTCCCAGTCAACGGGCTCTAGTGAGCCTCCGAAATAGACCGACAGAGGGGGCAATTTTCCCAGCAACGGAAGCTCCTCCTGTGGGTGCACCCTCGCAAAAAGGCCAAAAATATGTCCACCGAGTTCATTAATAAAAATTATGCACTCACAATATTCTATATTAGAGAGTCCTGAGAGCCATGAAATTGAGGAATTGGAGAAATATGGCACTGAACCTTTGGCCTGGACTTTGGGCTTCCAATTCTGAGCAATTTGGGTGCAGTCGGGTCCAAAAGTGGCACTATTTGGCCGTTTTCCAGAGGGATTTCCTTTTTTCAAAATGGCCACTTTTCTGGGCAGGGACATTTTCTTCATTTTAGGGGTGGTCTGCTTCTGGTGTAAATTTCTCAACAATTCATAGGTCAACCCCCCAAAACTTGAAAGGAAATTGAAAGGGGACATGTTGATCATCGTTTTTCTGTGCAGCCTGCACACCTGTGAGATTTGTATTTTTAAAGTAATTGTGAAGTATGGGGTTTATCACTGCTGTCTATGGTAATTTATTTTTTGTGGTGCACCTTTGGTGGGAACTGCATTTCGCCCGTTCATAAAACAACTATGAAATGCACGCGTTAGGTCCCATCGCTACCAGCGAAATAAGCACTCCCGACCAACAGGGCTCTTTTCAACCGATGAGGGGGTGCATATGCTTGGAGCGGATAACAGATCAGAGTATTCGAAAACATAGGCCTCAGGCTAATCATAATCTAGTTAGCAGGGGCTATTTAGGACCGTATTGTCTACAACCAGTACTTCGTTAGCTAAGGCTACATATTACGGTGTATACAACAACGGAAGTTCAGCCTGTGAGTGGGGGGTGTAGTTGTGAGCGTACTTTCTGCATGTGCGCAACTCTGTTGAGCACAGACGCCCTTTTGGTCATGTGGCCTCAACTCAAGACGCCAAAGTGGTATAAAAGGGGGACTGCAGGGACTCGGAAATTTTGTTCTGAAATTGTTGTAGGACCACATCTCTTATCGTTGAATGAAAGAATGAAGTAGAAATTAAAATTCAAATCTAGTCCAATGAAGCCAATTCATGAAGAAGAGGGATTTCAAGTGATTTCGTTTTATTCTTTTCATCATTTAGTTTTGCTTTGTTTAATCCATTTGGCCGTATTTATTTGCTCCCATCGAAGTTCCAAAGTTGCTGTTAAAATTGCTATCCCTTTCAAAACTACCATTCTGTATGCTTTGCCCTTGATTGTCCACTGTCAAGTAGACTTTGTTGAGTTTGTGATTGTAAGTAATGGATTCGTATGATTATCTAAAAATTAGTGGTGCGCGATAATTTCTTTAATTTCAGAAGATTCCCCTACAAATCAAAATCATGTAACCAACGAGCAATTATATGATCAGACACGGAATGACGCTATCTGATTATGGTTATTTATTCTAAGTGAAGTTGCTCCACAACGGAAGTGTCTGCATAGATATGGTAATAAAGTAATAGACAGGTATGTATGTCAAAACAACAATCAGGTATAAGCCTAATGAAAGTTCACAAACAGTTCTTGCTTGCTTGTCCAATGATGTGACCTGTACGTGACTGTAAGTGTCGAAAGTCCCAAGGTGCATTGAAGGGAAAAATTACGCTGATCTTGGTAGACGTCAGCCAAGAAAATTGCTCCTACGCCGTGTGGGTTCCTCTCAGGCGGTTCAAGTAATACGCGGTGGTACTGCCATGGGCCTACTGCGCCGGCAATGTGTTGAAATGACGGTGATAAAAAAATCCTGGAGAGTATCAAACTGCTCCGATAACAGTCCGTAGGGACACGGGGGTCACGCCGGGGCGCCGCTCGAGTCACGATTGTGACCTGCTGTGACCCCCCTCCCCCCAAAAAAATGGCGACGTTAATTGTAAAGAGAAAGTTCTGGACTCTTGAGTTGAGACGTCCAGGAAACAGCAACAAAGGAAATACAGATGCATTACAGTCACCTCGTAATCGTGTATGATCGCACGATCTCCACACAGTATAATGGCGACGACTGCGTGCACAGAAAACTAAGTTTGATGTCACGGTGGCAAAATACCGTCGCAAAAATCAGCCCAGACAACACCTTTTGCTGAGAAAGCAGCAACGTATAAACTAGACGTGCAGCAGTGCAGTACGACTGTAAACACCAAAAATCGCTTGTCAAGCACATAGCATGGACATAATGAAGTCAGCAAGGAATGTGGCATTGGTTGTCTTCTCACGTGACTTCGTACAAATTGATAAATATTCATTAATTATGGGTAAACTGGTCTACTACGTGTCGAAGTCAATTCAAAAGGGTCAATTATACGTACCTTCTTGTATTACATGACAACAAACCAACAGTGATTGAACATTACATAAAAGGCAAACATTTTGCTTGGTTACTACAACCTTATATTGGGGCTCAAGACCAAAGATAAATTACATTTCGGACTGTCATTTTATACTGCACTTTTCCAGACCATTTTCAGGTTCACTTCCGCACTCGTATGATTTGGTTTGTTTACAGGAACCACTCGTGATTATCAAGTTAAGTCAAACAGGGACAGTTAAGGTCATGCAGTACGGTCTCTCCGCTCTAACTACGCTCCAGCATCGTTCTCTGTGTGCATGGAAAATCTCGCTTTTGTATATCTCCCCTCTTGTACTCTACCCTGTCAAACATTGAAACCACGTGACGTTTACACAGGCCTACACACGCTCGTGACAATACAGAATGGGTCTTGTGACTGAGCGAAGTGCAAAGGCTCACGTGGGCCTGTTTCACGTTCACGCCTCCCGATGAATGTTTAAAACTGGCGTGACAAGTAGTTAAAGTCATTGTTGACGAGCCTCCTGAAGTGGATGTTTTTGAGAACGGTGCAGGAGACTAGACCAGACTGACAGCAACACAAGCTTTGGCAGTCTTCCGATTTATATCATCAGCTGCGTTACTCCGTCGATTTGTCACAATGAAGGCAACAGTGCTTGCTGTAGTGTGTGTTGTATGCTTGAACAGCGTCCAGACAGGCGCACTGTCACCGTACGGTAATGTCGGTGCGTTTCATTTCCGTATAATGCAGGCGAAACGAATGGTAACTGGGCGGGTGGCGGTTTTGTTTTAGTTGAGTAATGGTTAATAATAAACTTAAATTTTTCACTATGAAACAAGGAACTACGAAAATTCAGGGACTGAAGAAAACGGAATCTTTTCTCCTAGTTCTCTGAGAAAGTCGTTGTACAATAAAGCCCTTCATTTACATCACACACTTATAATTATTCGGAGTAAGGTTAAAATATTCGGCTGACAGAAACTCACAGGCAGTAACTTATTCAGTCAGAGGGGCAAATGAAAGAGCGAATGTGGCTTCGGGCTCATTCATCATGATTTGGGGTAGAAATAAAAATCAAAAGCCTTACTCATGGTCCCAATATCTTTCGTTATTATTTGCTTGTGTTGTTTTCTTGGGTTCTGGTGCTAATATTTGATAAAGAGATATACCCATTACTTTCTTTCCTACCCATGTAGGATTTCATGATTTCATGATTTGCAGAGAAGTGTGTCCCTCTTCGTTATAGGCCCGAGGATTTCGCAGCTTCACAAAAGACGACTGTGGAACAGTGTCGATGTCGCTGATCTTCACAAGTATAACCTTGACAATGACCCTCAGGCCCGTCATGGGTACCTGACTCAGCCCATGGACCACTTTGACCCTCTGGTCGACAAGCACTTCAACCAGCTTTACTGGATCGTTGACAAATACTGGAAGTCACCCAGCCATCCTGTCTTCTTGTACGAAGGGGAAGAAGCACCCTTGTCACTGGACGAGGTAGCAAATGGTAGGATATCAGCGAACAAACAAATATTAGACCAAGAATCAACCAACATCCTGTTAAACAGCCGTCGCAATGTAAGTTCACATTTGGGTCACTCTGCGCCAAATCTCTTGAAGATTGTAGAATGATGACAGACTCTATTCGTGATGAAACCTTTCGAAAATTCCTCAGGAGAACAGTGTCCCTCATACCTTCCACGCGTTGCCGACACCAGCGAGGTTTTATCCCGACAAATCAATGTTTTATTCGCCCTACTTTCTAAAGAATCCCTATGAACCACTGATAGTCTTGCCATTGGACACGAAATGCAAATCAGACATAAGAAAGCCATTTATATCTGAACAATATTTACAGGTCACCACGCTGAGATGGCTAAAGCTCACGGCGCCCTTATCCTTGGGCTTGAGCACCGTTTCTATGGTAATAGCACCACTAAGGAAGGACTGTTACTGAGCGAATTACAATATCTCTCAAGCCAGCAACAGTAAGTACACAACCGCTTAAAATACTTCATATTGCTTTAAAGTTGACTTCCCCCTTTTTCGTACAGTAAAGCCAGGGAGAGAAAGAGAAGGGTTGGGAGGTTGTTTTTTCAGTTAATGTTGACGATATAAGCAATCCGGAAGACATCAATATCATACATACATACATACATACATAATGAAATTTGCTACAACAATTAATTAGAAGGGGCGTGTTATTAAGTTTGATAATTGTACATAATAACTGTATTGGATAGTTTTGCTAAATTATTACCAACATATAGGGAGAAAGAATCACTGTGCTTTTGACTTTCCCAATTACACAAACAATAATTCAGACTGGACAAGAAATATAAGACAGGAGACACGAGACAAACAATATCATACACTGCCAGGATAGACAAAAGCATAAGACAGATATGCTCTCAGTTGAGACCAGACCTTTTAAAAGTAGACTGACATGATACATGATCTGATTTTTTTTAGATTTGTAGAATCTCATGAGGTAGGTTTTAAGTTTTCTGGTAAATGTATTTAGTATTGAGTGTCTTGTCTGATCCATATTAAGGTTGTTCCAAAAGGACACACATCGTGCGATAAAACTATTTTGGAAACTGAAGAACGATTATAATTAACATAATAGTCGCCCTTAAATGCACATCCAGTTGCATGAGAATGTACTGAAAAGCAATTATAAACCAGTCATTGTAATTGCCCGGTTAAAGACCATATTTGTATTTAAATATAAATTTACCCAAGTTCATATTAAAAAGGTCGTTTGTAGAAGTTGGCATTTTCGGACAACTTTCCTCTGCAAAATAAAAAGCTTGTTGCATTGAAAGGTCGAGCTGCCCCAGGTAAGAAATGTCTTAGCCCGGAAGGAGAGGTTCCTAATAAATAGCACAATCTTATTTTGTCCCGTGCAGACTCGCCGATTTGTCAGTGTTTTGCGTCTTCGCCGAGAAGATGTTGGGCATGTCTGGTGACAACACATGGATTGTGTTTGGAGGATCGTATGCAGGCGCTTTGTCCGCTTGGTTTCGACTCAAGGTACAGTGCGCCCCCTTGAGGCACATCACCCCTCCATCTTACTTTATCTTACTTGTCCTGTAAATTATGTTGCTCGTTGATCGTCCTTTTACGTTGAACAGCTTCACCAATTCATCAGATTATTTCTTGTTTTCCAGTACCCGCACTTGGTGTATGGCTCTGTTGCGTCGTCTGCTCCAGTGCGCGCCCAGGCCAACTTCGAGGGGTACAATGACGTGGTAGCCGCCAGCTTTGCAGACCCAATTGTCTTTGGTTCTGCACAGGTACTTACCAAGAATAATCATTTGACATTTGCCGCTTGGATTGGTTTTTGACCTCAAATTCAAACCCTGAGCTCAACGGCGCGGTGCTGGAGGTCAACAAATATCACAGAGGTGGTTAAAACTTTTTATCAATGGGTCAATCTCCACGAGGTGACAGCACCCTTCGTTTTTGGGCGTGGCTGCCCCAAGGGTTTGTTTGGGTTTTGAAAAAAAAAAGACCTTTAGCGCATCAATCCATACGCTATGAAAAACTGCCCAAGGAGAGCTTTAATACAAGAACAAATAATGCGTGGTTAAACCCCATCTGCTAAAATCTTTTCACCCGAACGAGGCCTTTGCCCAATCACCGTCTTGCCTGGTATAGCTGGTGTTTGGTTACGCCGGTGTCTTAACGATGGTAGACTCGATTGAATTTCACTTTCGACGTTGTTCCCTCTAATCTCAGCGGATGGCAACGCAAAATTTTTTTATATGTCCCAAAAGGTCAACGGATGGGACTATCTGTGCATTACTCCCTTTTTTTGTTTTATCTCAAAAATATATACTCGGGTGGATTTCATATGACACACAGCTGCCATGTATAATTAGGTATTTGATTGTAAAGGATTAACCTCGCCATCTCCTGACGTTTTTCGTGTTTGTTGTAGTGCGTGGTTAGCATCAAACAGGCCTTTGCAAAAGTTGAGCAAATGTGGAAGGCTGGCCAACTTGCTCAGATCCAAAAAGATTTCAACACTTGCCAGGACTTGACGGAACCAAACGACTTCAAGACTTTCGCTAGTAATCTCCAAGGGGAATTCATGAGTGCCGCACAATACAATCGAGTGGAAGGAAATTCGTCAACCATCGGCGATTTGTGTAAAAAAATGATGGTTCCAGACCCCTATCAAGCTCTGGTCAATATCTTCAAGGTAATAGTTATGTCTGATACTGTGTTTAGAAATCGAAATCTGCACAGAAATAACCAGGAATTTTTTCCCGAACACATTTGCTTCCAAAACAGTTATGCATAGGAACATCCCGTGTATGTTTCGCTAGATATGTCCCAGCAAAGAATCACCATTGGATTGGATAAAACCTACCTTTTTTTCTTTTCAGTCCAGCAATTGTAGTGATGTGTCCTTTAAAGATTTTCTCAAGCAACTGCAAAACACCACCTTTAATTATGGTTCGATGGCTCGACAGTGGTTTTATCAGACCTGCACCCAGTTTGGATATTGTAAGTGTTGCATTTTCCTCTGTCTCTTTCCCCAGAACACTGCCTTTAAATTTTTTCAAACGGTAGGTCAATATCTTTCGAAGATGAATGAAACACATTTCACACGATCTACCCCTGCTTATTCTAGTTCTAGAAATATTAAACATTGACATATTGAAATCAAGAAAAAAAATTTAACTGAACATTGTGACTCTAAGCAATCTAATGCGCGCACATTTGTTCCTTGTTTTGTTGTTGAAGTCCACTCTTGAAAACAAGGGACTACTGTTTTCATCCGTCAAAATATTACAGGGCATGTAAGATGTATTTTCCGTAATATGATAATATTGTTGACACAAGCACTGTTTGTTTTCGATCGAAACGAATTTCATAAAAGAACCCATTATAACATGTAGCACGTTTTGAAAACACCGCAAGTTTTTCTAAATTTTTGTCTTTTTAATTTCAGTCTTTAACCCTAACACTCCCAAATCCTCCAATTTTAATACGATTTTACATACACCCTAGGGGGCTAAGGTTAATACTTCTTTATATCTTTCTTTTGAAATTACAGATCAGACTTGTGACAAGAACTCAACATGCATGTTCCTGCCCCAAGTCGATTTGGACTACTACTTCGCCTGGTGCAAGGGGATTTACAACATCCCAGCTGCCGACGTGGTGGAACAGGTGAACTTCACGAACGCTTACTACGGAGCAGACCATCCCAGGGGATCCAGGGTGGTCTTCGTTGACGGTGAGTTGAGCTGAAAACGCCGGCATGCCGCTTGTGTGCGAGTCTGATGGCGTCGTAGCAATGGCTTGGTGGTCCCTCGCGTGGGAACGAATCAGTGAATCAATCCAAGGGCCTTTTGGTGCAATCCGGTCGGACCCGTGATAAGTGATTCAATGAAGCGTATTCATTCATGGTGGTTTTGCATTTTCTCGAAAACCTACCTGCTTTCTAAGCACCTTAGCTGCTAGCGTTTCCTGGACGTCTCTTATAGCATTCGAATCCTGTTTGGGTGCTGAGATTGAATTAACCTGGTATTAACGTTTTTGTAAAAATACTTGTAGATTATACGTCGTGTAGGTATATCTCTTTGTTTCCACAAAGTGACACATTAATCGTAGGACGAAAAGAAAAAACTTTGCAAAATATAACAGCATTGAGCATGCGTGCAAGAGCCTGAAGTGGGAGACATTGGTCAAAAGGCACAGCTAGGCTGCGTCTGAATCACTTGGCTGCGGATTGAATTTACACGTGACTCAACGGGGGCTGGCCACAGCCACTACCAGAGACTCGTGCCTAATTTCAAGCTGCAGCCAAATAACTGGGACGCTGCCTTACTCTTGTTCTGAGAACAAAGGATGGGCATGCAGTGTAGTTACGTAATGGAGGAGATTGTCACATGCGCAAACCAACAACCAAAGCTTTCGTATATGAGAATGTAATGAGATCAAGTACTAAAAAGGAACAAGAAAGGCAAGCTAACCGAAAACAGCAAACGATTAAAAAACTAATGCAAACAGCATATTGAACGTTAACCATTATCTTTCCATCAATGCTCAATTTGCCATGACCTAGCCCTGGTTTTGTTTCTGTCTCATGTATTTCGTAGGTACCATTGATCCGTGGCACGCCTTGAGCGTCTTAACAAATCTGCCAGAGGACCTTAAGTCCATTTTCATGAAGGGTACATCTCATTGTGCAGACATGGCGCCTTATAACCCTGACGACACCCCCGCATTGAAGGCGGGCAGACTGGTAAGAACCACTCAGTGGCTCATTCTAATACTGGGGGGACATACCAACATACCAATCAAAGGCAAAACATGTTCCTTAATTGTTGTAAAAACAGAAATTACCCATAATACGATGCGACATATTTTGTCTGGCACGCTATCTTATCCCGAGATTGTTTATGACGACGTAATCAGATCCAGTTTAGCAATGGCAACGCAAGCAATAGTCAGTGAGGAACTACACAGAGTTGAATGAGCAACTAATTAGTGTTTAAAAATATGTTAAAAGAAATGTGCACAGATTTGTAGCAGCACATGCACATTTGAGATACCAGTGTAAAATCTTCGTAAAGGCTTTCATATTAAAAGGGGAAAAATAACGAAGTATTCGAAAAAGAAAAATACGGCGTTTTTAGTGACAGTCCTGTCGAGTGGCATTGGGCGGCAAATAACCAAAATCCTAAAACAAACTTTTCCAGACATGGAAGTAAGGAAGACGGGAA
The DNA here is from genome assembly GCF_001949145.1 of Acanthaster planci. The sequence continues at coordinate 350,316 of NW_019091565.1, forward strand.
GGAGGGGGCTGGATATTTCCTTACACATTGGGCACTTTTCATTACATTATGTGCATCTTATATAGGGTAACTTCGGGCGCGAATTCTCGTTCCCTTGCACAAGTCTAACACTTTTGACATTGCACACGCGACATAAAGTCACACTCAAACGGCTCTGCAGTTGAACTGTGACGTGAGATTCCTTTGTCGTCGGCTGCAGCCCTTGTTACATCTCCTGCAATTATTTTTAATATCATGTGAATGGTTCTCACCATACTGACACATTATATTGCCCGTTGATAACCAGCTCCGTGTAGCAACCATGCCTGGTTCCAAATGGTCGACTAGATAGTCCAAACCATCCATCGTTCGGACGGTGTTGGTCGAGATACGGTTAACCGTCCCTCAAACTTCCCGTTAGTATCACCCAGAAGCGCACCCTCATTGGTTGAAAAGAGCAGCGTTGGTCGGGAGTGTTCATTCTGTTGGTAGCAATTCGACTGTGACGCGTGCATTTCCTTCGTTGCCTTTTCCAGTATGCACGCAAGCATCTGAAAAAAGAAAACAAAAGTTGCTCATATTTCCCCTCACTTTCGGATGACCTGTTGTTGCACCCTAAGATTACATGGTTGATGAATTGGCTTGTTTCAATTTTTCTTCTTCTCTCTTCAGGCCATTGAAAAGGTGGTCAGCGACTGGCTGATGCAGGCAGAAATGGAAAAGAAACAAAAGTAAAGGCTGGCTGATCAAAGGGATAACAAAACAGCGAATTTTCAATTTATTTGGGGTATATAGCGCTGGGAAATTGCAAGGAACAGATGTCCTCATATGTTGTACCTCAAAATTTTCCTGGATTTGCTCGTTAAGGTGATTAATGCAGTTATTCATTTGTGCTTTTCACGAATATCTGTAAATATTCCTCCGATTTTGCCTGCTTTTTAGGCGATTTTGTTAATTAACATTTTCAATCCATCGTGTTAAGGGTACAAACGTTATACTGTTCAGTGACTTTGGCCCTGAATACCATACCGGTAACAATTCTCTCTATCACAGGCTCGTTTCCCAGCGATATCACGCAAATGTCTAAAATTAACAGCAGTTAACCCCTGCTTTGACAGGAAGGACTGAGGAAAAACGGAGGGACTGGGTCAGACAGAGAAAAGAGTTCAAGAGGGGGAAAGAAAAGAGAAAAAAAGATTGATCAAAGATGTGCCTTTTTCCAGTAACATTAAAATTATGTGACAATTCTATTGAAAGTATTGAGGTACACTTCTTATATGTACAATAAATTACTTATTAACATAAAACAGAATTATTCTTACAGTTTGTGGCCTCTAAGGTTGTTCGCAGTCAGGCACCAGTCCAAAAGTCACTGACAGTCCGCTCAGAGTGAGAAACGATGTTCAGAAAACAAGCAAAACTAAACTAACACGCTGTGATCAAGAGAGACTTAGCAAGGATAGGTATTTGTGTTTTTTCGCGTCCCTGATGAAATGTGTTCCATGCTAAAGCATTGCTACTTGCCTGACAAAAACATAAATATGCAGCACCTAAAGTGACAGGGCTAATCGCATACGTTTAACGACAGGTAGCTACTGTTATATGTAATAGGGACGGGGACCAGTCCAGGCCTGACCATGGAGGAAGGGCACAGGAGGAATATGAATTGCCCGGGCTATAACATCTGGCCAGTTAACGCTTTCTGGCATGCCTGGTATGTCCATAGCCAGAGCCTAGCGCATGCTTGCTACACACCACCTGCTTTGCAACCATAAGCCCCCTTTGTACCCCATGATTATTGCCGCAATTTTTCGTTGGTAATCTGCATCCCTAAAACGTTGTGTACTGCAGTATAGGAAGTTGAATATTGTAGCGTGTCCCGCTGCACAGGGTTCGACGCTGTAAGAACGACACTCAGGTGCAACTCACTTTTCTGGTCACAAAAATATCTGCTTTATTCTGTCGCAATCTGACAGCACCACAATGTGCTCTTCCGACCAGCTCTTCACAACATGGCGCCTGACGGCAGGGACTGCGCAGGCGCGAGGCGGGAAAATCGCGGGCCGCTCGCAACCAGCGCGGGCAGCCAGCCAACTCCATGCGGGTCCGAGCTGGCGCCCCCACCGGCCGGACCCGCCGGCGCTACAATATTCATGCCATCGTTGATGCTTGATATGATCCGACAACAACATCAAATTTAGTGCTTGCGCAGTTGCTTTTATTAGGCTGTGTACCCAAAGTGTTCATGTGCAGTTCTTGCCCTTATCGAACACTTTCTTCTGGACTTCTTTTGGGAATTAATAGCCAAGCTGTTTTTAAGATTTTGAGTTTTATTTGAATCCTTTTTATAACGGAATTTACACGAAAAGGTATTTTATGAGATTTCATGATCAATCCCTGTGATGAAACAGCGCATTTCGTTAACTGTCCTGTGGTGTTCAATATTTTGTTTACCAGTCTTAGCCAAACTCGTACAAAGACTTTTAAAACTGATGTTTTTGGAGTGGCAAAATGAAATTACAAACACATGCATGCATAACGAAAAGGGCATCAAAATCCTAAAAAATTATTCAAAACGACAAAAGTAAATCCAATGGTATATATTTTTCCTTCCTGTTTCCTGGTCACTGCGATCGATTGTAGTTAATTCCAAAGAAAACGCCACAAATATTGTTACGATGTTACTGGCCCCAGGTGTCCCGCTAAGCTGCAGGCCGTAATCAGGCATTTTTGGGATGTTTACTTTTGTTCGTCTGACCGGGCGGTGATGATCATCGGGCACTTTAATGTGCCAGAGTTGTAACTCCTGTGTCCTTCCTCCATGACCCAACTGTGATACGAGCAATAAACCATTTGCAGGTTAAATTTGAATAAAATCTGGTGCACTGAGTTATTTGGCTGCACATAAAGATAGCGATTTAAACTCCCCAGACTAAAGACACTGTTGCTATACCTCGTGATTCAGGGCAAGCTTTCACATAACGACCGCCATCTCTGGAATGGACTGGTTCCTTTGTGCCCTTCTTACCCATTGAGAACAGTTTATTATTACAAGGCGTCTCTTATGTAACTAAGCAAAAGTTTGCCCGATTCACGAGGTATACCGACAGTGGTTTTAGTATGGACAATTCAAGTTCAATGTTCACGGGAATATATAGAACTCATCACTGTACCAGATTTGAATCAAAGTTAACTCGCAAAAGGCTTATTTGCAACGCATGCAGGGCGCCACCAAGTAGTTGTCATGGAGCGGCCTTTTCGCACTGCATTATGAGACAATAGTCGACAAAGTCTCATTCGCTAACTGCGCTGTGAGGGAGAATTTTTTTTCCGAATGTTTGTTTATCTTGGATGAAAATGTGAAGCTGAGTATTACCAATGAGGTTAGGTAGTCAAAATGTTGGTGTTATGCGGTGAACAAAAAAACTCCCCAAATTACGTACGAAGTGCATTTAATTGCTGTAGCGTTTTAACAGTTAACTTGAAAAGTGACCCGTCGCAGCAAACTCTTGATGGCACGCTGCCGTATTGCAACGCGTTGGTTACTTTTATTAATGTATTTTGTGATGTTTTAGCTGTTGTAATTTTTCCCTGTAATTCAAATTAAGCAATAACAGTGATTCGTGCGCAAACTACTGCTTTAGGTTTTCACATGCTTATGTCCTAAGTTTGCTTTCCTCGTGGTATAAAGATATGCAACTTATGGTAAAAAGCCATGGGCACCCTTAATCAATAATGTATTTCATAGAAAGTTTTTTTCAATGAGTAGGATTACAACTGGAACAGAGGAGAATGGCGTCTTCAATAAAAGTAATTATGGAAACAGCCCCCTGAGGTGTCTGGCACAACATGGACAGTTTTAAATGTTCCAAAAGTGCACTTTTCGGTATGCCTTAAGCACACAAGAGTTATTAAATAGTTTTCATACCATGTGGTGGAGTTTCAAGTTGCTTATAGTTTATTTAACATTAAAGATTCATCACACATTTTTCAGTGTACATACTATGTATTTCGTCTAAGTTGTCGAAAATAAAAGAAAGCGTTCACAAAAAATGGTCACCACTTTTGCATCGGCAACTAACTTGTATTTTCTTTAATTTATAAAGTAGTTACTGCACCCTATTATGAACACATACCGTCTACCAGCAAAATTAGGCCTTTTATACAAGGTGATAACTAATGTTCACCGAGTACATCTCATGCACGTGCACAGAGACATTGCAGGTTGCAGACCACCAAATAAACTATGTTTTAGCAAAGATAAAATACCTGCCCTATGAATTCAGAGAAAATACAAGGCGTTCAACGAACAAAACCACACTTATGCATTCATACCATGGATGTATTAATGTGTGTTTAAGCCGACAAGATTAAACAATGTTTCTTTGCACTCCACTACAAAAGGGTACAATGTAAGGTCAGTTTTTATCAAATAAGTTGATAACATGCAGATTATAATCCCTTTCAGAGATAAAGGTCTTCAGTTTGAGAAACTTCTCAGTTGCAAAGGTTTTAAAAACAGTGAAAATGCGGGTACAGGCCTGTTTATTGACCTGCAATCTTCAAAAATGCCACCCTTGCATGAAAACGTAGGCATATCATACACTTTTTTACACATCAGATATTAATTTAATCTAAACTTAAAATCGGTTCATATGTTTGTGCTATACGCCATTTTAATATAACAATTTGTAGCTATCGGAAATGGCTTTCTAGAAAGAAATGCAAGAGATGAAAATTGACAATTCAGGACTGCATGTTGTCATTTCAGTGCAGTTTGCGCATACAGCTCTTGGTAAGGCAAAATTTGTCACTAATGCATTATAAAGTGTATGATGTTGCGCTCGGTGATTACAGCTTAATTGTTTGAACAACCTACACATTCGTGAGCCAGCCTTTTTTCAACAGAGAAATATACTACTTTATAAACGATACCTTACATTACCAATATATCCACATTTTTTCTTATACATCTCTGACAAGTTGTCGTTTTAAAAGTATTTCAAACAAGAAAGAGACGTGGAAATATCTGTACCCCTCAATATTTTTACCAGTATCGTCATTGTGCAGTGTTTCAAGCCTGAGGTTTGGTAGTGTGTTGTAGTTATTTTGACACTAATTTTCTGGAAATCTGACATACTGTTCTTACAAAATGCCCCAAAAGTTGGCCGTCACAAGCTCGGTCTTCTTTCAACTTAGTTTACGTGTAGAGGCAGTCGTAAATGACACCAAAACTTCACCTATAAAACGACTGGCTCTATATGAATGCTAATAATAAGCTGCAGGGCCAGAATCCCTCAGCCTGGCCTTGGGTTAATCACAAAATGCTTTGCTCTTCTAGAGTCGAGAATTTAAGCTGTAGATTATCAAGTAAGCATTAATACATTTAATTTTAAAGTTACATTTTTCAATATTGTTATAAACTTGAGCAAGCCTACTAATTTCTTGCATACTACATGTTCGTAAACTTGGTTCTCACGTTAAGTACAGCTTAAGTGGCAAAATCAGGCCACAGGTTGAATACACCTAACGGCATATTAGGATCTTGACTTTTTAAAAACACGAACCTCTTAAACTGATCTTTGTCCAAATACTTCAAAACTGGAATAGAGCCAATTTGATGTCTTATCCAACATGCAGTATAAACCCACTATCCTATGTGCGACTTTAACAATGTAGTAAAAACCACTTCTACGTGTATAACAGTCGTTTGAAAATCTGAGTACGTGATATACTATCGATCCATTTGGTAATGGATGGCATCTTGCCAAAATATGAGGAAATCTGATTAATGACACCTTGTTCTTTCAAATAATGTTAGGAGGATATAATCGTGTCCCCGCACCCATACACTCCTACTGATGAAGCTTACAAAAGAAAGTTCCGGCGATACTGAATATGAAAAAAAACACAATTGTTCCTAAATTTCTGTCTAGACTGCAAAGTCTTTCCCAAACATTTTAATACAACAAATCAACTCAACACAGAAGGCCTGTAAAAATGTAACCTTCATTTAGCGCTATACTGTTGGTATGCACAAAAATTATAAAATGTGAAGTAAGTCCTAAGTGCACAATATTTCTTCCAACGGCTATTTATTTACATTTTCAAAGTTGCCTTCTTATATCTTTAAGGGGTGGAATATGCAACAAAGATGACACAAATGTGTCCGTGACCACCTTAAGGGCCATCTATAAAGGGTGGTCAGATGAAATGCTGGCCTGTTACACCTCTCCTCCATGCTAGGTACGCGCAGTAGTTCAACCCCTCCCCGACACTCTATATATTTTCTTTTAGCTTTTCAGACCATCCTATCCTGAAATCATGTAAAATGGCACATTAGGAACAATTTCTATTCATAAATGCCTTCCTTGACAATATTTCTATTCAATATTCTTCACAAAGACCTCATAGAATTTACAAGTTCCTATTTATCTCTTAAGGGAAGATGCCCCTAGGTCATGTGCCTGGGACCAAAACCAAAGGTCTGTTGTCTGACGCTGGTCTTATGTCTTATAGTCTGGATTCCGAGACCTTCCAGTTGTTTGTCCGCAATGCGAACCATCACTGGACCAATTGCTATCACAAGCGGGGTATTGGATATATCGTTTGATCATGGTTTGCAACAGGGTATGCTAATAATGCTAGGATATCCATTATTCATATCACGTGAAGTTGACCTCCTACATGCTTCACGTTCACGAGGGACGTTTTCAAACTGAAACATAAGCCAGTATCATGTTGAACTTCTTCACAGACGCTCAGAGTTAAGTACTCAAAAACAATCCTCTGTAGTCTGGGCAGCAGCCAAGAATTTGCAATGGGTGCAGATTGCTCAAAAAGTTGAGCCAGTTTCGATTTCTGCCATGTTGCACACAGTGCGGTCACGAATTATGATATCTCCAGTTGCGTTAGAAACTAGAAATTTACATGTTCAGTGCTCACCAAATAGCTGAATGTGGGTTGTTGTTATTAAAACAATCTATAGGCCTGTCTTACAGGCTTGTTACAACCACAAAACACAGCCTTTTACGCGGAAATTTTGGACTTCAATATTGGAACGTCGTTTTTGTTCTCCATTAATTTAAGTGAGGTCATAAACATATATCAATAATCCAATATAAGGCTAAAACGAAGCTGTTGATTGGGTCCGCGGAACATCGGAGGAAAACATTGAATAACATAAGCACTGCCGAATATTCAAGACCTTCCTGGGATATCGATTTGTCTGGTGATAGTTCGTGTCGCTGAATAAACTTCAGGAAGGTTTTGGAACGAAGACAATGTCGCTTTGCGAAGAGCGCGGCGGTGTGCAGTTGTTGCACCGACATTTTTTTGCCTATAGTCAGTCTGGTCTAGCGACTTGATGGGACGTCTAGACTTGGTTCCCTGTCTGCAGACCTTTCATTCATGTGGTTGTGGTCCAACGTGTGCGAGCTCACTGAGAACGGTGCACAGGCCATGCGGAAGGATTCGTCAGAGAAATTCATCGTACGTCATCCAAAATTGTCCTTGTACCCGAAAACACTCAGAAAATCAAGCAGCAACAGAGATCTGAATACTTGGTTTTATTCAATTTTTGTCGCTGCCCAACTACCATACAATTTTGATTCCAAGTTTGTGAAGATTGTTGTATTGCATCTGCTTGTTTATTAGTGTTAATATGTGTGCACGGTTGTAAAAACTGCTTTGCTTTATTGGTGTTTACTTTGGTTTGGTTTTCTTTTGGGGATTAAATTGTGTGACTTTGAGAGGACTGGGCTTACTCATTGGTTAAGAATCATAGCTTAATTTTGTATAACTGGGGCAAAGATTGAGCTTTGGATAAACTTGACTTACATACGATTGAAAAACCCAAAGAGCGCAACTCAACAAGAATTTCAACACATGAGGGGTGGTGTAAACTGTGGCTCAATATTCACAAACCGGGATAGTTGTAGATATCAAATAGTCATAAGATTATTCAAAACTTAGTTTCAGCCTTTCAACTGTTTTGGAGAGGCAAATTTAAAAGAGACAGGCATTTCCTGTACAATTCAACCGCTAATTAAAATAAATGAAGCAATCGTGTGCATTTCTGGTGTCTTACCGTTTGTTTATTCTGGGTAAAGGAGAAAGCCACTGAATGATATGTAGCGCATGAGGGTACAATAGGCCCTACCGTTTATTGCCAGATACACCAAGTCTCCACGTTGAAGAACCAGCACAGCGCTCCCAGACACCTGCATAGCGCTTCTTGTACCAGTGTTGAGACCAGAAATAACTGTCCTCTTGTTTTTTCTAAGCAGAACATCCAGCATACCGTATCTGGTATCTTTACGCAGAGAAAACATGAACACGTAGGTGCCTGCTACATCACATGTGAATGTACCATTCGCAAGATCGAAGCTAGTACCAAGAAGTGTCTCGGTCTCCTCAAAGGCCAAAGGAGTATCGTAGCTCCTGTAAGTATCCGACGCGCTTGTTCGAGTCACAGTAAATGCTACCCGATGGATGGAGTTACTTGAAGTCTCCCCCGGCTCACCTTTCTGACCTTTGACACGAACCTCCCTTCTTGGTCCAACTAAACCGGGAGGACCTCTGGGACCTATCTTGCCAGGTAGGCCTATTCCGTCGTTCCCTTTGGGTCCCTGGATTCCGTGTGCTCCCTGCTCACCGACAGGTCCAATAGGACCAACGTCACCTGGCTCACCTGTGTCGCCCTTTGGCCCCGCAGGGCCATAATGGCCTGGGTTGCCTGGCAAACCTGGTATGCCAGGGGTCGCGGCAGGCCCCTGGCAACACATCGGACACACCTGAGACCCACTGGGACCATCACCGTCCTCGTGAACGGGCTCGGTTATTGCAGCTCGAAGCTTGATGGAGTTACCCAAAAGGATGGCGACACAAAAGATTGTTGCAGAACAAATTTGCATCTGGAAATAATAATTTGAAAGACACATCATGTAAGTTAAAGAAAAATAGACAAAACGAAGGAGAGAATGGGAAAGGAAAAACAATCTTGCAGAATTTCCAAAAGAACAACTATGTCAGTACTTGCACTCATGACACAACCGTATGTTAGCTACGTATTCCCTCATGAGTAAAATAGCTTTCAAGTCAGGATTTTCAAACCAATTATAACAATTTGGTAAAAGTGCACAGAAATTTGGGGACCAAAACAATGTTTATTGTATTTGTGGTTATTAAAGCAGGGTTTAACAATAACGTGTCTGTGCAGAATTTGGAGCCGAACCTTACAGAGTAGCATCGACCAAGGAATTGGAAATATTTATGTAATAGGATGAATTTCGTGCCCCCATTTTTTTTTAAAATCCTAACTCCCCCATAAGTAGGCCATACAATTTCTTAGAAATGTGTGGGTTGCTTAGCAGCGCGTGTGGGCAGGTTGGTAGCAGAACTTGCTACCAACCAGAAGAGTCCTTGAGGAAGAGGGGATAAATTCAGTGGCCAGTGACCTTCCACTTTACTTTGCTAGTGGACTGATCAGAGACTGTTCTGTTGTCTCTGTGATCTCTCCTTCCATCGAACCTGCCATACTTAGAAATTTGTCCCTGTCCTGCTCTAGGCAAAGATATCACCAGAGTAACTACAGAAGAACCTATTGAGCTGCACCTGCATATACTGCTGGACATGCGAGTGGTTTGGACCAGAGCCACTTGAATTCCGTTCCCACACCGGATTTAGTCACGGGGAAGGAGGGACTGTGCTTTTGAACATTGAACATCATCTGCACTAATAGCCCAACACATCTTCGGCATCCGTTCAAGCCCCTTGTACCGCAAGTCCTTCTACTGCAAGCTCTACAGCTACTTGCCAAGTCAAGCCAAGTCTAGTCATCCCCACCTTCACCACATGGCTAGGCCCTTTATTCATTTTCATTGTTAATTCATTTTATTTTATGTGAAATGGAAACCCTGTTTTTTTCTCATTATTAAATATATTTATTCTCTAAAGGGAGGATATTTGTATATTCGTTCAGCGTACGAAAACTTTTCCCTATCTAAGCCGGAAACGAACTAATTCTCACTGGTTGGCTGATAATAAAAGGCGTAAACTAGTAAACTAATAAATAATGTAAGCAGGTGTCGTGATTACCATAATATGCCCGCTACATACATTACCCCACCTATGAAAAGAATGGATGGGTAATGCCATCCTTTTGTCCTCCAATTACCAAAATACTAGTTAAAACGAAAAATGACACGGCATTCTGATCGCGTTCAAAACTTCGAGCAAACTAGTAAAAAATGATGCAAACCAAAACTGCACCACCTGTGTCAAATGTTTTCCTCCCACTTTTCACTAATGAACTTCATTTCAAATTTTTAATTCCGATATCGACAAAAAATGGCACTTTTTAACTATCGGTAGTTAGAGTTGAGAAACCAAGGAAACTTGGTCAACTGGACGGCAACACTGCAGTGGCCACTAATTTTGGCACCAAGTCCAAGACCTTAAAAGCAACTCAGAAATTTAAAGAAAAATCAAAGTTCAACATGAAACAATCTCTATGAATCAACCACTTTAGACTTCCTTTATTAAATTAAGTTGTAGCCAGGACTCATTCACACACTTCCAGCTAAAGAACATAATAAAAATCCTGATACCAATAAAGGGTATTAACGTGTTTATTTTATCTGTGTCAAAAATGATTAAACTTTTCTGTGACGTTCAAAGTGTAGGTTATGTTTTGCGCGAATTTACAGTTAGCAGTGGATCGTAACAAACCTGCAGTTATTGTAGTTCCGTAACAACGAAAAGATTACCCTCGTGTCCCCCCCACTCGTTTTGGTCAAGGCAGTTGTGACTGGGGGGAGAGTTAAACTGTTGTTGTTTATTTATTTAAGTTAGGAAGAAGGTCCAGTCTTAGAGGCAGGAGGAAACGGGAGTACCCGCAAAAACCTGCGAGAGTGAATATGGACTGGAAGCCAAATGCACAAAGCCTGGGCCAAGCCGGGACTTGAACCCGGGCCTCATTGGTGCAAAGCAAAGATGAAAGAACCGCTACGCTCACACGCTCACCCCCCACCCCCAACCTAACCCCATGTTTTCAGTGAGTAAATTATGTTGTGGAAAGTGGGAAGCTGAACTAATAAGACTGCCATGATGGGGAAGCGGGGGGAGGGAGAGTTGGACTATATCCGGAGTAAGGAAAAAACTAGTAGGGGGAAGAAAGGTTGAAATGGTTATTGTGGAGCATTTTTTTTTCAGGACTGCGAAAAACAAGGCCGGGGAGGGAATTAAATAATGTTAGAATTGGCAAAATTAGTCAGTCTGAGCCGAGCTGCCGAGGAGTTCGAATCGGGTTGAATTCTATAGCCTGGACAAGGATCTCTTGGTTTGGGCATACCTTTCCTCAGGGTTTGTTTTTTTTTCTGGGAAACCCTGTATAACATTCCTCAATTTCACTGAGTTCTGTGGTGGTTTTAGTCCGGAAGGTTTCTCTGCTATGGCTCACGTATAATAATGAATCCAAGGCGGAAGAGGAAGAGAATACTTGTAAATGTACAATCCAGTACGGAGTGTTGACTGCACGCTGATGAAGTTGATATAGCATTCCTCAATTTCATTGAGTCCTGTGACGGTTTTAAACCGCCAGGTTTTGCTGCAATGGCACACGTACAATTATTATACGTATAATTAGTCATTGAGAGTATGTATTTAGCACTGACGATGTTGACTACACGAATAATGTCAGTGTTTCACGTACGTAGCTAAAACCAAATGGAACAAAGGTGTGCACTCAGGCAAAGGGTTTAATAGAGAGCGTCGTACACTCGGGACTCCATTTAAATGTGTATCAGAAATCTATCCCGATAATTGCCGCTCAAGGGAGTGATGACTCAATAAATTAGAACCTATTTTGCAAAGGAATGAAATAATTGGGGAGGCAAAGGACAAAAATAAACAAATCTAGATGCTTTAGAACTGTAATCTGATCCACACATGTATACAAATGTACCAGCTGCACAATTACCTCCGCCAGAAAAAATCCATAACATGATTTTTACGGCTTTAATTTTGAGAGGCACACTCTATCAGCTTTATTAAACAATAATTATTGTCCTAAATACGCCAATCTGATTACATTTTATAGATTTACATCAATATCACGAACACTATGTAGAGTCATATGCTATCCCCCTGCCGCTTTCCCTATCCCATAATTTCGGCTTCGATACAGGTGGGAGTCATTCAACTATTTTAAAAAATGGTCGAGTGTTTAGTCGAAACTTCTGAAGAGGTTAGACTTTGGCTGGTCTCGCATTTCCCTGTGGTATTTTTATATCGCGGAAAACGAATGAAGTCACACAAGACGTTACAATTTCAGGGTTATGTAACCAGTTGACTATAGCAAGTCTACGGTTTAATATTAAAAATGGATCCATTGTATCGCAAAACCTATTTACTACCAGTGGCATGAAATTGTGCCGGAAATTGGGGGGTAGGGTGGAGAAAGGTGGGGGATGACTTGCCCGGCCATGAAAATTTGAAAGACGTAGGGGGGGGACACCCTATGACTCTATAATCACAGAAGTCCCCTAATCCACTAATAGAGCCTAAAAGTTGACCCTTGATGGCGCGCTTCCGGAACTCTTGGATAGGAAAAATAACATGCAAAGATTTTAGAATTTGTAATATTTTTCGTTCAGTTACTGTTTTACCCTCCGAAAAGCCATTGGGATGTTAAAAAATCCCAATTGTCAAGTTTTTTTCAAAGACATTTTCAATTTTCGTTCGATTAAGCTGAATTTTTTAAAGGGACTTGAAGTCTTGAAGCATATATATAAAGTGAGGATTAGGGTTAACAGCTGATGAGTACCTAGCCTTGACAGACAGGCACTCCACTCTTGCCCATGCATTCCTATGGGAAAGCTTGGCCCTGCAGGCCCAACCAGTAACGAGCTGGCTGTGTCTGTGCTTGTGCCGCCTTGGCAGTTATAAACAATCCCAGACCTTTTTGCCTCTGGCTTCTTTGTTGAAGGGCTATTCTATGGAAGGTAATTCATGTCTTGGGCTTCACTGGGGGAGGGGGCCTATGTGGCCAAAGTGGGGATCGGCTTATAAATGTGGTCAAGTGGCTGCAATGTACATGTGGACCTAGTACCAGCCCCCCTCCCCCGAAAATGTAACATAAAAGTCATGTGTTTCCTGGAACTCGAATAATCCATATAAAGGGAATAAAGGTGCTTTAGGCTTCTCCCAAGGCGGGTGTTTACTTTCTGAGTGGATATAGAATCCATCCATGTGGGTTATACCCGTTTTTCCAAAAAATACTTTGCTCCAAGGGTTAAAAATATGCATTTCGTTTTGATCCAATTAAAGTCTCGATCCTATACGTGTTGATGCTTTTAAAATTTGCTTTGATGATTTGTCATACAGGTTACAGCTTTAAGGTTAATTATTCGTTATCATCATTATCATCGTTAAAACAACCACCTCAAATTGTTTACAAGGAAATTCAATGCCGTCGAGGTAAAGTGTATTGTGGACTGGAAATTTCACCAGTGCGAAAATGTGGTGTCTTTAAGTATGCTTAAATATATTATTTCAAAGTTATTGTTCCAAAGCATGCAGGGAAGATTGCCAGTCCTAACCCAGAAAAGAAAACCCACAAGAAAAATGTTGGACAACAAAACAAACAGAGGAAACAGGAAACGCAGATACGAAGTCTTAATTTTAAATTCTTGGATCAAAAATGATATTTTCTTAGAATCACAGAGAGTCGTGTCAGAGTGATGTAAGTCGGGAGGACACCGTTCAGTCTGTATAATGTTCTTGTGTGAAATTGTTAACGAGAAATTTGCTCTTTCAAAACATTTCTGAAAAAAAGTTGCTCTAAACACGAAATTGCCAAAGGCAAAGGAAACCTTCGATTGCCAAGCATCGAATATCTAATATTTTTTATTTACAAATGAATGCAACATTAAAGTTCGGTGCCTCAGATTGCATCAGTGTTTTGCTTAAGAATATTTAAATTCATATTAGCTTCAAAACCAAATAAATACATGTAAACAATATTGCTATTGCTATCAATGTTTGTTGAAACACCAAGGTGCAATTTCAAGGACTTTAATAAATTATTTGCATACCTCATGGTCCTTTAAAAAATTCCAAACAAACGTAAAATGGCCATCCTGGTACAAAGAGCGTAGAAAAGTGTCATGTCCCAGTCGAATGATTCCTGCCGACAAAATCTAGCCCTTTCGAGCGACACACCCAAGCATAGAGTAGGTCCTATGGGCTATTCGTCCGTTAAGTCGGCGAATAGGTGCTACTCTCAGAGTAGAAAAAATTAAGGAAAAGGGAAAGGGGAAGAAGAAAGGCAGGCACGGGGAGAGAGGGAAAGGGAAGCGTGGTCCATCGGAGAATTCCAATGGACGGTCGTCGGAGTTTATGGCTACACGCCCGTGTTAAATCATATCGAAATAATTATGCGTATCATTCTGGAGTTCAATATCAACAAATGACTGCTAAAGCTCCTCAGTCATTGATTTTCGTGCGAATTTAGATAGCTGAATGCAGCCGAGATCTTCTTTCAGACACCTATGAATAATTTTCAATTTAGTTCTAGAGTGCCAATTCTAAATCCCTGTTGAATAAAAGAAAATCAAGAGAATCGTGAAACAGGACGATCTATTCAAAAGTTTGCGCCTCGGTTGCATTTATCAATGAAAATGATTTTTTAACATGTTTGGTCGCAGGAAAAGAACATCTTGTCGACTGGATTCACGAGCAATTACCCAAGTGTCTTTTGAAAAGAAAGATACAATTGCCAAACCCAGTATGTTTCTGCACAATGTTTATAGACAGTCTACAAAATAGAACGAATCAGAGTAACAGTTTTCAACCACATGCATATCTTACAGTTATTTTTATTATTATTTTTTGTAAGAGGTATAGCAAAAGAGCCCAATAATTTCAATACAAGATTTGCAGATTGTTTATATATATATTACAAATTATAGTTCTTGAATTTGTTTTGAGCATAATTGTGCTAATAAACACTCACCTTGTAAATTCTTGCTCGAAATCTGCGCTTTCAGGATGCTGTCTGGAACTGGAGATGAGCAGTAGTCGTTCTGAGGGGCACAGCGGCCGCTCACGCCTTTAAACTGGCAAGCCATTTCCGGAGCAGTGACTGGTAAGCTTGGCCTCGTTGTTGGTTGGACCCCAGCAGCTGTCACTCAAACACATCACCGACTCACATCTGATGAGCGGAAGTTCTGTTAAAGTTATTTCTACTCCATTTGTACTTGTATCAGCGACACAATCAATTGACCAAGTCTAACTGGTGGATATTAATGGTGGTGGTGCATGAATAAAATATGTTCTTTTGACTGACACGCAAGAACTTTTCTGTTACAAACCACTCTCTTTCTGGTCACCGATTGGGATTGGTGGATGGAACATGACTGTTAGCTGGGTGCGATTCATTTAGTGGCGTGCCATTTATAACTACTGTGCAAAATACAATTGGCTGTTTTGCAAGAGGTGGTTCAATTAGGACAAACTTAAAGTTGAACAAAAAGAACTGAACCAAAATTGAAGATGCACTCACATTTAAAAATATTATAACCAGCAAGTTATTATGACGGTTCCCAATTATATTGATGTGATGCCTTTTTTATACCATCAACTTCAGTGTAGCGATTCTGCACTAGTTATGCATGCATGTTTAATGATTACCGGCTAAATTATCAAAAAATGCAGATTCCTAGCATCACCTCCTTTGCGGAAAAATTCACCAACTAGCGCCACATTACTCGACACCCTGGAAGTAAAACACAGGACATGCATAACTGAAGCCTTTGGCTTTGTGCCTCTTTACCAAATAATACGGACACGGCTACCAGTTGTTTCTAAATATTCAAAGTAGGCATGCTGAACCTACATCCCCATCAAAACAATTTCCCAAAATGTCAACTTAGTTTGATCACAATGCAACGTTGCGCAGTATGACGTCATATAACCAAGGACATCATTTGTTAATTAATTCTACGGCTCTCATTTCTGCCTGACCCACAATGTTGACTCTGACCGAGAAAAGCTCTCTCATGCCTTCACCATGTCTGGGATTTCCTACCCCTCCCAAAAAATTACTCTTCATAACTTTTGAGGTCAATCAAGTGAATTGTTTTACCCACATTTTCCATACCGACCCTCCCTCTAGACAAAAGAAACGAGAAGTGTAGGACCATCATATGGACTCTCTAATTGTAAGAACAAAGCTTATAGAGGCAAAATGAAGAAAAACTCAAAAGAATCCAACACTATTTGGGAGAATCGATGAAAAAGTCTGGTTCATTTACATCTGACATCTTACATGAAAGTCATTTTATGGCTTGTGTGCTAGTATTTCAAATCGTGTATACCCTCGAACAATGAAATTCATGCCAATGTAAGATGATAAATTCCACACATGAGAAAACGAAGTCCGGAGTCTGAGGCCACAGTTTGCTGGTTTACAGCATCAGTCTAAATTCTTTAACCCACATCACAGGCCCAGTTTTTGCCATGCGGCCATTATAGACAAAACTATAGCTAACCATGAGTACAAAGTCAAATGAATAATTCAGAAACTACGAAAAACTCATGAATATTAAAATACTGAGAAAACAAAAAAATCACATCTACAAAGTAAAAATGATCATATTGAGGTGACCCACTCCAACGACGGTAAATGCTTTTAATTAAACAATAAACTGGTATTCATCAGTCGCTGGTGGCATGGCCCGGGCGAAAGTGTGTCAAGATATGTGAAGGAAACGTGTTAATGACATTACAACCAGCATTCCAACGGCTCTCTGAAGAGATTGAAATGTATAAAGTGTACATTTATGTATGTACGTGCAATTCTTTTAATACTTCCTGTTAAAATGCATTCAGAGATTTACTTACAATATTAGTCTATTGCTCTCCGAAGATGCATAGAGGCTGCATCATTTGGATAGACTCATCCTGGTTCGCCTTGCGTAATTTAGTTGGCAACTAGATTTTCTAGTTAGCTTGATGAAATACATTGAAAGAGACACATCTGGGTTCATTGGGACATTGAGCTGCGCAGGTGTTGATGTTGATGACTGGAAACTCGCATACCACGTGACCCATCAAGAAGGATGATGGAAGTCGCCAAGACCACAACTGAAAATCAACATCGCCGATTGGATACTTGCATGCTGTCGCTACCGCAGACCCACTGCCTCTCAGTGTTCATGTCATGGCAATCGATCCAGTGGTCCTCCCAGTTGTCTTCAATCAAGCTCTTGATGAAATCATTTTCTGCCTGTGACCAAGGAACCATTATCTCTCTGCAGCTGCATCTATCCCGTGCTTCAGTCGAGTTCAACAGTTGGTTGAAACGAGTGTAGCAGGTATCACCCCACTTACTCAACATGGGCCGCAGTTCAGTCGCATTTTGCCAAGATGTGACTGCAAGCAGTACATGACCCAAAAAACCTGCCGGTTTTCAGTGACATGATCAATTTTCTTTTTTTCATTAAGAGGCAGAGTCAAGAACGCTGTTTTCATGTACGACTGAAATTTTAGAGGCAATTGTGTCAATCAGAGTGCAGACTTTTAGGCTTTGTGGAAAAGGCAGCCAGACAGTATGTGGTCTACAGCTATCAAATGACTGCAGCCAATTTTTAGCACCTGCCTTAGAGTGCTGTTATTTTTGAATGGGATGGATCACACGTGCTTCAATAGATGGTGCACTTTGTGAACTGTGACAATTTCAGTCTATTAAAGTGCTCACCAAAAGCTATTGGCTTAAATTATTTAAGTGTAATAATGGAGCAAACAGTGTATACTAAGTGTATATTATGCTTTTTGTCAGATGCTCAGAGGAAGGTCTGGACAAACTTACATCAGAACTGGCAAAATCATGTTTTGAAGATCGACAGGTAGTTTTTCTTGCACATTATTAGCGCTGATCAGTTGCATTAAGGTACGTTTGAAAACTAATCAGATAATCATACTAATCCATTACTTACAATCACGCCCTCTACAAGATCGACGGGACAGTGATGTAACCAGGGGCGGAGCATACAGAAGGGCAGTTTGAAAGGATACAAATTTTACCAGCAACTTTGGAACACCGATGGAAGCCATACAAGGAAAACCAAATGATAAAAAGAATAAAACGAAATCAGTTGAATTCCCTCTTCTACATGACCTGGCTTCATTGGGCTAGATTTGAATTTTATTTCTTCTCCATTCTTTCATTCAACAAAAGGAGAGCGGCTCTAACCATACCTCCCGTTCCCCTTTCATACCACTTCGGCGTCACGAGATGAGGCTACATGACCAAATGCGCGTCTGTGCTCAACGAAGTTGCGCACATTGCGCACTCGTATGATTTGGTTTGTTTACCACGGTGATTATTAAGTCAAACAGGAAAATTAAGGTCATGCAGTAAGGTCCCTCCACTCTACTACGCTCCAGCGTCGTTCTCTGTGTGCATGGAAAATCTGGCTCTTGTAGTTCTCCCCTCTTGTACTCTACCCTGTCAAACAATAATAAACAACTTCAGACAGGCCTACATACGCTCGTGACTACAAATTGGTCTTGTGACTGAGCGAAGGGCACTCACGTGGGCCTGACTGTTTCATGTTCACGCCTCCCGGCGAATGTTTAAAACTGGCGTGAGAAGTAGATAATGTCATTGTTGACGAGCCTCCTGAAGTGGATATTTTTGAGAACAGTGCAGGAGAGACCAGACTGACAGCAACACAAGCTTTGGCAGTCTTCCAATTTATGTCATCAGCTGTGTTACTCTGTCGATTTGTCACAATGAAGGCAACAGTGCTTGCGGTAGTGTGTGTTGCTGTGTGCTTCAGCATCCAGACAGGCGCACTGTCACCGTACGGTAATGTCTGTGCGTTTCATTTCATATATTAATGCGGGCGAAAAGAAGGGCAACTGGGCGGGGGTGGCGTTTTTTTGTTTTTTTTTTTGTCGAATAAGAGTTAAAATATGCTCACCTGTAATTTCTCAATATGAAACAAGGAACTACGAAAATTCGGGGACTGGAGAAAACCGAATCTTTCCTCTTAGTTCTCTGAGGAAATCGTAGAGAATAAGTTCAAAAGCCCTTCAATTATATCGCACGCTTGTATTCGGAGTAAGGTTAAGATCCAACTGACAGAAACTCACAGGCAGCGGCGTATTCACTCAGAGGGGCAAATGAAAGAGCGAATGTGGCTGAAGGCTGATTCATCATGATTTGGGGGTAGAAATAAAAATCAAAAGCCTTACTCATGGTCCCAATATCTTTCGCTTTTATTTGCTGGTGTTGTTTTCTTGGATTCTGGTGCTAATATTTGATAACGAAATATACCCATTACTTTCTGTCCTACTCACGTATGAAGCATGCTTTGTTCTAAAAGAAAAGTCGGGAGGAAAAGGTTGACCCCTGCCCCCCCCCGCTTGATACACCACTGCCCGTCTTTTATACTCACATAGCCTCTTTGTCAGTAAAGCTTAGCTTCATGATTTGCAGAGAAGAGTGTCTCTCTTGGTTATAGGCCTGAGAATGTCGCAGCTTCACAAGAGACGACTGTGGAACAGTGTCGATGTCGCTGATCTTCACAAGTATAACCTCGACAATGACCCTCAGGCCCGTCATGGGTACCTGACCCAGCCCATGGACCACTTTGACCCTCTGGTCAACAAGCACTTCAACCAGCTTTACTGGATCGTTGACAAATACTGGAAGTCACCCAGCCATCCTGTCTTCTTGTACGAAGGGGAGGAATCGTCTTTATCACTGGACGAGGTTGCAAATGGTAGGATATCAGCAAACAAAAAATTATCAGACCCCAAAGAAAAAATCATCCAACATCCTCTTCAGCAGCTGCCGCAATAAAAGTTCACATTTGGGTCACTCTGCTCCGATTCTCTCGAAGATTCAAGTGTAGAATGGTGACAAACGCTATCCGTGATGAGACCTTTAAGAAATTCCCTAGGTGAGCAGTGTCCCTCAAACCTTCCACACATTGCCGACACCAGCGAATTATTATAACCAAAAAAATCAGTGTTGCATTGGCCCTCCTTTCTTAGGAATCCATAAGAACTACTGATAGTCTGTCATTTAGCATGATTCCTGACACATAACCCTGTGCTTCCTGTTTAAGGCTGTGGAACCTGGTGTCAAACATTTCTTCCAGGGCTATTTTAAAATTGACATGAAATGCAGATATCACAGCTATTATATAAGAAAGCCATAATGACATGAACAATATTTACAGGTCACCACGCTGAGATGGCTAAAGCTCACGGCGCCCTTATCCTTGGGCTTGAGCACCGTTTCTATGGTAATAGCACCACTAAGGAAGGATTGTTACTGAGCGAATTACAGTATCTGTCAAGCCAGCAACAGTAAGTATTCAACCGCTTAAAATATTTTACCATATTGCTGAAGGTAGGCCTAAAAGTTGATTTCCCCCTTTTTCTTGCAGTAAAGCCAGAGAGAAAGAGAGAGGTCGGGAGCTTTTTTTTTTTTTAGTTCATGTTGGCGATAATCCAAAAGACATCAATATCATACATAATGAAATTTGCTACAACAATTAATTAGAAGGGCGTGTTAGTAAGTTTGATAATTGAACAAAATAATTGTTTTTCTAAATTATTACCAGCATTTAGGGGGAAAGAAGCACTGTGCTTTTGGCTTTCCCAATAAAACAAACAATGATTCAAACTGGACAAGAAACAGGAGACATGAGACAAACAATATGATACACTGCCAGGATAGACAACAGCATAAGACAGATATGCTATCGGTTGAGACCAGATCTTTTACAGATTGAAGGTATATTGACATGATACATGATCTGATTTTCATTATAGAAACTGATAAGGTAGGTTTTGAGTGTTCTGGTAAATGCATTTAATGTTGAGGGTCTTGTCAGATCTAATAAGATCGTTCCAAAAGGACACACATTGTGCGATAAGACTATTTTTTGGAATCAGAAGTACGGTTATAATTAACATAATAGTCGGCCTTAAATGCAGATCCAGTTGCATGAGAATGTACTGAAGAAGCAGTTATAAACCAGTCATTGTAATTGCCTGGTTAAAGACCATGTTTGTATTTAAACATAAATTTACCCCAATTAGAATTTAAAAGGTCGTTTTTTTTAAGTATTCCATGCCCCACAAATAACAGAGTTGTATTAGTGAGAAGTTGGGTTTTTTTTCGGACAACTTTCCCGTGCAAAAGAAACAGCTTGTTGCATTGAAAGGTCGAGCTGCCCCAGGTAAGAAACGTCTGAGCCTGGAAGGAGAGGTTCCTAAGAAATAACACAATCTCATTTTGTCCCGTGCAGACTCGCCGATTTGTCAGTGTTTCGTGTCTTCGCCGAGAAGATGTTGGGCATGTCCGGTGACAACACATGGATTGTGTTCGGAGGATCTTACGCAGGCGCTTTGTCTGCTTGGTTCAGACTCAAGGTACAGGGCGCCCCCTTGAGGCACCCCCAACCGTCCATCATGTGTTTTGTTAACACTACCTTCCTTGTCGTGCTTGGCAGTCATAAGCCTCTGCCATTTTCAGTAAAATGCGTTGCTCGTTGATCGTTCTTTTACGGTGAACAGCTTCACCAATTCATCAGATTGTTTCCTGTTTTTTGCAGTACCCACACTTGGTGTATGGCTCTGTTGCGTCGTCTGCTCCAGTGCGCGCTCAGGCCAACTTCGAGGGGTACAATGACGTGGTAGCCGCCAGCTTTGCAGATCCGATTGTCTTTGGTTCTACACAGGTACTTCCTGACAATATTTGACATTTGCCGCTTGGTTTGGTTTTTTACCTCAAATTCAAATATCTTTACCGGGTTTTGAAAAAAGACCTTTAGAGCATGCATTGATCCATCCGCTATGAAAAACTGCCCAACAAGGGATTTAATACAAGAACATATAGTGCGTGGCCAAGCCCCAAATGACTATTTTTCCAATCGCTGTCTTACCTGGTACAGCTGACCTAACGATCATGGTAGACTCGATTGAATTTCTCCTTCGATGTTGTTTCCTCTAATCTCAGCGGATGGCAACGCAGGATTTTTTATATGTCCCAAAATGCCAAAGGATATGTGCATTACTCACTCTTTTTTGTTTTTATCCCAAAAATATATACTCCGGCGGATTTCATTATGACACAAAGCTGCCGTTTATAATTACGTACATGTTTACCTTTTGATTGTTGAGGATTAACCTTGCAACATCTTGACTTTTTTTCTTGTTTGTTGTAGTGCGTGGCTAGCATCAAACAGGCCTTTGCAAAAGTTGAGCAAATGTGGAAGGCTGGCCAACTCGTTCAAATCCAAAAAGATTTCAACACATGCCAGGACTTGAAGGAACCAAACGACTTCAAGACTTTCGCTAGTAATCTCCAAGGGGCATTCATGAGCGCCGCACAATACAATCGAGTGGAAGGAAATTCATCAAGCATCGGCGATTTGTGTAAAAAAATGATGGTTCCAGACCCCTATCAAGCTCTGGTCAATATCTTTAAGGTAATAGTTATGTCTGATACTGTGTTTAGAAATCAAAACCTGCACAGAAATAACCAGGAATTTTTTCCCGAACACATCTGCTTTCAAAACAGTTATGCATAGCAACGTCCCGTGTATGTTTCGCGAGATAAGCTGTTCTGGCAAAGAATCACCATTGGATTAGATAAAAGCTACCTATCCTTTTTTCTTTTCAGTCCAGCAATTGTAGGGATGTGTCCTTTAAAGATTTTCTCAAGCAACTGCAAGACACCTCCTTTGATCCTTATTCGATGTATCGACAGTGGTTTTATCAGACCTGTACCCAGTTTGGATATTGTAAGTGTTGCATTTTCCTCTCTGTCTCTTTCCCCAGAACGCTGCCTTTAAAAAATTTGATTCATAGTAGTTTATTATCTTTCAACGATGAATGAAACATTCCACACGATTGTCTCCTGATTATTCTAGTTAACAAATATGAAACATTAAAGTATTGAAATCAAGAAAAATATTTTTTTAACTTAACATCATGACTCCAAGCGATATTATGCTAACACGCTGGTTTTTTGCTTAGTTGGTGAAGTCCACTTTTGTAAACAGGGGACTACTGTTTTCATCCGTCAAAATAATACACAGTATGTGATATGTATCATCCCATAACATAATACAGAAAACTTAAAATCGTTGACACAAGCACTGGTTGCTCTCAGTCGAAACGAATTTCATAAAAGAACCATTATAGCATGATTGTAATAAGTTTTTCTGTTTGAAACGTTTCGGAAGCATTGCAAGCTATTCTAAGTTTTATCTTTTTAATCTTGAGGTTTGATCTTCATATGTCTCTCGTGAAATTACAGATCAGACTTGTGACAAGAATACAACATGTATGTTCCTGCCCCAAGTCGATTTGGACTTCTACTTTGCCTGGTGCAAGGGGGCTTACAACATCCCAGCTGCCGACGTGGAGGAACAGGTGAACTTTACGAACGCTTACTACGGAGCAGACCACCCCAGGGGATCCAGGGTGGTCTTCGTTGACGGTGAGTTGAGCTGAAACGCCAGCGTGACGCTTGTTCGCGAGTCTGGTACCGTCGCAGCAATGGCTTGGCGGTCATGGGCGTGGGAACGAATCAGTGAGTCCGATCTCAATCCAATAGTCCTTTGGTTCAATCCGGTCAGATCTGTGACTTCTCTAAGTGATTCAGTCCAAATCAAGCGTATCCATTCGTGGATATTTTGCTTTTTGTAAAAAAGAATACTTATTTCTTCATTGAAACCACAGGGCTAGCTCTTTGTTTAAACTGAGTAATCGAAAATCCAACCTTTCTTCCATGCAAAACGATTTCACTATTTTACCCAACTTTGATAACGCTCACCACGACGAACATTTCATTGCGTCTAAAATAACGACAAAGACCAACTTAAAAACAAACGATAGGGAAAGTTGACGTTACGTAACTTTACAGGAACCTTCCCTAAAGTTTCAGTTTCTAGGTGCAGGAAACAAGCCTATATGAATTGCCTACCTTGTCAAGCTGCAAGACTGTGACCCCACACGCCTTTCCTTGCTTAATGCACAGATTTACCTTGACCTGTCAGCAAGCAATTCCTTGGCTTCTTGCTCGGCTTCAGACATCAATGATCAAGGATCAGATTGGGGCAGAATTCAAACTATACTATGCAATGCTACCTGCCTTTCGAAGCTCCTTAACTGTGAGCTTTTCTTGAACTTCTCTCATTGAAACCGAATCCTGCTTTGGTGCTGAAATCGCTTATTAACGTCGTGGTAAATATACATATGTGTAGGTTCTTATTTTATCAATCACCAAAGCTATATCTCTTTGTTCCACATCAATCGTACGACGAATAGATAAACTGTGCAAAATATAGCAGCATTCAGCATGCGTGCTGGAGCCTGAAGTGGAAGACAGTGGTAAAAACGCAGAGTTGGTTCCTAAACAGAAGCTAGGCTGCGTCTGAATCACTTGGCTGCGGATTGAACTTACATGTGACTCAACGGGAGCTGGCTGCAGCCACTACCAGAGACTCGTGGGTAATTTCAAGCTGCAGCCAAGTAATTTGGACACAGGTTTATCACTCTTGATCTCAGAACAAAGGATGGGCATGCAGTGTAGTTACGTAAGGGAGGAAAATGTCATATGCGCAAAGCAAAACCCAAACGTTTGCATGAGAATCTACTGAGATCAAGTAACCAAAAATGAACAAGAAAGGCAAGCAACCTAAAGCAAGAAATGATTTTTGAAAAAAATACAAACGTCTTAGTAGCATTGAAATAACACACTAAACGTTAACCATCATCTTTCCACCCATCTTCAATTTGCTTACGTATTTTATAGGTACCATCGATCCGTGGCACGCCCTAAGCGTCTTAAAAGATCTGCCAGAGGACCTCAAGTCCATTTTCATGAAGGGTACATCTCATTGTGCAGACATGGCACCTTATAACCCTGACGACACCCCCGCATTGAAGGCGGGCAGACTGGTAAGAACCACTCAGTGGCTCATTCTAATACTGGGGGACATACCAACATACTAATCACGAGAAAAACGTGTTCCTTAATTGTTGTAAAAACAGAAATTACACAAAACAATCTGCGACTTAATTTTGTCTGACATGCTACCTTATCTCAACATTGTAAGGGATGACGCATTTAGGTTCAGTTTGGCAATGGCAATATAGCAAAGTCATTGAAGATCTACAAAGAGGTGAACGAGCAAGTAATCAGTGTTTAATAATGTGTTCTTACACTGTTTTGTAGTAGCACATGTACATTTGAGTTACCAATATAAAATCTTCGTAAAGGCTTTCATATTGAAAGGGGGAAAGTAACGAATCCGAAACAGCAATGTGCTCCACTTTTAATAGCTGTCCTGCCCATTGGCAGTGGGCGGCAAATAACCAAAATCTTAAAACAAAATTTTCCGGACATGGAAATAAGGCAGACGGGAAGGAGGGGGCTGGAGACTTCATTACACATTGGCAATGTTAATTATATCATATGCATCTTGCATAGGGCAACTTTGGGCGCGAACTCTCGGTCCCCACTGCGTGAAATTCCTTTGACTCTCAAATATTGACGTTGGCTGCAACCCTAGTGGCGTACATGGTCAATGACATATTGTGCAATTATTTTCAATGACATGTGAATGTTTTCAACGTATTATAACACATTATAGGCCTATTACCGGCTGATAACCAGCTCCGTGTAGCGGCCATGCCTGTTTCTAAATGGTCCACTAGATAGTCCAAACCATTCATTGCTTGGGTGGTGTTGGTCGAACTTGGTTCACCGTCCCTCGACCGTTAACCGTTAACTTGCCCTTAGTAATATCTCAAGCAAAGAAGCACCCCCTCAGCGGTTGAAAAGAGCAGCGTTGGTCGGGTGTGTTCATTTTGTTGGTAGCGATTCAACATTTCCTAGTCGTTCGTGAACCAGTGAAGTTCAGTTCCGACCAAAGAAGTCTTCGTTACCATCCCCACTATGCAGGCAGGCATATGAAAAGTTGCTCTTATTTTTCCTCACTTTCGGGTAACCTTTTGTTGCACCCTTGGATGACATGGTTGATGAACTGTTTCTTTTTTCGTTTTCTTCTTCTCTCTTCAGGCCATTGAAAAGGTGGTCAGCGACTGGCTGATGCAGGCAGAAATGGAAAAGAAACGAAAGTAAAGTAAAGGCTGCCTAATCAAACGGATAACAAAATAGAGACAGTTTTGTGCTAGGGTATAGAGCACCCAGAAATTACTAGCAACAACGAATGTCCTGATATCTTGTATTTCAAAATTTCCCTGGATTTGTTTGTCTAGGTGATTAAGGTAAATTAATTTAAAAATCGCCTAAAAAGCGGGCAACATCGGAGGAATTTTTTACAGAGCTTCGCTAAAAGCGCAAATGAATAACATTTTCAATCCATTGTATTAAGGATACAAACTCTATGCTGTTCAGTGGCCGGCCCTTTTAAAACTGAATGCCCAAGGTGTGAGTCGATCATGGCGATCTTCAAACGAAGGTCATTTCTAAGCTTTGGAGCAGTACCACTTTGAGAATTTGATGAATTTAGAATAAAGCAAAACAGAAACTGTTACAGTGTTACACAGTGGACAGTGTCCAGTAACTGACTTTGTTACAGTTTATAATTTTGTACACTATGTTCATGTTACGATCACAGTTGATCCAAATCCTTTTGTGTCTCCCTGAAAAGGTACGTGTGGAATTTACGCATGTTCCAAAAAACCTATAAAAGACTCCGTAGTCATTGATTTCGCTCTCAGTCAGTGCCTATATGCTTGTAGCATGTGCGTTCCGAAAAAGCCAGCGTTGGGTCAGCACCGCCTTGTCGTCTACGCCTCGATTACTGCCGGACCGTGGCCAAGGCTGACACCGCTGATGGACCGTGGACCCTGGAGTGTCGTGGCTCCATGTGGAAGCCGAATCTCGGGGATCGACACTGACCTACCTGTCTTAATTGGGCTGTTCTGGCGCGGAGTGTGGAGGTGCTTGGCCCGACGACCGCGCTCTTTTAGCCATGGCACTGACTGGGCGGGGCCTAATTTTCTTCCTCCCATGTGTTGGCTCCTTAAGGTAATTGTACTCGGCCGAATATAATTTGCCTCTTTGCGTATTAATATGTTTTTGCGGGCTTTCTAATTTTCATTGTAATTAATTGTGCTTGGCTGTGCTAATGTAAATAATTTCCTTTTATGCTTTTGACTGTTCAGATTCACGGTGTTCTTGCATGGGAAGTTTAAAGTTGCAGCAAACCACTACATTTACTTTGTTTTAATTTACTGCTTTGCTGATTTAAGTTTATAATTAAATGTTATTCCAAATTAGTTCCTTTATTGTTCTTTGCTCGTGTTTTTTTAGTGTCCTGGTTCCCGTCTTTTGATTTTTCTGCTGCAGTGTGTTCTCCGCACGTAACAGTTCAGTTCTACCAAATTGAAGAGTACACCTAGGCACATCCAACTGGAAAATGAAATTTACATCCTCAGGCAACAATATATATGTGCATACAAGCTTGTAAGACGTCATTTTTATGGTCGAAAAGGCGCATCAAAGGCCCAAACTTAAGCAGTACCTTTTGAGGTCATGACCCTTGGAACTCTGACCCCATACATGCTGCAAGATGTGAGGAGAGATGATGGCTCCTCGGTCACAGGCAGAAAATGACTTTGTCTGGAGTGTCATTAAAGGCAGCGTAAGTATTGTGGCGCTGCGCCCCTCCGACGAAGGCGAAGGCGCCCTCCTCCTCGAGGCGCGACTCGTCGGACGGCACGTACCGGAGAGTCCCTGAGCGGCTAGGGACGAGTCCGTTGGGACAGAAGTATAGCGTCCGCCAAGAAAGTTCAATGATCTCTGGTCTTTGTTGAGATGATGCCTAATCTGATTGGCCGAAACTTAGTGACGCAATCTGGACAGAACTGACTGGAAATAAACTTCGTCCGGACACCTGACTTATATACAATAATCAAAGTGGTTGGTTTATTCATCAACACTCCTTCAATCACACTTAACCAATACACCAGTAGAGGACGCTATTGACAGGGAGACTGTGATAATACGTGACCGGTCTTCGCCCAGATCAGCGAACACCACAATTAATTGTGGGCATCCAGTGCTGAATCAGGGACTTAAGCAAGTTTACGGGGCTTATTGTCGGGGCTGCACTACACGCAACTCAAGTCACGAGAAAGCAATCCGCCCTTGCATCAACCGCAAGCTCCTATCAGGAACTATACCACACCACCAATTAGCCCCTCAATCTACCGAGCCCTTCAACAACACACGCACCACTCGGACTTAGGCACAGTCACACTAGGCTAGGTCACTTTAACCGTTGCACGGGATTCTCGACCCTTACCTTAGGACAGGGCCTTGATCGGGACGACTAAACCTTACCTGCGCGCCCCTTTTATAGCTTCGCAATCCGACCGCTGCTGCAACAACGCCTGCGTGCGCGCGCTACATTTGATCAGGCAGTGACTTCCGTTAACCTGCGCAGAGCGCCGTCCGTCAGCTATGGACTGCCATTTTCGTAATTTCTGAATTATTTATTTTTTTTGCGAAGACCTTATATTACCTCTACCGATGCTAGATAATCTAGTTTAGTCACCTTTGCAGTAGGACTTCCCCTTGGCTGGTATAAGTTTCACAAGAGCCAGCTTCTTGCTAAGTCCCCCTAGGAATACGTACTTATCTCTCTGCCACGTGGCCCTTATAGGCTTATTTACACAAAGGCTGCCTTGGCCTGCCAGAGCCTGTTGTATATCAATTGTCAGTCTCTGTGATGTGTCTCTGAGCTGTCTAGACAGCTGCCTGGGTTGTTTCATGTTGTGGGGATGTCAAATTTTTTGTTGACTTGGTGCCCTCCTGGACTGGATAAAAGGTAATGTGTCCTTATTCTGACCTTTTTTACGTTTTTTTTATTTGTAGGCATTGGTCAACACCCAGGGACACCCTCAAATCAATTTAAAGGCCATTACAAGGGTCTTTGGGGTTGGGAGCATGATTAAAAACGGCCGTCTATCATAGATGGTGTTGGGCCCATGTTCATGCATAAGGCGGAGCCTATGCCACGTTCGCTTAACACACAGCTATGCACGCTTAGCATCTGCCTCTATCTGTTACTGGGCAGAGCGCCATCTATAACTTTGCACCACGCCTATGCCTAGCGCCCTCTGTTGCGTCACAGTATGGTCTTTGCGTGCACGTCGAATGCAAACAAGAACCCAGTTGGAGAACTTCGTGCCAGTCTGTCTTTCTTTCGCCGGTGAGGGTGTACTTAAACTCAGGGCGGATAGGCCTGCTGACACAAATCCAATCAGACTTCGAAGACTCCCTCTGTGTCTGATGCACTGTTACGAACTCACGGCAGAGGAAAAATTAAAAGACGGGAATAAGGACACTGAAATACTGGCAAAGGAAATGAAGGAGCTAATTTAGTACAATGTTTAATTATAACCTTAAATCTAGTGGTTTTTTGCAACTTAAGCTTCTCATGCAAAAACACCGTGAATTTGGACAAGCAAAAGCATAAAAGCAAACATATTTACATTAGCACAACCAAGCACAATTATACAAGGAAAATTGGCATGCTGGCAAAAACATGTTAACGCACAAAGAGGCAAATCACATTCGGCCGAGGATAATTACCCGGAGCCAACTCAAGAAAGGAAAACTGAGGCCCCGCCAAGTCAGTGCCACGGCCAAAAGAGCACAGACGTCAGGCCAAGCACCTCCCCGCGCCAGGACAGCCCAGCCCAGACAGGTAGGTCGATGTCGATCCCCGAGATTCGGCTTCTGCATGGAGCCAAGACACTACAGGGTCCACGGTCCCACAGCGGTGTCAGCTTCGGCCACGGTCTGGCGATGCAGAGGAGAGGACGACACGGAGGTGCTGACCCAACGCTGGCTATTTTGGAACGAACAAGCTAAGAGCATATAGGCACTGACTGAGAAAGAAACAAATAACTACGGAATCTTTTATAAGTTTTTAAAACATGCGTAAATTCCACACGTACCTTTTCGGGGAGACAGTAGTAGGGGTAGGAGAAAACGGGACCAAAACGAAAACCCTCCGATNACCTTATCTACCCTTTTTACAAAAATAAAAAACTCAGACTTGGCAAAATTGAAAACCCTCCTTTACATCATCGACCCTGTTTTATTAATTTAAAAAAGTCGTGCATTTACACTCATAAAACATCAAAACCACCCGGTATTAAGGACAACGTTCAATTTTGCTGGCCCCCGGTTTTCTATAATTAAAAAAGGGTCGATGAGGTATAGGAGGGTTTCGTTTTTTCCCGTTTTCTCCTACCCCTATAAACTACTACTGTCACAGAATTGAATGATTCTTTGGCACCCACAGAAGTGTTTTTTTAACTCGAATGAGTATTTGGCACCCACAGGAGCGTTTTTTTAAATGAATGATTATTTGAGGTCCGCAAGAGCGTTTTTTTAATTGAATGGTTATTTGACACCCGCAGGAGCGGTTACAAAGCGAAAGCGGAAAATGGTGGATTAATTAACGAAAGCAGAAAACGGCGGATTTGAATACACTAAATTAGTCGCGGAAAAACGGCGGATAAAAACCCAAAAAAAATGGAATTGTGCATAATGGAAGTTATAGAAAAACAATGACATCGAATCAAAACTCCAAACCAAACTGGCTAAAATATAAGCATAATCTCCGCAGTTATAATTTATGGGAAAAAACATTATCAATAAATTATATTGTCGCGGTACAAACGCAATAAATTGATACAGGCGGTAAAAATTACTCAAAGCAGTTCCAAAATTTACCTCGTAAATCGACCAACGAGTCCCAAATTGGCGGATGACGACAAAGATTTTATCAATCAGAACTTATCTCGAAAATTAGACGTATACGCAACGTGAATCGCTTCCAAGGCATACCGAAAGTGGGAATTGATTCTGCCGTTTTTTAATGACGATGCAGCTCAATTTTTCATTACGCACAAGAAACATATTGAAAAATTGGCATTTAATGAATTGGAGAAAAATAGGGGCTTATCGTTTACAAACGGGTATTAAAGTCCGTTTCAAAAAGAAACGACTGGAACAAAAAGATTTTGTCACTAAGAAATTTACCTTTTCGTCAAAAGTTGCAACTATTAACATTCAATCGGACGTTTAAAATGCATTGGAAGAGCAAAAACAGCAATAGTTGGATAAAATCGACAAATTTGTAAACAGGGGTCTGGTTGGATACTAGACGAAATTACAGATTTTTATCTTGACGTGATTAGATATGATCCACATGGCGGTAGTTACATCATATTACCCGAGTATATCCAAAATAAGAACGCAGTCATTAATGTCAAAAACGACGACGAAGAATGCATTCGTTGAGCAATATATATCGCCCTGGGATTCTATTCAGTCAAACGTGCAATCGAGAGAAATAAGGATTATAAATACATCGAGTAACGACATACCCTAACGAATTAGATTTCACCGGTTAAATTTCCCCACGCCAAAGAATCAAATTCCCAAAATTGAATTGCAAAATAAGTAATCGATTAATTTTAATTAAATTTTAATTAAAACAGATATGTAGACTTACTACTATTCGACAACGGAAATATACAACATTATTGCTGGATTAAAAACATGTCGAGACTCCTTTCAAACGTAATTAATAATCACAACGGTCAAATTTATCAATATTGAGAATGTCAATCCATTTTTCAAAAAGCCGAAAAATTAGCCAAACATCAAGAAGATTGTCTAGGAATAGACGTCCCGATTACTAAAAGTTGTTTTACCGTCTGAAGATAACAACATATTAAATTTAGATTGAGAGACTACCAAAATTAACAATTAGCCCCGTTTGTCATTTATATCGATTTTGTGTCGATCTTCGAACCGATGCTGCTACCGACGGCAACACCGTCCCGTCAAGAGCCAAGTCCTGACGGTAACCAAAATGAAAAACCCCAAACGAGTCGAACGGGGTAAATGACTGGCGGAACATAACAAGAAAATGAAACAGCAACTCGCCAAATAAAAAATCGGTGAATCTGCCGACTCCTGAATGAAATCCAAAATGTAAAATCTATAAACCCATTTCAGAAAAAAGACATTGGATCATAGGCCGTTTAGTAGTTAGAGGAATCACACTGTTTTTGTTTTTGAGAAAGAAACCCACCGAGGTAAAAGCGCCGCCACCATTTCATGGAATAATTTGGAAATGTAATTTAAAAACAGTATATATTAAGATGAGTAACGCTAAATCGATTGACGTAAATGAGATTGCCGATATCATGGCACAGTAGTAGTAGTTTCAGCAATTTTCATGGAATATGCCATGCTTAGTAATAAACTTCTTAAAACTTCTACCGGCAAGCTTGCCCATGGGTTAAAAAGTAGGTTTAAAAAGTAGGTTTAAAATCGGTTTATTCTAAAGTAACCATGGCAGAAGGTGGATTTGATGACACTGAAATGGGTGGCT
Source organism: Acanthaster planci (assembly GCF_001949145.1). The sequence goes on from NW_019091565.1 coordinate 382,781, forward strand.
TGGAAAATCCAGAAGAACAACAAGCCGATTGAGAAGAACAACAAACCGAGCAAGAATTAACATTGGTCGATAGCTTTGATCCGACCGCTGATTTGGATCTAAAAGAAGAAACGACATTTATCGAAGGCTCGGTTAGACCCAAAGAAGATGCCTTAGTCACAGGCGGAGTAATGTTTAGAACCAATCCGGCGGTAAGTAATTTCTATGATTTTTTCAAACGTGCCGGTCGATCAGATATCCCTAGGCCAAATTATAACAATATATAACCGAAATAGATAATATATATCACAAATATGAGGGTTTTATTATAAAAGAGCCGATTTTCGCTAACCAGTATTACTTTAAGGCACCCAAAACACCGATCAGATCCGTAGTCAGATCAATCCTATGAAAGAAACGATTACCCCGGTAACGGACGACGATTTAACATTGCGCAAGAAAATTAGAATGTTATTGCGAACAAGGCGTGACGATCGTCAGTATTTTAACGGCTTTTAGTTTAGCCATCAGGCTGATAATTTCGAGCGTAGTTGCCACTGTGACAGCTGTTGGTGCGCCTAGTATTACGCCGGAACCAACACCGGCGTTTAGCCCAAAACCAATACGACCGTCGAGGTATAACCAATTGGATCAAACGACAATAACAGAATTTCGCAAATGTTTTAAAGAAACTAGATCTGAAAGCGCTTGCTGCATTGCCGGGGGCTATTGGCAGTATACTAAGTTGGATATTCAACGTGAAGAGTAAAGCTGTAGGTTAAATAGCAGATCACGTGTGGACGTTGTTTGTAGGTGTGAGTGTTTTAATCTTTACCAATGTTCAAAAGATGTATATAGGTTTATAATAGTTTAACCGATTATTTGTGGGTAAAAGAAATTAACCCACATCCTCAAAATTGAGAAAGTCGTTTATTTTTGGGGGGGGGCTTTCTACTTTTTGGTTTCAGTTAATACGGTATACAACATAAATCCAAGACTGGCGACCGTAATCGTTCCTACGGTTTACGACAATTTTACTTCGTTGTGAATGACCAACGGTTTCTATTCTATTCTCAAGTCCATGCTCCAAGTCGGACAACGAATTTATTAAAGAGTCAACGATAATTATGAATTATCGTTGGGCGTCTAATCCGGTGCCACGTGCCATTACGCTCGTTTTCGTTCAGGCTTGAGCCCCCAACAGCCACCAAAGCCCATGTAAGTGGATCCCGCGTGTTTCCGTTTATTACACGTAAATCATGGACGTCGTTGTTTTTATTTGGTATCGGTACGTATCCGTCGTCGTAATAATACGCCGTTCCCAACCCGTTTGACACGGTGTCCCTCGATTGATTACACGATATATTTTTATCGACGTTAAACAGCAAGTAGGTGTCTGTAAATTGCCGATGTCCGTAATTATTGTGCAACGCGTCGAATATGTTGTCCCTCGAATTCGAATCGGTAATAGATTGAAACCTACCCCAAAAGCCGTCGTTGCGCAATAGACGGCGAAATAAAATTGGTGTTGGGTCGGTAACCCAACGATGAACAGCTTCGTCCTTTTTAACACGGTTAAATTTGGAAACACGGGGGAAAGTAATAATCTTTATTGACCACGATCGATAATTGACTAAAGTTGCCTTCCATCTTTTACTTTATAATAAACTGATTAAAAAAGAAACCGGTTTTATAAATGAGTTGAAAGGTGAAAGGTAAGCGGGTGGTTGTTCTTAGTACATTCTTGCTAAATATTGGACGGACTTTGTTAAAGTTATTCGCCAGGCTTTTTATAAGGTCTTTTTTAGAAAACTGCCGCCCTTTCGTTGGCACTTGGCGAACAAATTCGGCTTTGTCCATCATTTTAGCTTCTTGAAAATTGGTAGTCGTGTTTGACCGAACCTTTTCCTTCAAATCATTAAATTTCCTAAGTTCGTACAAAACTTACGTATAGAGGAACCCCGATATGACGCTTTTAGCGTCGATCTGCGCAATTCCGCGCTTGAAATCGAAGCTGTATATGTCAGCTTCAATTCTTAATATCAGACAAATTGAAAGTAAGGAGTCGAGACACAAAACACATAAAGGTATGTTAAATTCAGACTTTTCAGGCCCACATTTTTGTGGAAGAGTCTTGGTCCTGTATGCTGTGCAGTGGTCGTGGTTTAAACTGAAGTGGCGTCACACTTATGAACCGGATACTCCATGTACTGTGTGGACCCCGTGGGCGCGAGGGACGAAATTCAACACAGAGAGCCTCGGTTTCGATGCAGATATGCGCAGACGGCGCTAATATGAAATCCTTCTATTCCTCGATGGCGTTTAGCTTGGCATCGCAAAGCATTCTGATATGATCGTGCTTTTAAGTTTTGTGAGTCACTTCCGACTGGCGTACTTAAGTATCGCGTAAGCGCCAAATGCACCTATGACTATGCCCTCCATCACTAACCCGACGGGTCTAGTAATAACGCCTATTAGAGTGGCAATGCCAATTTCCCGTAACTTAGCTCAATTAGTATTTGTTCATTCTTTCTGTAAGAAGTTTCTCTGACGTTCTCGTAAGATTTGTCTGCGAATTTCTTCAATCTTTTGAAGGCGGTAAACTTTAGTTGCCTCGGCTTGGTAACCAGTCAGGTCGGGGTATATATTCGACAGATCGTTTGTCGTCATCTTTTTAAAATAAATTTTTATAATCGCGCGGTAAGATGTTTAGTTCAAAAATTAATACTTCATTTTGCAAAAGCCCTCCCGTCTGGAGCCTGAGATAAAAGGTTAATTTATCTATATTTCTGCGTTTTAGTTTTCTAGCCGTTTCAAAATTACTGCGGAAATATCTATTTGTCGAATCACTTGCAATAAATCAAACGATTACCCGTTGTAAAAGTTAAGTTGACGTTGGTATCCAACTGTGGGCAGTAAATGTAAGCGAGTTTATCTGATTCCAACGTGTAACCTTTTTCAAATAAAATGTTTTTTGCTGAAATGGCCTTGTCGCCTTTTGGGTTATCGATTACGGTTTCAACTTGAACATCTGGAGATTTTTGGACAAATAAAAAGTGTGCGTTTCGTGTGATTCGACATGTTTTTATTAAACTAAATTTAAATCATTTTTACGCGTATCACAATTTGTGCAAACGAGTAAAGTCGTAATGCCCTCGTCATCCGAACGCATATGGAACTGTTGATAATACGTGCCGTCTTTTTTACAAACCTGGCATTTTTGAAGCGTCGTATCGCTTATGGTTAATTTATATCGTGGGCAAATGGCCACAACCAACCTTTCGTAGTTTATTTGCGCAGTGTCGGCAGAATTATAAATAAATTCGACGCCGAATCTTTGGGCAATATTTTTGCATTTAAATTGTAGACTCATTTATAATTTAATTGGCGTTTTCCGAAACGTTTCTCAATTTATTTGCTGCGTTAGTGTAATGTTTCTCAGAGATTTTAAACAGGCCTTTTACGGTTTCTGCTTTTTCTTTTGTGACGTCTTGATAACAGACCGTAATTGGAGCTCGGAGTGGACTTGCATCTGGAAATCTAGCCACTAAAACTTGGTTTACTTTATATTCGATGAGACCCACTTGTTCCGTATTTAATTTAACGTCTTGTTGTTTAAATATTTTGCTTGTTATAGATTTGGACTTTTTGTAGACAAAACGCTGGTTGTATTTACCGCCCACGTTTTCTGTTTCGTCTGAATAAATGCAAGTTAATATTAGTCCGCAATTGCGGCACACGAGATCAGATTGTTCTCTTCTTTCCATTTTTAGGTGTGTGAAAATGTGTTTTCTTCGTCGATTTTCCCACGTGTTGGTTTTTGACAGAATAAAACGATTAAATCTCGTTCGGCCGATGGTAAATAATCATTCATTGTTTTTAAAACAGTTATTTATTTAAGGGACGTTAGATTCATCAGTTAATTCATCAGTTTAATCCACCTTTAATTTCACGGGCGTTTCAGATTCTGATTCAGATTCAGATTGTTCAAATGAGGTCAAATCCTCTAAACGCTTGTAATGCCGATAAATTCTAAATAATGCCGTCATTTCTAACTTTCAACATTGCCGTTGATACCGTATAACTAAGACTGGCATCTTACGACAGCGAACCGTGGGTTCCATGATACACGTCTTTCGGTTAAATGAATGATTGCGCATTACATCTTTTATTTATAAATTTCTCAATATTTGACGACGTGATGGGCCTCTTTCAGTTGTCAAATAACGAGGCGTAGGAATCTATTTTCACGTACATGCGATGTTTTTCTGTGTAAGGCGGTTTTACCACGTGTGCAACTTTCTCGATTTGTACAAGTAGTCTTTATAAGTGTTAATGGTAATTGAGGGTACTTTTGACTTTACGGCAGCTTGCGTTTCGGCTTGCTTTTTAATGTACTCGTAAGCCACCAAATTTATATCATCAAGTATATCCATCATCTGCTTTTGTAGTTGATGGCAGATTTGGCGACCAACGACGTTATCGACGGTGTTATCACGCTTGCCATATTTATAGACGGGATATATGCCGTAACAAGTCGTGTCTGTAATCATAATCAACAGGCGCTTTTCTTGACCGTCGTGACTATCATGATTGGGAGACCAGTATTGGGTTACGTAACTGCCTTCTTTAATCACAGGATTTGAAATAATGAGTTGATTTGCATCAGAAGTACCGTACGACATTGGGATCGCTGTTGTTGGCAATGAGACGCTCGTGGCCGTCGGTTATGATTTAAATTTGGGTTGACATGATTCTGATTTTGTATTTTAGTCGGTATTCTTCTGATTTTTTCTTGACGGTTTTCTTGACGGTTAATTGGCCGCGTCTATGAAATCTTCGGGTGGAATATCCACTCTGATTAAATCTTCTATGTCGACATCATATTAAATTATTAACCCAATTTCATATAAATCGGAATTCAATTTAGATCCAGCATTACGCGGTAAGTCGTCTTCTCGTTGATGTCTAAACCAAAACAGTCAAATACAGTAATTATAGCAATTGAGCTATTAAAACAACAAACACAATTTATACATTCGCTGCATTCGTTGCAGGTCGAGCACTGGGTACATTTCCTGCAGTCGTGACATTTGTTGCAATCGATACATTCGATAAAACTGTCAGAATTTTAAATAATGCATACAATCGACCGCATTCGAATTATCCAATTCGACCTTGTTCTTGCAAAAGAAACAATTGACGTTGGTCGTTTTGATTTGTCATGTCTGGTTTCTATTTAAAACAATTAATTTTTTTTTTTTAATTTTAAGGGGCAAGTTAATCACTGGGAATAGATTTTCCTTTGGTTTATAAACTACACATCCGTCTTTGGTCTGTCTCACCAAGCAAATGTGATACTATTTTGCACGTCCAGTTTCGCTTGCTCGATTTCGTTTCGTTTCGTTACCATTTACGAATAACCATGCTGTGTGACTTGTGACTAGTTTAGCGTATTCAAATTTAGTGGCAAAAGTTGGATCCATTTGACTTTTAGAGAAATCTTGGGAAATGTTTTCATAATTTTCGGCTGACCAATAATGAATCCACCTTTTCCCGCTTTCGTTAATTTATCCGCTGTTTTCCGCTTTCGTTTCGTAAACGCTCCAGCAGGTGTCAAATAATCATTCAATTTAAAAACACGCTCCTGCGGTTATCAAATAATCATTCAATTTAAATTTAAAAATCGCTCCTGCTGGTGACAAATATTAATTCAATTCGGTGACGGTAGTAGACGTAGGGGTAGGAGAAAACGGGGAATAAACGAAAACTCTCCTATACCTCAACGACCCTTTTTTAATAATCGAAAACCGGAGGTTGCAAAATTGAACGTTCTCCCTAAAAACTTGATATTTTTAGGTGTTTTAGGAGTGTAAATTTTTTAAAAGGGTTGATGAGGCATTGGGGGGTTTTTTCAATTTTGCCAAGTTTAAGTTTTAGATTTTTGTAAAAAGGGTCGAGAAGGTATCGGAGGAAGGGTTTTTGTTTTGGTCCCGTTTTTTCCTACCCCTACTACTGAGACACAAAATGATTTGGATCAACTGGGATTGTAACATGCACACCAAGAAATTCAATTAGCGTACTGTACTTCCCGTTATCAATCGCACCGATCTTTGTTGTATAACAAACGAGCCAAACTTCAGAGAATGGAGCAGATAAAAGTGGAAACAGATACTTGGGTGATAACTGATAACATTCAACGCTATGCATCTGTAAAGATCGTCCTCTTGATTTTGAGTTCGAAGGGTTTTGGCGCTAGCCTCTAATGTCGGTTAGTTCCTTCCGTGAAACGACAAGGAAAGATTGGCAATCCATTTTGTGAAATGTAGAAAGTACTTTATCATGAACCCAAACTTGTCAGCCCGCATGCATTGAGAAAACAGTGAAAATTACGCTTTTTATAGGGGGGCTTGTTTTAGAAAAGTGCACGTTGCGCAAGAACGGCATGCCCGCTTTTCCATGAAACTGGTGTCAAATAACCAGAACCAGGCTCTTGAAAAAAAGATGATGATGATAATTTTGGATTAAATCTTGAGGGGCCAGCCAGACTCCCCTTCCCTGCTCTTTCAAGGTTGTATGTCTAGTGCGTAGAGCGTGCGTATACATAATTTTAATAGTAACCGTTGTCCAAAAGAGGTAGTTTTAACGAGAAAAGTTGTTTGAAGTTTCTAGAATTATGAGAAATCAGTAAAGAAAACCGAATTATACAGTTTACATATTTCCCAACAGCATAATGGTAATATCGGAAATCACCAACTATGGCTTGGGGAAATTTCAGCTGAATTGAGGAAAATTTCAGAAACTGGTGGAATAATTTCTGTTACGTGACCTTGGGGGCTACCAAGCCTACGACTTCTTCAAGTGTAGGAATCTTTTCGTCTGGTAACCAACTTAATGGGAGGTATTGTGACGAGACGTTTCAGCATCTGTAATATTGTCTTGCGTTGGGGGGGGGGCTTGATAGAATACAGACTATTTGCGAGATGTGAGCATGGTTGCATGGAACGGTGAGGAGGAGCTGTACATGTATATGCTCAAGCGTTTCGGAGGGAGTGTTACTTCTTTTACTTTCTTTCATGATGACCGCATATCAGATCTTTTGAAACAACCACAGGCTACTCTAAACACGTTTTAATTCTTCTTCAAAGTTACACAAAACAAAGAATATAAATTACTACAGCTTCATTTAAAAAATTACAAACTTAGGTTACAATATGATTTTTCATTTATTATTAGATGACTCTTTCATTTTTCTACAGTTACCCTTGCTATAAAAAGAGGGCATAACTGATAATCAGCCAAATGTGCCTATTTTAGCAGACTAAATGTAGGCCACAAAATGCATAAAGCTATATATTCAACAATTTACTGTGTGCACATAGGCAGGGAAGGAGAACTATTAAAAATGGGTTAATTATTTCCTATGAGAAATTTGCACATTCATTTTATCATGAACTTGACCAGAGAAAAAATTTAGAGACAGGTGGCAAAAAAGACAGACTCATCTCAACGCCAATTAAACACCACGGCTACTCAAGCAAAAGTGACCGGGGGTTCACTCCGCGATCTGGAGCAACTAATAAATTAAAGTCAAACCGATATCTATTTAAAGTCATTAAATCACCGTCCCTACAACTGTGAGTGACCGCAACTGATAAATTATTTGAAGTTATAATTTATTTTGCCTCAAATTGATTGCGTTAAGTTTGAACAGGGATCGGCTGTACACATCAAGATTGCAATAAAGATATCCAGAATGGACTAGAAAAAAACCAGGGAGGGGGATAAAATTCATGCACAAAGTTTATCGAATTCAATTCCTCTGATTTATTTATTGAATATTACTCAACCATTGTTTTATGTATATTTCTTAGGTGTGCAAGTAAATTAAGTTGGATGCGATATTCACACAAAGGAAGTATTCAGGAGAGATTAAGAAAAACATACAAACAAAACCGTCTTAAAGGCATCTTTCACATTAATGCAAATCATGCTTCGAAAGTTTTTAAATTTGAAGTTACATCAATGAACAAAACAGATCTTTCAAACAAACAAAAACATGAAATGAAAAGAGGGTCCAGGCTATGCAGTCAATCTTTTCTCATCCAGTTGCTGGCATACTCCAAGTGGTGTACCATCGTTGTTACGGAGAGAACGTAGAGAATAAAATTCCCATCGTCAATTCCTTATCTAGCAACAACATTTATGTGTGTTTCTTTTCCATTTCGGCCTGAATGAGCCAATCGCTGACCACCTTTTCAATGGCCTGAAAGAGACAAGAAAACAATCATTTCATGTGTAGCCAAACAATTTTTGGACCTCTTTTCACGACACCATGGAATGCTTTCGTATAGTTTAAAGGGTTTCCGAAGACCACTGGAACCCTTAACGTTGATCATGAAAACTTTTTGCGTGCTGATTGCCTTGCCCGCACTACGGATTTCTCCCACTTAGTCAGTTTCCCTATAAAGTTTGTTTCCTGATTTATGTTCAAAAAGCCATATCCTCTCTGAGTGGTCCCTGTTCATCACATCCCAAGTTGTATCGAATTATTGTGGCGCGATCCCTGGCTACATGGTGTTTCAGGGTTAATGGCTTCTGGCTAGCGTCCCCGGACAACGATAGTGACAACTGGGAAGAGCCACCAACATAGGGCTGGATAGCTAAGTTGGTAGAGCACCAGTACGGTATTCAGGAGGACACAGGTTCAAATCCTGCCCAAGTCAATTTCTTGGTTTATCTGTAAACTCTAGATAATAAGCTGTCTGCACCCCCACCCAATAAGAGCCAGTGAGTATGATTCTTACCAGTCTGCCTGCCTTAAGTGCTGGGGTGTCGTTGGGGTTAGAAGGCGCCATATCCTCACAATGAGATGTACCGTTTATGAATATAAACTTGAGATCCTCAGGCAGATCTTTTAAGACGCTGAGGGCATACCACGGATCAATAGTGCCTGTAAATTAAAGTAAGCAAATACCAGAGAAACAAATAACGGCATTGGGGTACCGTCAACTTCCGTATATTGCATTACTTGTTAGGATCAGTTCGACGTACCATCAACAAATAACACCCGTGTTCCTCTAGGGTTGTCTCCCCCGTAATACGTGTTTGTAAAGTTCACTTGTTCCAGCACGTTAATAGCTGAGATGTTGTAGGCTTCCGCACACCACGTCAAGTAGTAATCGACGTCGACTTGAGGCAGGAACATACAGTTTGTGTTGTTGTCACAAGTCTGATCTGCAACAGCAGAAAAAGATTATACCCATCGGCGGGTTGATGTCCAATCGTGTGAAGAATGGTCAAACGATGGCAACATTTTTAACGGTGTACTGTGCGCATTTAAATAATGACGGATGTCTCTGTGAGAAAACAATCCTTGTCGAAAGAGTTCGTCTATGCTCTCTTTTGATTCACTATGTCTTAACTCCCGATTGTTGGTTGATCATATTAGCCAGTTTCCGTTTGAAGTAAAGAGACGCACAGAGTATCGCCGATCAGTTCTCGACTACAATACGCATTCACAATTTTTGGAAATGCACAATGTAAGTCAGTTGGGGCCGCAAACAGTTACGAAAATTGCGTTCTTAAGATTTGCAAGTGGTCTGTGTAAACAGTGCACGCAAATTACCGCCATGAACGAACAACGATTCCTCGTACACTTAGTACAAGACTTTGCCAATTGTATCCGCATCACTTCTAAAGACGGCACAATACTGTCAACGAACGGCTGACCTAATCGAAAACATCAAACCAAAGTACCTGAAGTGTGGCTTCCAGAGGCGGTATAGCCACCTAAAAAGCATTTCAGGCAATTTTTTTTCAGAGTTTTGGCCATTATTTTGTTTAATTCCTTGGTGGAATGACCTCACGCACTGTCTGTTCCATGACTCCTTGTGTCGTATGATCTTGCTTGCTGTCGGCGGTCGTCACTTAAGACCATTATGAAAACAACGCTTTAGTTATCAAATCTCTTCATTTGAAGGGGCGAGGTTATAAAGAAGATCTGCATTACTTACAGTAGCCAAACTGGGTGCACGTCTGATAAAACCACTGTCGAAGAACTTGGTAAGGATGGTAATAGACGTTGGTCAGTTTTTCCAGGAAATCGTCAAAAGACACGTCCCAACAAGTGCTGGGCTGAAAAGTAACAGAAATAAATGCCAAAAATGGTTTGTCTACAAGTCCGGGACACATTTTAGCATGATGTCAGTATTTTAAAGACATTAAAATTACCTTAAACATTTTCACCAGTGCTTGATAGGGATCTGGGACCATCATTATTTTACACATATCCCCGATAGAGGATGAATTTCCTTCCACGCGATTGTACTGAGCGGTTCCCATAAACCTACTCTGAAGATAATTGGCGAAGGTCTTGAAGTCGTTAGGCTTGGTCAAATTCTGGCAAGTATTGAAGTCATTTTGGAGCTGGTCAAACTTGCCAGCCTGCCGCATTTGTTCAATTTTTCCAAAGGCTTGTCTGATGCTAGCAACGCACTGTATCGAAACAATAAAACCAAAGTAAAATCAGAACGGGACAAAAAAGTACATTGTCATAATAAAATCAAGGATTCTAAAATTGCTTTAAGCAGCACGATAGATCCGAATCCACGTCTGATATCCAAACCTTGGATTGGATCAGATTTATAAATGTCAGATCGGATCAGATCACATTGGGACAATTTGAGTGAAGTTCTTGGCAACACCTGTGGGTGCACACATTTTTTGAGGCATCAAAAGGCAATTTGAATACAATTTCAGTGGAGTGCCGACCGGGGGCACTGTTAGCTTCCCCGGTATCCACAGTTGGACCCCGCTCTTTCCTTTGTACCATACGTTCGGAGGAAATCGGTTCGATTATCCTCTCTGTAACCCAACTGACGTTGTGTTACATCGCTCTTATTTAAAGCAAAAGCTTTTCGTGAACATTTTCCAGCTTTCTTTCTGTGTACAAGGCTGGCAAAACCTTTACAAATTATTCCAGTAATTGTCACACTCTAAAATTAATAAGGAAACATCCAACTGGCCTTAGCAGAGCCAAAGACGATAGGGTCTGCAAAACTGTTGGCTACCACTTCGTTATACTCCTCGAAGTTGGCCTGAGCGCGTACCGGGGCAGACGACGCTACAGAGCCATACACCAAGTGTGGGTACTGCCAAAAAGTAACAGTTTTATAAATTGGTGAAAGTGTTCAATGTAAAACGACGTTCAACGAGCAACGTAAAAGACAGGAAACGACAGAGGCTTATGACTGTCAAGCACATATTGGAAGATGGTGGTAATAAAACACCTGGTGGAGGATTGTTGTGCCTCAAGAGGGCGCACTATACCTTAAGTCTATACCAAGCTGACAAGGCGCCTGCGTAACCTCCTCCAAACACAATCCATGTGTTGTTTCCCGACATGCCCAAAAACTTCTCTGCGAACCCTCGAAAAACTGACAGATCGGCGAGTCTGCAAAGTGCAAGTAATAGGAAATTACTTCAAAGAGGCTTATACTCCGTTGCTACAGTTTGATAACAAGTGCCATCAAATTAACCAACTTTTAGGTACACCCGTATGGGTATCATGGTGGCAAGGGGTGTATAATAAACAATTCTGCCCCCCCCCCAGTGTCCGGGAAACACCTTTACCAAGATAAATTTGCCCCCTTTAAGTCAAATTTGTCCCTGCCGCCATTTGTCTCACTGATGAATGAGACTACAGTCCACGTGCAACGTCAAAAGTCTAGCACCCAAACTTCGTTTTACTGTTTTGCGCAGCGTCTAGTTGGACGCCTTGGTTTTTCTGAAATTTCCATCACTTCAAACCAAAACGTTTGTGTGAATAGGGCTATCCTGGACAAGGTATTCAAAGTCACTGAGTCATGCAAGCTTTTCAATTCTCGTGTTTCACCGCGGCGCGGCTTGGTTCGACTAAATACGTATTCAGCAAAAATGGTGCAGTGTCAAAGTGTACGAATAACAGTTCAGAATTACTGGGTGCAAAAGCAGGCTGTGGAATACGGCTACTACCTTCTTTGATTTCTTGCCGGAACATAGCTAGATTGGTTTTATATATCTAAAATTGCGTTTTTCTCTGGTAGTTTGGTGAGGGTCAGGAAAGTGTGAAATGTATTTGCTATTGACTGAAATCACCAAAAATTACTTTTTGGCTTTCAAACGGAGGGGGACAAAAATCATTGGAGGGGTACTGATGACCCAGAGAAGGCAGAGATTACAAATAACAAATGACGACTTACTGTTGCTGACTAGAAAGGTATTGTAATTGAGGTAGTAACAGCCCTTCTTGAGCGAAACTGTAGCCATAGAAACGGTGCTCAAGCCCAAGGATAAGGGCGCCGTGAGTTTTAGCCATCTGGGCGTGGTGCCCTAGACAAGAGCATATAAGGTAATGAAGCATGGTATTAGGGTGGAGAGGTGATGTTTAGCTCACCGAGGTATTGAGAGATGGCAAACCTTAATTCCATTGGTGAAGCTGTACTAAGAATCAGTTCAAGCAGATCACGATGCACGTGTGCTGCCATGCATTCATGTGGGGCTGTTGAAAGAACTATCTGTCCACTTTGCCAACTCCCATACGGAAAGCAGCCATCTAACCTTGAGAAGAATGACCCTTTGTACCATTAAAGTTGTTTGTTAGTCTAGAATTAAGCTTACCGTGGCTCTTGTAGATTTAATATGGTGATGGTATGTTTGCATTACTTTATTAAACTTAGCCGTGTTTCTTGTCTGCATGCTATCAATCTTACCGTGTGTAACCTCGTCAAACGTCAATTGCGTTTCTCCACCCAGATAAAGGAAGACTGGGTGGTTGTTTGACTTCCAGTAAAAATCAACTATCCAGTAGAGCTGGGTGAAATTCTTGTTGACTAGAGGGTCAAAGTGGTCCATGGGCTGTGTCAGGTACCCTGACCAGGCAGGGGGGAAAGCGTCAAGGTTGTACTTGTGAAGGTCATTAACATCGACACTGTTCCACAATCGTCTCTTGTGGAGCTCCGATGTTTCAAAACCTACGTAATTCATACCACAACAGATGGATAACTGACAGATTTCTGTCTCTCATGGAATAAGCCATCATATTGAATTCATTCATCGGAAGAACCTTTGAGATGTTATTGAATGGCTCTGTGTGTTGTGTGTATACTACAATGTGTCTGAAAACATAGACTGTGAACATTTTCGTCAAGACATTAGTTTTGCACTTTCGAAGTATTTGGACGAAACTTCATTACCCGACCCCCATGTATTCGCAGTTTTTATAATTTGAAATTAAGGTTGATTCTTGAAAAGCATACTCCCGTTCAATCAAAGTCTCTTACTATACGGTTGAATGCACCATGGTTTACTGAGACCATTTGGAAGGAGAAAATTAGGCGTAAAAAAATGGAGCGTCACTGGCAATGCACTCGACTCACTGTTGACTGGGAGATATATAAAATGCAATGAAATCACGTTGTGAAGATGATCAAGGATGGGAAAGTGCAGTATTATCAGAATTTAATCCATGAGAGCAGAGGTGATTGTCATTAAATTTTTCGTGTGATTGATAATTGGTTATGCAGTGAGTCAGTTCCTACATTTCCTACTCATAAGTCAGAAGTCGAATTGGCAAATCAATTCGCTAATTTTTTTAAGATAACATCAGCAACTTACGACGTATGAGTAGTGTGGGTCAAGGAGGTTTTGATATTCAAGATCAAATTCCTTCTGAAGGATTTAAGCTTAATTTAGAATCCACCACTGGTGCATAGATCTAGCAGATCATACGCAAGTGTCCTCCAAAGACTTGCGGTGGTGACGCAATACCGACCGCACTTTTAAAATGCCCGAAATTTGCCAATAATCACATCTCTTGTTTTTTTTCTATTACCCATGCGGTTTTCCAAATGATTTTAACATGTCTACTGTCATTCCCACTCCAAGATCTCGCAACCTCAAGGCTGATCAAGTCGAGTTGCTTAAGAATTATCGACCAGTCGCCAATTTACCATTTGTCTCTAAGGTTCTTGAGAAGGTGGTTGCACGACAACTGACTAATAATATGACCAGGTTTCATTACCTTTTCAGTTGGCATATAAGCGCCAGCATGGGACGGAAACGGCTCTCGCTCACATTCAAAATGATATTTGGAAAAATATGGATGAGGGCAAAGTTTCCATTCTGGTATTTCTTGATCTAAGTGCTGCTTTTGATACGCTTGATCATGACTTTTGCTTCATCGAATAAGGACACATGTAGGAGTTTCACAAAATACCTTCGAGTGGTTTTCTTCTTACCTTAAAGACCGTTTACGCAGAGTTCAGATTCGGTCTTTGTCGCCTGATGGTCGGAGTGGATATCGGAACCATGAGTGGCACCTATACACTTAAGTATGGCGTCCCCCCAGGGCTCTGTACTCGGACCACTTTAATTCAGTGTGTATATGTTGCCATTAGGGGATGTTGTTAGGCATCATGGACTGAGTTGTCATTTTTATGCTGATGACACTCAAATGTATTTGTCAGCACACCCAACTTCCAGCAACATACAGCAACAAGTGTCAGTTTTAGAAAAAAAATGCTGTGACGAAATCAAATGTTGGATGGCGATTAATTTCTTGAAGCTAAATGATGATAAGACAGATCTGCTTACCATTGGATCGCAAATTTCGTTGAGCAGAATTTCTAGAACTGTTGTGAATATTGGTAATCACAATATTACCGCAGTCTCTGAAGTCAAAAGTCTGGATGCGATTTTTGACAAACATAATGAACATGCAATCCCACATAAAGAATATATCTCGTACTGCAATGTATCACCTGTACAATATAAGCAAAATTTAGCGCTATTTAGGTCAATCAGCCACGGAGCAGATTATTCATGCACTTGTTGTCTTGCATAGACTATTGTAATTTTGTTTAAATTGGTCAGCCCTTGCTCCTTTGCAGATAGTTCAGAATGCTGCAGCAAGGTTACTAACTAATGGCAAAAAATTGAATTTCAGCGCTGATGCAATGACATTGGTTGTAAGTAAAATATGGTAGATTTTAAAGTGTCTCCTGATCGTTAAAAGTCTCCACAATAGTGTTCCAAGTTATTTAAGTGATCTGCTTGATGTTACGATTCCTAGTCGATTCACTCGTTCTGCGCTGGACTCGTCTAAGCTTACTCTTCCAAAAACTAGGCTGTCTTCTGCTGGCGAGAGGATGTTTTCTGTGGCTGGTCCCTGTTTCTGGAACCAGGTTGAAGTTCATCTAAGAGTGTCTAGGGGTGTGGAGAGTTTTAAGACCGGGCTGAAGACGCACCTTCTTAAACAAGCATTTTTAGTTTTTTAGTACTGATTTTAATTATGGTATATGTAGGTTCTATTTATTTATCTATTTATTTACATTTTGATGTACAGCGCCTGGGAGCAGCTTAATCGATTGGGCGCTTTATAAACGTCAATTATTATTATTATAAATATTTTAAATAACTATTATTCTTATTATTCCTTATTATTAGTGTGTAAATAAGAGGCCGCCGGAATATACTTTATACTTTCCAACTGTGAAAGCAGCAGACCTGTGCGAATTTTCGGTAAGCTAGCTATCTCCTCCTTTTCCAGACCCTGAAATACACCCCCTCCGACCCCCTAACCAATCAATGATAATAATAATCATTTAGCGAAAGATTCGATTTTTATTCAATTTATTGCTCTGGACGTAAAATCTTTTCTGACTGAACTCACCATACGGCGATAAAGCTTGTGCATGAGTGAAGAATATAGCAACACAGGCTACAGCCAACACCGTTGTCTTCATTGCGTTAAACTGTGAAATTGATTGGTCGATAATTCACAAGGGAACTGGCTACTCTTCTGTTGACCTGAAACTCAGGCCCAGGGCTTTTGGAAACAGCCAACTCAATTGGCCCGTTAAGAGTGACTCTAAGCTGGTCTTGAAGGCTGCAATTGTCTTATGCTGTTAACGTTGCATAAACACGAAACAGTCCGGCTCACGTGAATCCCCTGAGTTCAGTCATTACATTGATAACACATTCTAGGGTACCTGAAATTATCAGTATTAAGTGCTGCGACCGCACTACAGGAGGATCTGGGCACAATGACAAGTTTCAAAGGGCAAAATTAATGGTCTAGTTTTATCGAAACGATGATGTAGGGAAATTGGGTTAACACTGCTCCGTCAGCTGATGCGGTAGTAAATTGGACCCATTGACCTTGATTTTGCTGAAAAATGAACATTGAACCTCATGCAACACAAACATTCAATAACAGAAACAGCTCTGCCTTCAGGATGGATCAATGAACGTTTAACTTGGGCAAGTAATCTGGCTTTATGTGAATTTTAAAAGAAGCAAAAAGACAAGTAATTAAGAATCAAACGTAAGCCTAACAATAAATATGAATAAGTAAAATAACAAAGGTGATGAAAAAACTACAATCGAAACAGTGTGTATAAATGTGACCCACCCTGCGCAAACGAGTCTTAATTTGCCAGAGCCACTTTTTGAGTTTACATTTGTATCGGAAAGAGTAAATTGAGGTTTTTTATTTTGATGTATCACTGTTTGGCATCCTGATAAAAGCGGATACTCCATGGTGAAAAATGCTGTGGGTTCCTATTGATTTACACTGTGCAAAAC
>NW_019091565.1:410045-425224 GCF_001949145.1 Acanthaster planci
GGTATTAGACCAATCCCCAAAATCATTGAATACATCTTGAATAACAGATGGCCGCGTGGGGACTCCGACAATCTACCAAGGTTAGGTCATCTACATACTTGAAGACAGAAATCGATAAATCGGTACATGCATCATTAATCATTACTGAAAATAGGATAGGCCCTAGTTTCGTACCCTGAGGTTCCCCGGGATGAATTGTACTCCATTCAGACTTAGTTCCGCAATATTTAACGCACTGACGACGACAATCCAAAAACTCAAAATCCAACTAATAATAATAGGCCTTACGTTGAGTTGAAATAACTTATGAGCTATAATATTATGGTCTATGCGATCAAACGCCTTTGAGAAATCTGTTAAGACCACTGTATACGTTGCCTTAGGATTTTCTGCATTTGTATAAATTTCATGAAGTAAGCCAATAAGGTAATTTTTAGTCGACAATCCGCGGCGATTCCCATATTGGTTTTGGTCTATACTCATTTCTAAGTCTTCCAAAAGCCACTTTGCAATAAACGATTTTCGCAAAGTGGCTAGTCAGTGCGATAGGTCTTAAGTTATCTAAGGTGGCAGGATGCGACTTTGGATTGACACAATCTCAGAGAACAACCACTGATTTGGCACTCGAGCACTTCTAATTGAGGTATTCAAAATATGAATTAACGGATAGCACAACTCATACGCGAACTCATGTATAATACGCACTGACAAATCATCAGAGACACCGGCCTTACCAAGTTTAAGTCTTCTAAGTTAACGGTATACCTGATGAGGTTGGGTCTTTGGCAAGTCATCCTGATTCACTGGAAGGAACGCTGGTAAAGTACGCCAGTCAAGGTAAGGTAAATCTGAAGCCACCGAACAAAATTATTCATTAACCCTATCGGCAACCAAACGAAAATGATGAAAACACTCGTGCCATGTATGATGGGCTATCCAGTTTACGAATTGTCTCAACCCACTGTCCCTGAAAGGGCGGAAAGTTTTGTTCATAACATTACGTTGAGTACAATGGATATCCTGATTGGGGACCCAAGGACGCAGTTGTGGTCGTTCATAACGGGTGGAGCATGGACGTCAATATCGGTATACAAATTGGTGTAAGTAGTTATGATCTTATCCAATATGTTACCACCTCTAGTAGGGCAATTAACAACTTGTGCAAAATCATTATGATCCAGAATTGACTGAATATTTAAATCATTGAAATCTCCTGCTACAGAAATACCAGCATCCGGATATTGCAACAAAGCGACTCAATAGTGAAAGCAATATGATCGATATATATTTTGTGCACTAATTTTCGGAGGAGGATAGTACACAATACAGACTAATTTTATTTTTATTTTTATTTTAATTTTAAATTTGGCGAGGCAGTCGGGGTGGTTTCATTATTGACCACAGGATCTCCATTCTATGGAATTCCATATCTGCCGTCGTGCGTCGTGCGTCGCCCGTCGTGCGTCGNAAGATGGAATATCTGTATCAGTTGGCAGATTTCTTCCTGGAATTTGATGAAAACAAGTCGGCACATTTTTACAGTATGCATATTAGAATAACACTGTGGATAAGTTGGCCGGAATATTTTTGCTGAAAATGTTTTTACCCAAAAAACACTTGGTTGAATTCTCAGAGAAGCGATATTTTCTTGTCAAGGGGTAGGAGTAGTCTAGCATTATTGGAATTAATGTGACTAGTATATGCTTTGCAGGTGGGATTTGTACTTGACTTATTCTAAAAGATCTTTAGAAGTGAATGGAATCATCAAATTGTCATTTGTTAAACCCCGGCTTTTGCAGGTCCTATGCAACCCATTTGATGGGCGACGCACGACGGGCAACGCACGACAGGCGACGCACGACGGACGACGCACGACGGGCGACGCACGACAGACGACGCACGACGGAAAATGGCATGTTTGGAACTGGTAAATGGCAAATTGGGACACAACACAAAGCAAAATGCGACGGACGACAGGCGACGGCAGATATGGAATTCCATACCATTCCATTAGGAATCTGTACTGATGACAATTTGGCTTGAAAAAGATGTTTAGCGTACAACGCCTCCCCACCACCAGAGCGGCCATTACACCATGGCCTCGATAACATAGAAAATTTTGTAAGGTATACAATTGCTTTGGGGTATCAGGAGACAGCCAATTTTCAGTTATTCCTATAACAGTTCATCAAAATTAGCAGTCAAGGATCTCATATTTGACAATAGGAATCTAGGCAAATAATATTGTCTTGAGTCAACGTTACGATCTTCTCTACTGAGTTAAATACTCACGACCACGAAAGTTGACTATTCTTTCAAATCTTGGTCTTACGAGAACAGGAATTTGTTGCTTGTCACAGAGGATCGTAGACTTATCTTTCGAAAGTTGATGTTTCTGTTTCCTGAGACCAGCTCGTTTACTTCTATGAGTACTGAGTTTTAAATTGATGCCGAGGTCTTTGATACGGTACCATACGTTTGGGATGACTCTAAATTTATCGCACTGTTCCTCGATCAGGTAGAATTGACTATGAGTGTAATAATAACGGACAGGATGACCATCTTGTGCCTGTGCGTCTGGACCAGGGTTTGGTTGGACATCACCACACACAAGAATCAGTGTTTGGACGGTTGCTGT
This sequence comes from Acanthaster planci, assembly GCF_001949145.1. The sequence goes on from NW_019091565.1 coordinate 412,684, forward strand.
TGAATTCGAATAATATGGGGCTCGTTTTCCACAGTATCCCCGACGTATTAATACGGAGCAGTAATACGTGCCGATATCAATTCATGACGATAGAACTGATGGGCATGGTGGCTTTGAAAATGGGGTTTAGCACCGATCATCAGCACCAAGAAGACAACAAAGGGGAGTGCACTCATCACTGGCCTAGTATTCAGCATTGCCAAGTACTCAGGTATGACATTCAACAATGGTAGAAGCAACAGGTGTGGCCTTTCAAAAATAGCAGACATAACTCGAAACTAGTCAACCAACCATGATCCAAGGCCATCATGGACGACACACTACGCCATTTAGGTGAAATCCGAAGAACTCAGGAACGCACAGTCAAGCACATCATTAGTACTGCATCGGTTCCATAATAGCTAGAGCACCAGGGCACGGATGTGAATCGTTGATACTGTACTTACATCAGTACTAAGAACCGAAGAGTTGATTCTTCCGAAGACAGCTAGCAATGTGACATGGCTGACATGTTGTAGGCACTCAAAACGGAGGATTCCACAAAAAGGACAGTAGAATCAACAATTATATAAGTTTTAAAGATTTCATCAAAGCAACAAGACGCTCAATCACAAACACAAACGAGAAACAAGGATACTAATAGTAAAAGCTTAATAAAAAATTACTAAAACAACTAGAACAACGAGAGCGACTTAACTGCGTGTCAGCCAGTTAGGCGACATTCATCACATCATCGGTTACTTTATAAAATCCATAGTGGTCATATGTTCATGTACCTCAGTCTCTTTCACCGCCAAGTATATTATGACCAGATCCCGACACCGGGGTTTACAAATATGACCAAATTATTCCACACAAAAATTAGGTGATAAACTTATAACCATCTCGTGTAGGTCTACCGTTGTATACTTTTGTGTGGAAAAAGTGTACGGTGGGTGATCCATGGCTTGACTTGAGTGAAAATACGTGCAGGTGCCACACAACCACGGTGACATTACAGTAAGGCTGTCTGAACTTGAAAAGGAGAACATACATTTAAAATCAGTGAAGCATGTCATCATATAATTGGTCCTATTTTTTGATTAAAACAATTTAACTTTTACAAACTACATAGTAAAAATGTTATCCACCTGACAACGTAACATCGGATTTAATAATCCGTCTTTCCTGGTTCAGTTGGTTTTCAGAGACGTCACTAGTTTAGTAAGCTAAGCTAGTGTGTCACAGGTGTAGCTCTGTTATCTTCGTAATTCATATCAATGGGAACAAAGAACAAGGGCAAAGTATCGGCGATGCTGATAATTCAACGCGACGCACTTTCTAAGTAAATTTGATTGGTAAAATTAAACTTTTTCTCAAAAACTCACTGTTAATGAAAACACAAGAATTAGAAAGAACGCATGGAAAGAACAACAAAAGAATCGAGGCCAGTTACCAAGAGCATGTACCTTGCAAGCACGGAGGACAGAACTTTTAAAAAAACATATGGCGCCCTCTATAAAAAAACATGAAGCCAAGGGCACTTCGCGGCTAACATACAAGAGGGTAAGTGCATTCAACAAAGTCTACTTACTTAGTTGCTGGAGTAACTGTGGAATTGATGGAATCACCACCTGGACAAGTTTGTCACAGAAGAACGGGCCTTGCATTATACCCATTAGCTCGTCGAATTTAGGATAGTGGCTGTATGAAACACCTACAAAAATAAATGGACGATTAAAATCGATTTCTAGAAAATGGTCGTCTTATTACTTTCATAAATTCACCAAAAACACCTTACCATTTAACGCCAAACTTTCATCAGAATTCATCATTCTGATTGATGTTACCTTTTATATACAATAAGGGTAACAGCGATTGTCCGATCTGAACGACTGCTCAGATGTTCTGCGCATTTTGTCGATCTCGTGTGAAATCTCCCGTTGTTACTTCCTGTTTTTAAATAATCCTCATAAAACTGTCTTGCCAATGGTGCATGAGTGATAATATTTTATGGCATAGAGGTTGTGATTATTGATTAAACTACGAGAGACATATTGAGGAAAAACGGAAGTCTCGGTAACAACGTGATGCAGACTATGCAGGGTATGCTCTAAATGGTAAAATACGAGTATGTGTGGACCCGATGAATTAACCGCTGGAAACCGCCATAATATTTGATGTTCTGTTCTGTACAGCCCACAAGCGTATAAACACACAGACGTCAGTAGTTGGCCGCATATCAGCAAAATGAACACTGCCGACTAGCACGGCTTTTTGAAACCTATGAGGGGTTTCGAGAGTTTCAAACGTGATGCACAGTTGTATTCATAAAGGTAATGACTCAAAAGCAACCAATTTGCCTAAAGAGAAAAATGTATAACACTTTGTTTAGAAATTTGAGAGACTGAAATGTTTATTAATGTGTAAAGTGCTAACGGCTGAATACGTTTGCCCAGGATCTTTGATGTAGTCTGGTGCCGCCACTCAAAACATCTCGGCATCGTTTGTTTCATGGAGTTGCAAGTCTATCTGTTATATGTCTGTAGTCAAACTTCGTTCTCCCATGTATCTACCGCTACTAAAGGTTCTCTAAGTTCACTTGGGTACTCGTACCAGTTGGTCCGTCCCGTTTAAAGCATTCAGCGACTTGATGGAAACCTCCGCAGAGAATGGGCGGGGTCAAAGCCAACAGCTTCAGATCCATGATGCCTGCTCGGTGGGTAGGAAGCCAGAATTTCTCCCCCTTGGGGTCACAGCTGATGATCCTAGCACTGGTCATGCACCCCAACCATTCCCTCACGTACCTGTGACATCAACCAATTTCTATGATGTCAAGCACAATCGACCAGTTTCAAATGAAATTTAAGTTTGGTGCATACTGTTTATACCTTCCACTGAAACTGGTCCTCTAGAAAAAAACAATACACACCCCAGCTCATATCACGTACCCCTCGATGACATGACGTTGAGACTCTTTACACATCTCCCTTAAGTGGTTGGAAATTCTTAGAGCATACTTAACATCAAGATTTTTCACAACGTGACCTCCTGACAAGATTTTGTCAAGACATTCTGTCAAGTCTGTAAGTCATTTTTAATGATCTCCCGGCCCTAAAGTTACTTAACATTAGCACGTTCTCTTTCATCCACCTATAGGTGCATATTTAAAGAAACATGACACTTAGCCCAGAGAAAAAAATGAATGATATTGGTACACTGTACGTCCAGCACACAAACTTTCCAAAAAAAAATTATAAATGTGGTCTGGAATAGGGTTACAATTAGATAATGTGTTGCCATGTATTGAAAAAATATACAACGTAAAGGAAATGATCGAAGTCAGAGATTACAAGATCCCTTAGAGTACACCAACAACAAATTAATTAATTTATATGTACTTACAGGTGAATATGGGGAGTGGTTTCTGCAATGCATTCACCGAAGAGAGCAGGCAGGAACTACCCCTCTCCACTTAAAGACATATATAATTAAAAAGAGACCAAAGAATGCCCCTCTCTGGCTCAAAACCTGCAAGGGGGACCAATTTCATAGCCCTACTTAAGCACAAAATTTGCTTAAGCATGAAAACGTCTTGCTTGACAAATCAGGTTACCAGGCAAAACTCCATGTGATGTATATTGTTTTGGAACGGTATTCACCCGTCTTTTGGCTAGTGTGACAATCGCATAGGTTTTGAGCTGGTAACCTTTGTTTTTTAAGCAAGGTCTCTTGCGCTTGAGCAAATTTTGTGCTTAAGCAGCTCTATGAAATTGGTGGTGAACTGGTAGTAGACTCGGACTTTATTCCAGGGGCGGATCCAGGACTTTTTGAGGGAGGGGGTAAGGTCGGAGATTTTTTTTATGTCTTATTTTTGCGGACAAGCAGAAACAATGACGAAACAGCTCATGACACATCGTTTAATGTATATCCAATTTGGTTCAAATCTTGCAGATATCTTGAAAAGGGAGTGCTTTAGAGGAATTTTGACCTCATGTGATAAAGACTTCATCAGGAAACAAGTCCCGTGAAGGCACTATGTCTCCTAAAGTAGATGTCAGATGGGATTCTAATCTTGCAGATATCTTGAAAAGAGGTTGCTTTAGAGAGATATTGACCTCATGTGATGATGACGTCATCAGGAGACAAGTTGTGTGACATTAAGGGTACACTCTTTAAAGCCCTATGTGTCCTGAAGTACACGTTCTTTCAAGTTGAAACTTTGCGGATAACTTAAAAGAGGGGTGTTATATACGAAAAATGACTTGATGTGATGATGCCTCAGTTGTTCAAATGTACAAAAGCTTGCAAAAAAGCCCTCTGTTCTGTTGGCAAACAGGCAGATAACCTCTCATTTATATACGTCCGTGCTTTGGATAGCCATGGTAGCACCTAGCTACCTCTCAGCAAATTGCTATTCTGTAAGGTACGATATAATTTTCACAGTTCTTTTAATTTGTTTATTGTGTTGAAATTTGCTAGTAGACCTAAGTAGAAATTTTGAACAAGTTGAGATTTGCCAACACTTAATAACTAACATGGGATTTAACTAGTCAATAATTTCTGAGGAAAAATTAAACTGTGTGCAAATATCAAGTAAAATGCAACAGGTTTTTGCTCCCGATATATACCCTTGGATTATCCAATCACATATGCACTAAAGAGTGGTTTGTGAGTAAGCCTGAAGAAATGTAATTATCATCCTAAAAATACACTTTTCCCGAAAAATTGAATGCAGAACATAGGCATCTAATGAGGCCTAATCAGGCGTCATCCTTGTTACACACGGTCTAGGGTAAATATGAAATCTTTCATGCGCCGTTTTGTACAGTGGATCAATTGATTACCATCTCATAGCACTATTAATGCAATTCAAACCTTCTAAGTACGAGAGCACTACATCTAGCATGTCTAGTATTGGCACATACCTCTCTTTGAAGTTACCAGCATCTGCAATCTCATGGCTGGTCTTAGGTTCCCCTTTCAACGAGATCATGACATCAAAAAGACCAGTCTGCATACCCATGGCGATCCCAATGCCCACTATCCCTCCCAACAGCTTCTGCTCCGTGCACGCCAAAAACTCCTCGGCTGTTTCGTTCCCGTCTAGTAGGCCCATTTTGCTGTCCGCCATTTTTGCTCGTCTGTTAGTTAACGGTGTAATGTATATGTGATGCTAGTTGTGCTTTACGCGCCCTGTGTGTAACGTACGCATGTTGCTGTTGAATACATGTATTCAACAGGAACATGTAAACGTGACATACGGACTCGCATCATGTTCGACCCAGTGCCCTTTCTAGTCTTGTTTTGCAGACGCCACTGACTATAGAGGGTTTGCCTTTCGACCATCGTACAGGTCAGTGTTTTTTTCCCACAGGGTATGCACAAAGAAGGCTTCGCCGTGGAATAAAAAGAACTGTCCTGCAAGGTAGCTACCACGTAAAGCCTCTATAACCGAAAAATAATCAATTTTTAGGTGACTTGACGATGATACCATTACGTGGTTGCACGGGGACCCACCACGGCATTAAAAAAAGTAATAAAAATATGTGAAAATATGGACTCGCAGGGCCTTTGTAACGAATGAAGCCAACGGCTGTCATGTTACCATGCCGAATGCAAAGGCGACGGTTGGCTTTCCAGTGTTGTAGTACTCGTACGTTTTCAGAGTGTCTTACTTCAAGAAATCAAATTTCCAAATATTCGCACTCGAACAACGGTACTTATACCCGGGCTGCAAAATACTCGGCCTAAAATTGTACTCAAGCACGGAGGTACTCGTACTAGATTAACGGTGCTCAATAAAAATTCCTTTAAATCCCCGTAACGGCCATTGAAATACACCGAAATACAAGAAAATTGATCCTCGCAGACCGGTATCCGGTACGGTCCAACAAACACAAGGCCTACACATTCGCCGTCTTAGCCAATTACGACGGCCAAACGCTGGTTTATTCCGTGAACTATCACAGGACGTAGCAGTCGTGTACACACGTACGCACACTGCATGCATTAACGGATCGCAGCACCACGAAACGCGTCTAATGCCCAACACTCAATTTAGTTGTTCGCAGACCTCAAATAGAATCTAGAATATCCAAAAAAAAGGCATACAAATAGGAATACGAAGTCTGGAAAGCAGACTTTACCCTTCCACATTTACGTGTTTGCGTTGTGCGTGCATATTGCATCACGAGTCGTAGTCGTACTGGTACATGTTCATGTATTGAACATTGTACATGGCTACGTATACGCAGAGATCTATCATTAATCACAACTCCAATGTGTATATTTTTGGAATGTTATTTACATGACTTTGGTTGGCATTACTATCACATAGAGTTTAAGCTGGTATTGAACCTTTGCCTACTTCTATGTTTTGCCAAGCGGGACCCTAAAATACATGGTCACAGTTTTGGGACTAAATATAATCTGCAACTTTACCTAAACATACTGGTTTGGGAATTCTATGACGGATTATAAAAACGATCAGTTGCAAAAAGTTTGTAGGTCCATTGTTCATATTCATTTAAACATTTTGACACATTAAATTTGACTATTTACAAAGACTTAAAGTACTCGTAACTAGAAGTACTCGTTCTCATACTTGGAGGTACAAGTACTCGTACTTGAAAATCAGTGCTTGTACTCGGCTGGTTAAAGTACTCAGACTTTCAGGTACGCGGAATAAAAGTACTCGACTACAACATTGTGACTTTCTTGCTATTATAACTAATGATACCATAACGAATTTCATCATGGTGACCAAGCTTTCGTATTACCTTTGTATTCGGCACGGTAAGATGGCTGTCCGATGGCTTCAATGACCTTACGTGTTCATTAAGGGATCTCAGCTCCAGATCTATTTTACACGAAGAGCCCTTGGACCTACCCATTCATGATGTGTTTCTGCTGTAGTCACTGCCCAAGCTAACGACTGTCCCAGCTCTGTGTTTTTATGCAGCTCTGAGGCGTCCCGAAGCGAGACGAAAATACGGCCAGGATTATCTCAGGGAGATGGACTCAATTGAACATGCGCACTCCATTGCACCTTACACGAATAACGTATTTAACTCTGAACCCCCGACAATAGTACATGCAGAGGTAGTGGGCCAGCCAAATATGAAAAAGTCCTCTAGAAATATTTTTCACGGCATTTTTTGGTAATGGCTGGCAACTATGCTCAATCAATTATTTATGTCATCACAAACAAGATGTGGGGGGATACCATGGTCAATTTTGAATTTCAAGGTCATTTTAGGGTCACGAAAGGTCATCTCGGGTCAAAATTTGTGCTATGACCCGAATTTCACCTACACTTACATCATCAATATCATTTGATGGCCCTAATTTATGTAATTGCCGATTGAACGTTTGTTTTTGTGCACAGATGCATTACAAAAGGAAACATAAAGGGTCTCTTTTCTTAAAATTTGGTTTTCGATTGTTTCAGTGCCGCTCCCTACAAGTGAACTACTTTAGAAAAGAAAAAAAATTACCCACATTTACTGACCTACATAGGTGTTACTGACTTGAAACAAACTGTGTTTAATAAACACATCTGTTTGATTGTTTATGGTGCTGTTATTGCCCCCCTCTAGTGGGACAGATTAAGTCAGTGGGTGTCCAACATTGCGGCCATTAAGTAGTCGCGTAAATGTGCAGCCACACAATGGACACATCCCAGTAGAACTGAGTATTATTGACAATAATTGGTAACTGCATGGACAGACGGATACTAGAAAGATTCTATTAGTTCATATTTTAAAATGTTTGATCGATAGATAAGCTGGGTAATTTTAATAATGCGAATTTTACTTGCTGTTACGTATTAAACATATTAAAGATTATAATACATGTAAAAAGCGTTTTCTCTAGATCCAAAAGAGTGAAATAGGGGACTAGACATCACTCTGAACTCATATGGGTAAAGTCTTAAAAAGAGCCCCTTCCAGTGGATACTGGAAGGGATTCCGAAGACCGCCGAAGACCGCACCATCAAGTGGGATCTCTCTAGTCTCCTGATGACGGACAGAGCATACTGTCCAAAACGTTGAGTTCCTCACGGTTCTTTTCAGAATCATACAGACTCAAAAAGAGATCGTATCCTTGCATGGTGTTACCGCAAGCTTTCCATCTTAGTCTCTTCTGCAGTAAATATGGGAGTTCTGGTTGTTTTTATTTACAAAAACATTTATAAAATTTGTGAGCGCCCAAGTTTTGTTGTCAACCATGGATCCGGTGTGTACAATCAAACACAAGCGACAACATAAAGACATTGACAAGTTGACATGCTTTTTCTGTCAAAGCAGTGCCGGAGAACTTCGTGTAGCATCCATCAAAGGGAAGCCAGAGCATGTGAGGTTGGTTAGCAGCGAAAAAAAATTGCTGACACCAGATATGTGGATGTACTTGAAAGACAAGACACCAAACATGTGGATGTACTTTAAAGACTAGCATCTTTCTCAGAGGAAGACTTCATCGTTCTAGAAATCAGATGGCACAAAACATGTTATTCAACATTCAGCTCTGAGGGCAAATTAGACAGATTAAGAAAGCAACTACAGGCTCATTTGGATACATCAACAAATGCTGACTCAGCTAAGTGTTAAGTGTCTTCAGTACCAACTAGACGAAGTTCAGCAATCAATTGGACGCTCTGCATGTTTTGCCAAGAACAACGCAGTAAACAGGTCCACAGTTTACAGACACTAGAAAAGTCGGCAGCCTTGATTAAACTGAGCAAAAATGATCCTGTAATGAACATAAGACTTTCAGAAATCAGTGACTTGATTGCAGCTGAAGGGTGTAGAGGGAATTTGAGAGAAGGTCTTCAAAGGTCAGATCATTTGGTGACCCAGAGGAGCCGAAGGAGGATGAATGTAAGATGAAATTGTACCGAGACTTGGGTGTAGGGTTGTCTCGATCCTTATCGTGGTCATGTTTACAGCATGAGCGATGTATGGGACAGATACCAAAGTATGTGTGCTGAAAGAGTACTTCAATCCCACTAAGATATCTATCCCGGAGAACAACTTTCTATGAAAAGGTTCAACTTCTGATTGGACAACAGACTAGTTATGTACGTACCCTTAAGGCAGGGTTTTTTCTCAGGTATCCTGGTGAGAAGTCTGACTTCTTCATTTCTAAGACCTTTACAAAGTCCCATCAGCAAGGAGTGTTGTCTTCAGATTCAGAATTTACAGATGATGAAGAGGGCACCACGATAAGGATCGCACAAGGCAATATCTTTCAAGAGATGGTGTGGCCCTTAGAATCAGAGAAGATCTACTTGACACCCCTGGGCATTGCAACACCTGGAAAGACCTTGAACAAAAACATGTGGATGAGGTAATACCGAACAGCCTGTATCTGTTTCTACGCTTGTCTTTTTGGGGTATTGATGTGGTGCATTCAGGCACTGGGGAAGACAGCACCATCAATCGAAATGTGTGCAGCATTGCCCAACACATTGTATACGCAGTTTCCAATAGACGAAAGTTGACACCAAAGCATGTTGGCTTGGGTCTTGCACTTCACCAAGCATTCCGCTTTGAGGCACTTGTTGCCTTGTTTCATGCTGCCAACCATACCATTGGTATTCACACAGTGCGAAGAATTGACACAACCATGACCCATAACATTCTTGAGAGGTTCGTCAAGAATGGCAATGTCTACCTTCCAGACAATATCACAAAAAAGAGAATGATTCACTGCTCCTGTGACAACATTGACGTATTGGGAGCAACGATATATGGAAAGAACACATTCCATTGCACACAGGACCAGCTCCACAACAGACTCCAGGGTCTCTAGAGAGCAAACGAATCCTGAGGTCAAAAGCTATCAAACCAAATGCGCTACAAGAGTTCCAAAGAACTAAAGCAATTTGGTGTGTTCAAAGGGAAACCTATAGTCCCTGAAGACACTGTTCAGAATTTGAGTACATCAGACATCCCTCTGGTATCACTGGCAACCAGAGATTCAGCAACCACTGGCATAGCGGGGGCCTGCTCAAAGCAAAGGATCGGAACGAGGAAAGGAACGTGTTACCAGAAATGCAAGGAAACGTCTGATTGAGAAAACGGCGGGTTTTCACGATACAATGAAGAAACATCGCTCCAAAACATTTGCTGATCTCTATAAAGCAAATGTAGCTACGTAGGAGAATATACAGAAGAGCATCAAAGATGACAGAAAGCTACTGCGGCGACTGTTTAATGCTGTTACTGCAGGTCGAACCTTGGAAATGGCAACTGTCCTCAAGCATGAACGCTCTCTAATCCCTCTGTCCCTGGCAAAGTCTGCAGGTGTGATGAACTCTACCCCTAAAGCAGAGTTGTTAGGCATCTTATCACCCTTGACACCCCCCAGATGTTCCACATTCTGATATGAAAACATGCATTGTTGTAGATGGCCATGCACTTATCCAGTCTCAAGGAAAGCCTCGTGGATGTCAGACATTTGGTCAATATGCTGACATCTTTGTAAAAAGTGTCATGAGTCACTTTGAAGAGCACAAGACAAGAGTTAATATGTTGTTTGATCGGTACATAGGGGGAAGCTCTATCAGGGCAGTAACTAGGTCGAATGGGCGAATGGGCAAAAAGAAACCAATCAGAAAACTCATTTGCTTACTAAAATGTTAAAACCATCTATCATTTCAAATTTAATGATAGACGCATCTGTATCGGTATTATTTTTAATGGGAAAACACTTGCAGTACTGTACCATGAAAAACTGAGGATCAATATTTTAGAAAATTTCTTAACGCTGGTTCTCAGGAGCATCTCCAGTTGTACGTAGTAATACAATTGCACGTGTGTATCATAAACCAGGTTTAAACTCTACGAAAAGCGATGAAAAGCCTGTAATTGTTTGGAACAATAAGTTAGGAGTATTCGTTTTAAAATATAGCTTGCATGTACTTCTTCTTTTGTACAATTACATTTCCTTGAAAAACGCATGAAATAAGGTCCCAAACTTAATTTAAAAATCACTTACGATGTATGCCTTTCGATTTTACCTTTGACCTTGACCTGAAGGTCAAAGGTCGGATGTGCCCAAATTTTCTTTCTCATCCTAATTACAGCTTAAAGGTACCTTTCTTGTCATTTTCCCTTTAACTGCAACCACAAAATAGGGCCCATGCACTTAAAAAGTCAATTACAATATATATTTTCACCTGATTTGACCTTTGACCTCAAAATGACCTTTGGGGTCAAAATCAAAGGTGGCATCCACCCACATTTTCTTCCCCACCCTATGTCTGATTGATCTAACATGGTTGCCAGCTATTACCAAAAAATGCCGTACTAAGTGTGATATTCCATTTTGGCTGGCCCACTATAACGCCTTGACCAAGCATTGTGCCACGTACACCTTCAAAGTCTGTCAGAAAAATTCTGACGGATACTACGTATCCGAGTGTGCTTTAAGACTATTGGAGTGGCCCAAGTCCACGGGGATCAAACAACTCATATATTCACAGACTCGAAATCAGGAAAAATAGGAGATGCGTGTTTTATCCATGGTTTTATTCACCAAAAAAAAACAAATACTCGGCGCCCCACATGCCCTATCGTTCATTGGTCCTCCTCCCAACTTCTTTTTCAGTTTGGTTTTCCGGTCTCTACTCTTCGCGCTCGCATGAAGCGCCACAGACTATTATTTTTTAGTCCCAAAAACTTTCCTTCACGTGCAACCCCTGACCTGTGCGCGCGAGCTAAAATATAACCACTGTATCTGTGGCCCATGTCTGGATGTGCTCTGGACGCACGCGTAGATAGGCCCCTACTGTTTACACTGCATGGGGCGCGAGCATGCACAAAGGCACCCTATGTTAACAGTACCCATGTATACATTTTAACGAAATCAGTTCCCCTACACCATTAATACAAGAAAAACTTGTACAGCACAAAGGTAAAATACCCAAACAAAAATAAAGCAATATGATCGGCGCTAGGCTAAGATTACTTTCTGGTTAAAAAGATTTAACACTGCATTAAAAAACAGCCTACTACCCGACCATGACCATACTTCATGGTACTATGCACCAAGTGTACTAAGCTGAATCCCCGGCTGAACGCAGGGTGAATAGCAGGCTAGCTTCAGATTGGTTTAGGATTGTTTCGCTACGTATACGTCGTCCACCAAGAATGGTGGATGGTACCCGAAAGTATCGCACAATTGGTTTTATACCTTACACAGAATGGAACCCTACTGATTTCTTTCGCCCTCATGCCCTTAAAACTAACGAATTTTTTTTTCAAATTTTTATGTTGCTCCCCAAAATTCTTCTCACAGCAGAAAATAATGCTACAAAGTTATATTCTGGCAACATTAGAAGTCAGTTAGAAACAAACTGACTTTTAATGTTGCCAGAGTATAACTTTAAAGCCGCTCTCAGTGCCCATCAGATACACTGCTGGTCGTTGTTTTGGACGTTTATGATTGCTTTTTTGGGCCCCATTGCGCAGGTAACGGAATATAAGTCGCACCACCGGGTTGTATTTAACCATCTTGATGTAAAATTCAAATTACAAAATACATGACGATCGCA
>NW_019091565.1:439282-449759 GCF_001949145.1 Acanthaster planci
ACTCGTTTTGCTGTTTTCCGTATGTTAAATTGGGCATGCAGCAACACAAAAATACTCAAAATGGCATAAATTCCCAGGTAATAATTGTGCAGTTGTTGGAAGCAGCGCCTAAAGACACAAATAGGGGTTGGGTTTTTATGGTATACCGAATATCATACCACACTTGTATGCTCTCTATCTCATCCATTCATGCCCATTTTGCTCGTGTGCGTGAACATTCAAAGGTCAACTGGATGTTTCCTGTGCCGGCAACTCCGGCAGACGGAACATGTATAAAAACAATGCACGGGGCGCCCGTAGGAGTGGGCAGTCCATCGTATTTTTCTCCAGGTCTATGGTTATCCATTGCGTCAATGTAGCCTGTAGAGTCTCTAAAATGTGACTGGTATTTAAGTGCAATGGAGTGGAGAAAACTGCATTCTTTGTACTCTACACACAACGTTTCCAACTTTGGACCTCACTGATGATAACATAACAAAAGCAGCATAGTACATGTGGCACAAAGGGCGCGTCATCATGAAATTACAATTCAGTGTCTGTGTTGGGTCTAGTAAAAACATTATCCAACACTGAAAGAAAAGGAGCGAAATGGCGGACAGCAACGCACTGGATAAGAACGAAACGGCCGAGGAATTCTTGGCCTGCACAGAGCAGAAGCTGTTGGGAGGAATACTGGGCATGGGGATCGCCATGGGTATGCAGACTGGTCTTTTTGATGTCATGATCTCGTTAGAAGGGGAACCTAAGACCAGCCAGGAGATTGCTGATACTGGTAACTTCAAAGAAAGGTGAGGATTTTATCATTATAGCTGAGTTCGTTCTTGAATGATTTATGAGGCACAGTGCATGCTTCAGAAGGCTGTTACAAAAGGCAATCTTGTCATTTTTTTAACTTCGCATTTTGGTAGAATATTTTCGCTGAAACTATTAGTGAGTTTTTATTATTGTTGTTTTTCATTCACTTCATTTTGTGCAGAAATAGGCAATGATTTACCGATGTTCTGTGGCATTTCCAGTGGGGAGGCAGGGCGGTTTTTTTTGGGGGGGGGGGTTTCTATCAGATATTAGCACCAAATCCCTAAGAAAACAACACCGGCAAAAGCAAGGATATCGGGATGGTGATTTGATTTTTTTCTCCACAACATCATGTTGAATGAGCCCAAACCCAAATAATTCGCTTTTGGATTCCCCCACCCCCCACATCGAGAGCTGGGTACTCCACTGGTTCTAAGTTACTGACCCAGGTTGGTTGCATTTAACATTTAACACGCTGTTTGATGTCTCAGGTACGTGAGAGAATGGTTGGGGTGCATGACCAGTGCCAAGATCATCAGCTGTGACTCCGAGGGGGAGAAATTCTGGCTTCCTACCCATCGAGCAGGCATCATGGATCTGAAGGGTCTTGCTCTGACCACGCCCATTCTCTGCGGGGGTTTCCATCACGTAGCTGATTGCTTTGAACGAGACGGGCCAACTGGTATGTGTACCCAAGTGCGGTATCAGACTCACTGGAAACGTAGATTTACTAGAGAATAGGGTGGTGCGAAAAAGAACGTCAAGCATAACGGACTTTATTCACGGAATACTGAATTTGAAAGCAAGGTTAACTATTCGTTTTGGAATGTTGAAAGAACAAAATTAACCCTGACACTCCTCAGTCCTCCAACAGGTGAAGGATTGAGGAGGGTTAGGGTTAAGCAATAAAATGAAATTTCATGACAAATTAGTACCTGTCTACTCTGATGAATAATTTCAAATTCATGATTGAACACATAGAATCGTATACTACTGGATTTTGAAAATTATTGAAAGGGGGTCTTGGAACGCACCGAAGTATAAAACAGTCTGGTACCATCCTAGTTGACAGTTTGTAATATATAAAACAGATTTGGGGACTAAGATCAAAATGCCCTCCATGTAAATAGGGTCGCAGTTTTCAGTGGTCATTTCATTGGGCGCACACACATACCTATATCTTACCAATTAAACATACTCTGTCACGTGACCACAACATCCACAGAGCGGACCTTCAGTGTGCTCAATAATTCTTCCATACTAGAACAAGGCAATCAACACCTATCAAAGCGTACGAAAACCGCAATGGATAAGTAAAGAACATTTCTGATCAGAGAAGGAGGCATCACTAGCTGAAATCCAACGCTTATTGAATGACTAAACCATGCAGGGTACGGATATTTTTTTAGTTGGGATAATGTGAATATGGCATGAACTATCCCGTCACTCTTTGCACTGAAGACGTTAAGACCTGCTTTACGCGACACTTTACCTGATTTGCTTGCTCTACATGCGTTTGATAGTAAATTCTAAGCATTTTTTTGAGAACACACCGATGAGTAAATTAAGATGATAATGAGGGAATTTGGTTTAAACGCCCCTCGGTTCGTTAAGACCATCGTACCTATCTTTTGCATTCTTGTAGGTGTTTCATACAGTCACTACCCTAAATTTGACGAGTTGATGGGTATAATGCAAGGCCCGTTCTTCCGTGACAAACTTGTCCAGGTGGTGATTCCATCAATTCCACAGTTACTCCAGCAACTAAGTAAGTAGACTTCGTTGAATACATGAAACCCCTCCAGGGCACCTCGTTCTCTTACATAAAGACATGATGTTATCTGGCAGTGGCTGGAAGCAATGACGTGTACGCCTACTTATACGTTAGCCACTGACACGTGGCTGCTTTCTCTCTCCATTGACTTGTGTGCTATACTCAGATGCAGTTAATTTAGACATAGCCGTTGTTGTTCGTCTGTGATTTTCTGTCCCTTCGTTAAGTTGATAGTAGTACGTCTTTTTCAGAGTGCCATCACGACACACTCAGAGCAGAGATAGACCCTTATCTCGTGACACACCAAAAAAATCGAGGCCTAGAGCTAAAGAACTGCAATCTTTCCCTTCTTAGATGATGGAATTGAAGTACTGGATGTCGGCTGTGGAGTGGGTGAGTCCACCAGAATCATGGCCTCTCACTTCCCAAAGAGTAACTTTTACGGACTTGACTTTTCCCAGAATGCTATCGACGAGGCCCAGAGTGCAGCTGTACAGATGGGTCTCACAAATGTCCGGTTCCGTCGAGGAGATGTGACAGCTATGCCCGCCGAGTGGACCGGGAAATTTGGCTACCTGTTCATGAATTTCGTCTTGCATGATCTGTCATTTCCTGCAAAGGCTGTGCAGGAGATGAACCGGGTGCTGCAGCCTAATGGAGCCCTCTCTGTCATCGAAACCAACGGCTACTCCAAGCTTCAGGACAACCTCACCAAGTACGAAGACCAAAGCAGAGTCAACGTGGAGTACACTTACAGCCTGTACAACTGCATGCCTACCTCCTTGTTCGATGGTGGAGCAGGTTTGGGCGCATTCTGGGGGAGGGAGGAAGCACAGAAGATGCTGGAGAAGTTTCACTTTGAAGTTCTGTCTGTAACAGAGGTGACGGCAGATGCACTGCATCTAATGTGTAGGAAACCCGTAGCCCCAATTAAAATCGATGAGTTGAACTTGTCATAACCTGTCATGTCAGAGAAATGCCAAGAATTGCAGCACAAGTATTATACTTCAGTTAAGGTTTATGAACCCGTAAAACACGAAGTAGGAAATCCAATCACTCGAACAAACTTAAACTGCTGTTAACATTTCGATAAGTATTCGTTGATAATCCTAAAGATCTTTTTCTCGGGTAAGTTTCAATTGGTGGTTTGATATAAAAATATGACCTGTTAGTTTCATTTCGGATCAAGTCTCTCTTTTTTGTGATAGGACTGTAAGAAGAGATGACAACCTTACAAAGAAGGGACGACATCATTTGGGGGTCATCTTCATGGCCCGTACAATATCGACATCCATAATTCACTGACTCTATAAATCAGACCATTGAATTGATTTGAGTTTAAGGAAATAACTTTTGTATTCTAACCCTTCCATCGTAAAATTGGCCCTCAAAGCCAAGAAAATGTGGGACTGCTAGGTAATGACTTGAGAAGATACTGCTTCTCGCCCAAACCGCACGTTTCTGGTGTGGGGACTGGCTCAGAATACTGTAAACTTCCAAAGTCGCGCCAAAGTTTTTATGCAATGCAGGTATGAAATACAGGTAACTTCCGGCCGGAAGATATTATAGTTTGCATATCTGCATCTGAAGGGCCACCGATAATTATACATTGAAATCAGGCACTGGGTCGGAGGTTATATAAATTAAGAGGTAGATACTTAATTACAAAGTTGTGATTACACTTGTCTGAATAGTTTTAAGCAAAATTAAAGAATAAATTTAAAGTGATGTTTTGGAAGACAAAATAGTCTGGTACCACTAATTTCACATATTACACGGCATTAGAGAGACTCACTGTGTAAATCCCAAGGGAATGTATATATCCTCCCCTACGTTTTAACCGAGGGGAGAAGGGTCCATACACACGCTTTTTCGTTTTGAGAAAAAAATTAGGGGGATTGTGAAGAATTTTTCGTACTTCCAAACAACCAAAATGTATTCAATAGCAATCTAAAAGGGAGAATAAAAAAAATCATAAGGAAACCGTTTGGATGTAAGATTCTGCAAGAACGTATTACAGATGTACATCTGTATCATGAACATTGTCCCCTAATGTCAGCACCCCAGCCCCCGCTTTTGAAATTTTCAAAGCCAGGCAGGTTATCTCCCACACTGATTCCCCACCCCCCAATTACGGCACTAGTTTTGTAACAACAAGCACCGTATGAAGCTTGTAGTCAGTTAGTGTTGGGTTTTCGTCCCCAAAAAGCTGTGGTGTCTTTTTTATTTTTTGCTTTTTGTTTTTTCTTTAAGATCTTTAGCCTTGCAATTTATTTCTTGCGCCCGTAAATGTAGGGAGGCGCAACTCTTGAATTTAGGCATTATTTTCATTCTTTTTCTTTTGAATTCTCCTGTTCCGCCGCTTTCAACTGCCCTGCTAAAAATTACGGCGCTTGTCCAGACGTCAACCGGTTCACGTCCAAAGGGTTAGGGTTAGCGTAGCGTGTAGGTGTCACCCATCGTCATGTTTGTCTTTCTCCAATTGTTTTGATACAACAGAGTTGCTAGTTAAGATTTTTTCAACCTCATCTCTTTTGTAAGTGTGGTTTGGCTCCCTAGCAAATCGGTTTACCCAAACAAATAAGGTTTTAAAATTCCTTTAGTTCTTACGTGTGTGGTGTGGGCTCCCAAATTCAATTCTAATTACTCAAGAAAGGCATTTCTGGATAATTGTGGGTTGCGGGTCTACTTTGTAGCGGGATGTCAGTCCCCCAAACCCACGCGAACATAATCCGGCTCCCACACTAAGACACTACCGCCACACCTTATGACTCGAGGCACGCCTTCACTCAGCCACACAGGAGACGCCCGCACCAACACACTGTCCCTAATGAAGAAGAAAGCCATAATTGAACTAGCCTACCCCTTTTGTTCTGCAGAAGTCCTCATATGCATCAAGGTATGAGACGGAGAGAACCCCCCCCCCTGCTTTGTGTTGGTCATTGTCTCGCAGGAATCTGGGGAATTCCTTTCATACATCTGGGGGGGATGTGTTAAGTAACAATAGTCTGGGGGGTACCCCTCGGTCTCATTTCTTGCTGGGTATAGAAGTCCTCCCCGGGGACTCGAACTGACATGTCCACGCACAATCAGACAACCCAGCATACCAGACCCCACCCAAACTCAACTCGCAAAGGGCTTATTAATCATGATCAGAGAAGACATGAATAATATACGCATACAAAAAGTGTCACACAGACAGAAAATACATGCGTTAAAATTGTCCCCCAAGAGAATTTTTATGGATAGGCCTTGTCGTTAAAAATCCAAAGGTTAATTAGCACTATATAAACCATTTGCTGTACGATAGGGAAATGCATGCATGAGAGTTTGTAAGAATCCATAAAATCCTTATGAACAAAAACACATAAAGCCCAAACAATGGGCAAAAGTGTGTAAAAGCCGGATAAACAAAACTGCCTCAAACCCACACAATTTCTTTAAAATGTACTAGAAGATAAAAAAAAATCACTAATCAATTTGCGTTGGGACAGCCAGTGAACCTGGAGTCAATACCAGTTTTCTTAGTCAGTAAAAGACATTAATTAATCCTAAAACAACCAAATCTTTAATAGAATTGGGAAGTGNACGTCAAAAGGGCGCCCAGTGCTTCTACGCCGTACTCTACGTAACCAAGTGCGGTCAGTACCCGTTTAATCTTTTTGTAACTAGTTTCGCACGCGTCGCGTTCTCTTTGAATTTGGGATTTAATTTCTTCGATCTTTTTGAGTCTGTAAATTTCAGTGCTCGCTTCGCTCGCCTCGCTTCGCTCGCCTCGCTTCGCTCGCCTCTTTCCGCTTGCCTGTTATAAAAGTGATCAAATGTGTTTAATTGTTTGCAATGAATAACCGTGAGTTTTGAGGGGTTTGAATCGTACTTGCCTTCATAAATAACGTTGGGTAAAAGTTTTATTTTGGGTAAGTTCAATAGCTTAGACACTTCTTTATTTAGTCGCAACTTGAGATTGGGTCCGTAATGGCCAAAGTCACCCTTTTAGATTCTGAGTGAACCTTAAAGGAAACGCCTGGAATCGAGTTTAACAAAAGGTGAAATCAGTCCATGTTATAATAACAACCTCGGCAGCCGTCGGAATTCCCGCCATTTTGGGCGTTGTTACCGTCGGACTTGTGATGGGAGGCATCACTATCGGTGTGTTCGGTGCTTACGCGGTTTTGAAATATGCTAATCATAGACTCACCCACAAAGCTAAAAAACACGCCCAAATTCGAATGTTGGCAGACGCTAAATTGAACACCATCGTGGAATACGTGATTGAAGACGGGGATATATCCCAGGAGGAATTCGTATTGAGTTTATCCAAGCTAAAAAAGTTCAACGAAATGAAAGAAGAAATTAGGTCAAACACTAGCACTAAACTGCAAGCGAGCGAAGTGAGCAGTAAAGAAAAAAATAAAGAAGAATTTAAAAAAACAAAAACTTGGCGAGTAACTTTAACCAAGTCGGTTAAGTATCAGGAACAACCACCTCCTTATCAAGCGACCCAACCGACAGCACCCCCTTTAAACTACGTATGAAATAAATAGGAGCTAACTTCAGTAGTTTAACAATTTTGGTCAACAAAGACAACTCGTTTACAGCCGAGTTTCCAAATTTAACGCACGCGTATAAATTACCGAAAGTTTCGACCATCGGAAGTGTACAGACACGTGCCTTTTATACGGAGTAGACCCAAACAGATCGTATAAACAAACTCGCGACACTCAAACGGATTAGGTACCGCTTATTATTATGACAACGGTTACGTACCTGTCCTGGGTAAAAACTACGACGCGCACGATTTACACGTGACCAACGGCAAATACGCAGGATCTACTTACATGGGCTTTGGCTGGGCTAAACCGCCTAAAGGCTCGGGTCACGCAAGTACTTACACGGTCACCTGGATTTCAGAGTCAGATGCGGTCACTTTGGCCTGGTGGGATTTCGTTCTTAAAAGGTCTAGGTTAACGGACGTTGGAATTACAAAAGTGAATGAATCTATCCGCGCTTACGTCAACGCGTTACTCGGGGCACAAGCACAAACCAAGACCAGCGTTTTAACCACTGGCACCGGATTAGATGCGCAACGGCAATTTATTACGATTGTGCTATACCTGGTACCCTCGGATATGGACTTACGCATTAGCACTTTTGGGGGTTATAGCAATAATTTACAAATCGCGACTGAGGATATGAAGACTGGATGCGTACCGAGTTTAAATTTGGGAGAAAGCCCCGAAGCGAGCGAACCAAGGCAACCAGAACTGTTACCAAAACCAAAGCAACCAGAACTTTTACCCACTCAACCAAAGCAACTTCAACAACCAAAGGAGAAAAAACCTTAAGACGTACACAACGAAGAAAACCTGTCTTTAACCGTTGAAGCCGTTGCCGTGGGTGTAATCAGGTTTTATGTTGTATAAAATATTAACTTAGAGTAGACGAAAAAGTAAAATGCATTAAAAAAACCTTGGTTCTCCACGTTGAAAACAAGCGCTTAATTTTTTTTTGCCTTTTATAAAACGATTTACGTTTTTTGTATAAAAGTCAAAATTATATAACCGACCGCTAAAAACAAAGTCCACACGTGCTCTGCCACCCATCCAACCGCTTTACTCGCCACGTTGAATATCCAACTTAAAACGCTACCTATGATTCCGGGCAAAGCGCCTAAAGCTTTCGACCCGAGTTTCTTTAACACGTTTGCCAAATTTCACAGTTGCCGTTTGATCCCATCTTTACTCGGTGGTTTAGGTTCGGGTGTCAGTTCGGGCGTGATGCTATGCTTCCAGCAGCTCTAACGTTGGCTACGATGCTACTAACGATGGTACTCAACGCTAGTGACAAAGCCGCTAAAATACTTACAATCGTTACACCTTGCTCTAGAAATATCGTTCAAATCTTCTGGCGTAAAGTTTTGTCGGAATTCACGATCTTTTCGATCGTTTCCTTGATGTGATTAATTTGGTTCCTCAATTGATCGGAATTTCTATCGATGACTTCTAATTTCCCCCGTCTTCCGACTCGTAAGTCGTATAATTGCCGTTGAAGTTCTGTACATTCTCCTTCAGATGTCGCTTCTTCCAAGTCGGCTTTGACCTGCTGAATTTCTAAGTCTAACTGATCTTATTTACCTTGATTAAAATTAATTCTCCCTTTATCGTTTGTAACGATTTATCTAAAGCGACGAGTTCGCTGTAATTTAACCCTTCGGTTTGAATGTCTACGTCTCGGGTGATGTCTTCCACAATGTCGCTCGCTAGATCTGCTTCTTGGGACAGTTCTTCTAATTCTATGCTCTCGGGATGAATTTCCGCTAGTTTACGAGCCACTTCTTGCGCCTGCTGTTTTGTTTTGCCAGAGACGTAGTCTTGTAAGCCTAAGACGCGTCTCATAAAACCCACGTTTGTTCTTTGTCTAATAGTATTTAGGCTAAGAAATACTTTTAACGCGTCTTTGAAAGATAATTTATTTAAATCGGGCTGTTTAATTTTAATTAGCTTACTCGATAGCATGGCGTAACCTATTGGAAATCGCTGAAACTACAGCGCCGTGGTAATCCGTATTGGCAATTCCGTTTACGTCGATTGATTTAGCGTTACTCATTTTTATTATGAGGAGTTTTTAAATTTATTCCATATCCAAATTCTCGGGCCGCTCGCTACGCTCGCTGTTTGGTTGAACAGTCGGCTTTGGTTGAATCGGTTCTTGTAATTCGGCAGGTTTTTTTTTTCAAAAAAAATGCGAGTAAGATTCCTCCGATCGCCAATCCACCCATAATTAAATATTGGTTGTCACTGACTTCGCCTAATTTCATTTTACCTAACTGCTGCTTCATTTTTTTATTATGCTCGGCTAATTTCTTGCCTTGTTCCACACGCCTTGGATTAGTCAAACCATGGGACATTTCCTAAGCGAGATTTGCTATAAATACCGCGTATACTTATCACCATTAGCAGCAACGTTAGCTTTAGTCATCGTCTGAATTTGGGATTTTACCGGGATGCTCGCTGGCGTTGGTGCTGGCGTTTGTTCTATAGTTGTTGACATCTTTTATTATATACACGTTTTTATTTATCGATAGATTCTTAGTCGTAATTAACGTTGCTGCTAATGGTGATAAGTATACGCGGTATTTATAGCAAATCTCGCTTAGGAAATGTCCCATGGTTTGACTAATGATCGGGTCATCGTTTAGATCTTTGGTTAAATCCTCTTCGGAATTTAAATCGATATTAAGCCCAAGAAATTCAACTGGGGTAGCAATGCCTATCAACTGCGCGTATAAGCTTATGATTGCGTGTCCCATTTTTTTCTTGGTTTTTTGAAGTTAGCAATTCTAAATCTTCGACCGTAAATTCCTTTCCAAGATACTTTTTACTTTCGCCTGATGCTACAATTAAACAGAGGCGATTCGGAAGGATGCTTTTGATATCGTCCATTTATATTAACAATTTTTAAAATTGTTAAAGGTATGCTTGAGGCGTAGGTACTCGATTGTATAATAAGTTAAATTGATGGCTATAGTTAGTTGAATAAGTATTTGTACTAGTTGTAACATTGCTGCTTATTTGTTATAACTAAAATAAAACTAGCTTTTTATAATAATGATGCGAATATTCAATCTCTAGCTTATTCGATTTTTAAGGTTATTACACTTTAAGTTAATTAATTAATTAATTTTAATCCCTGGGACGCGTTCTGAGTTTAAACTCACACGGTTCCGTTGAGTCCGTTTCATTTTTCAGGTTTGCAGAGCCCTGAGTCCGTCCTAAAGGTATATTAATGCTTCAGTGGTTGTCCCCTAGCCTCTACAGATCTTACAAACCACCAAAACCCACCAGAAGTACATCACAGTACCGTGGGGGCCATTTTCCCAGGCTATCAGGATTTGAAGGGGGGGGGGGG
>NW_019091566.1:0-10079 GCF_001949145.1 Acanthaster planci
ACTCAAACGCGTCCAAAAGATAAGGTTTTTCTTCAACCGTTAGCATAGCCGATATGACCCTATACCTAACGCTCGCACCGCAAGACAGAGAACCGTGGGCTCCATGATAGATGTCCTTAGGAGAGATCAAAGAGATCGCTTCGCATTTCTTGTTAGCAAAAAGAGCGTGATCGATTTCTTTAAATGACTTATCCACCAAAGTGGCGTCATAGGCGATCTTAACATACATCCTACTTTTATCGGTAAAAGCCGGTTTAACTAAGTAATTAATTTGATCGGGTATGTCGTCTAATCTCTGAGACACCTTAAAAGAGTTACGCGTAATCACGGGAAGGTCTTCCAGGGCTTCGTCCGTTAATTCTTCAAAATGCCTGTAAACCGCCTCATTTATACGTAATAGCAGCGATTCAGTATTGGGAGACAGTTGATAACAAATTTGTTTTTGGTCAGTAGGTTCCTTAGTACCATATTTGTAAACCGGGTTTATACCATAACAAGGGTCTTCGAGCCTAATTAA
Source organism: Acanthaster planci (assembly GCF_001949145.1). The sequence goes on from NW_019091566.1 coordinate 518, forward strand.
CAATCGTTTCTGTTCTCCATCGTGGGAATAGAGAATCTTAGAAGAATTCTTTGTAGGCCTTAAAATGACTAGGTTTTTAGGGTCAAAGGGGCCATAAGTAATCTTTGGGTTCTTGTTGCCGTCATTTAGACGTTTGTGATCATTTGAGACGATATACATGTTCTATTTATAATAAGGTTTTTTTAAATTTTTTATCATTTTTATTTAAAATATAAATTTTAGATCTGTGTCATATTCAATAATGAACCCACTTTTATATAGAACTGAGTCAAGTTTAGTAGCTGAAATGGGTAATAATTCCCCCTTTCGCACAGGTCTCAGCTTTTTAAACTTACCATCTACGCGCGCTACATAATTATACCCATGCAACTCTACACAATTTACGCAACAAGTACAATCGATACAACCAAAACACTTGATACAACTGTTACAATTGTGACAGTCCTCGCAATCATTCAACGCGGTTGAATAACTACAGTCATACGAATTAAAACAATCTACGCAATCTTTACATCTACCACAATTGATGCTAATGACGCAACCCTTACATCTAACGCAATCTTTACAATGGCGACAATTCTTACACAACTTACATTCGACGCAGTTATATAAATTTTTAGAAGCAAAACAACGAGAGCAATCTAAACAGTCCGTCAATCTCCGAGAACTAATAACGTCTTTGCAAAAATAACAATTCAAGTTTCCAGTTTGTTCTTCCATTTATACAAAGAGCATTTACTTAAGGCGGTTGCAATATAATCATATCTTTGTTCACGTTTCTAGTTTGATCTTCCATTTATTTTTTCGGGCGAGTGAGAACGAGCGGCACCGGCTGGTCAAAAGGTTCGAGCGGCAAATAAAAGAGATTTTGACACAAATGTATAATATTTACACCCTTATTTTGGGGGGTCGATGAGGTACCCAGGGAAAAGTGACAAAATCTAGAATTTTAGATTTTTAAGAGATTCCCTGAGATTTTTTTGGTTGTATACCTATACAAGGGTTTTTGATAAAAACGGTGAAAAAGGGGTGTGATCCAGAACTGTCACTTCTCTACTACTGAAGGTCTTTTCCGGCTATCTTGTCCGGCAATTCGGCAACCATATATTATGCATTCAACTACCACAAGGAATACGTTGGTGTCAAAACAGCCTAGGGAGCAAAAACGATGTCGCCGTGTGTATTTTTGCACGAAAAACTAGCATGATCAGCAATAAAGCAGGAACACAACGTCTGCCTTCATCGAACACGTGCGCTGCCATCACCCCGTGAAGTATGTACGTGTACGTGTACCAGGCTACTTCTAGGAATGATCTTCCAGCCATCATGTTTGTTTAAATTTTTACAAAAATCTAAATTTAAGGCTTAAATGCTTAAACAATCAAAAACTGTTTCGTGTTTGATTTTTAATGGAATGTATGTAATGCCATGTTTGCACTACAGTCCCTAGTTTGAAATGGAAACAAACTAGTTTAATTTTATCATTTTAAAATGAATTGAGCTGAAATGCATAAAATTATGAAGTGCCATTATTTTTCATTCTTTATTTCTATTTAGGCCCCATTATTTTTATACTTGTTGCATGTAAATGTTTTTCCTACTTCAAGATATTTCATGTTTTTCAAACTCACCTGCTTGCCCAAAGTACTAGGCCTGTCTCCTTGTGAACCTGGTCATAACACTTAACACAGATGGATTACATGCATGTGTTGCCTGCCATACCAGGCAAAAAGGGAAACTCCCCAGTGTTTATGAATGAGAAATAAAACAGGTTGCATTGATTGCATGCAGTATATGCATGTCGCGACATTCAGAGCAGGTCAAAAGTAAACGCATCATTGAAGAATTCAAACTGCAAAGTAACAACAAAAAACAATGCTAAATTCCAGGACAATTCTGTCAAACTAACTCATACGTGTCGTTCTGTAGTTTATGGCCCATCTTCACAGTTTTGTGTCAATGTAGGCCTACAGAGATGATTTCTATCCATTTATTTACAAATGTGGTCTTGGTCTTGGGTTACTTTTTCTGGCCTGGTCTTGGTCTTGGTCTGTTGGTCTCAGTCTTGGTCTCAGACTGCCTGGTCTTGACTACAGCATTGAATAATGCCGATGACTTCCCCCTTACGTGTTCCTGAACTCTTTCCCCAAGTGATCTTGCCGTTTCCCCAAGGTATCTCTCTTTACACCCTTGCATGTTAACTGGAATATCACCTCGCTCTGGTTGCACTGTCATTTTCTTCTGTATACTGTTGGCACACCGTGCTCTCATCACCTAGGCATCTGTCCCCTCGGAATGCATTTGACCTCGTCAGGATGTCCTTTACTCTACTCCCCGCTTTTTCCACAATCTTTATCTTAAGGCCCACTTGCCGGCTCACCGTTTCCCGGGTCCTTTTGGCCAGAACACCTTCCAGTGTCGCTTCAACAAACATGACGGCCTCGTACCTGCCTTTCTTAGTGAACCATTGGTGCTCTTTCTTCTTTTTTGTCCAGCTTTCTCTCTCCTTTGCTCGCCATGTTTTCAATCGGTAGAAAGGAACCCTCTCCGTGTTGTTTCCCCTGTTCTCCATTATTTTCTTTGCCCGCCGGTAGATCTCCAACTGCTCCTTCTCCATGTAGCCACTGAACTGCATTCTGTCTATGTAATGCTGTATATGCCTGGTTGTTCTTTCCTGTCCATAGTCCTCCGAGATATTCCTCATGACTCTGGTTAGATCGTCGACCAAAATGTCCATCCTTCTCTTTCTTTGGCTCACAGCACTTTTTTGTGTGAATTACGTACTTGCATTACATTGGTTTCATGTAGTGACTGAACACGTTCAACATGTCGGAAGAAGCGAACCGAGCAGCCTGGGAAAGAAGTCATGGAGGAAATAACCGATCATGAACACAATACATCCAAGTAACTTCTGATGTACCGGAAAACTATGCGGATGAAAGGATGCCGGTCCTAGATCTGACGGTCGGACTGGTAGAAGTAAAGAAAGACGATGGTAGTAAGTGGGTAATACACCACAGTCACTACATGAAACTGTTTTTGACTGGCCTGCTGCGGAAAAATAAACACCACGCGAAAACAGTATGCTCGATTCTCACAAAAAAGGTGCAAGAATTACTGCAAAGGGTTACTCTAAAAAGTCTGGAAGACCCAATGCGTGAAGAATGCACTGTGAGGCTAGTGTGAAAAATGTCGAGTGGGCGGAAACCACCCCAGCCTTGTTTTGGGGGGCGGGGGACAGACCAAAGAAAAATGGACTACGACTTGTCGGAAAAAAATCATTTTGCCTCCTTGAGTCCCCCAACCCCATTCCTGGATCATACCGTTGAAAACTGTGGCTCCCCCTCCCTCTGAAAAGCAAAACCCTGGGCACACTTCATGAGAATATTTGCAATTGATTTTGAATGAAAAAGTACTCAAAAATCTTTTTTTTTCCTTTTTACGAAAAAGTGGGGGATGATTCTATGGCCCATCCTCGGAAAAAGTAATCGATACATATACACCCTATGGCCTATCTCCCGGGATACTAATCAGTCTGGGCGAAAAAGTGATACGCCCGGGTGAAATAGTAATCCGCCCGGGTGAAATACTAATCAGTCCGGGCGAATTAGCAGGCCTTTTTTTCAGTCATGTCCTATATTATACGCTTCCGTTCGCAAAACCCCTGTGGTTTTGAATAGGACCAGCTGGCGGTCTACGCGTTTTATATGTCTGTCCCAACTATGGTTAACTGTTAACTGTAGTTGGGTCAGTCCAACTAATAGTGCTGCAGTTGAGCTGGTGCAACTATTGGTGGTCAATCTCCTCTGTATACAGTTTCTCAACCTTCCTCAGTCTATGCATCTCACACCTAATATAAACTCATCTAAAATATGGCAATTCATTATAAAAGCTTATTTCTGCCAGCACGACTTTCTGATGTAAACAAAATGACTTGCGTGCTGTAGTTGGGCCGGCCCAACTATAGCACTATCATGTACTGTATGTCTACGGTGAGAATTTCTGGCCGGCTCATAAGCATTAGCCCCCGCCCCACAGTATCCCCTGTATCCCAAAAGGTGAGATTGTGTAAATTTTTGCCAGGATAAACTCCCTGGGTTTCGAGGCATTCATCTGAGAGCACAATAGCTAAAAAAAATTACGGTTGAAAAATGGTCCTAAGTAGGCCAAGTAGAAAGTTGGGGGTTGCCGCTTGAAAAATGGCTGTAAGCAGACTTCAGAAAAATCCCTCATCGGGGGGATTTTTGTTTGGCAGGAATAAGTAAAAATGCAATCGGTTAACCAAAATTGAAAAGAAATTGCAAGGTTAAGGACCAGACAATAATGTAATATGTGTTTCAGAAACCCCAGTGATGTTGATATGCATGTTATTGAGCCCTGAACGCTGTTTCAATGCGGCTTGAATTAGTGGACTACGGCCCAAACTATATATTTTGGCCAGTTTCAAGTATAGTTGGGACTTATGCTGTAGTTGGGGCGTAACATGTCTCGTCTGGGTCTAGGCCTAGGGTGTCATGTCCCAATTTAAGGAAAATTCTCCGCCAGGCGGTGGCGCTTGAAGTACCACTGGAGATTCTTTCGAAAAGAGGGGTCTGTGTGGGTCAAGAAATTGTGGAATTGTTTAAGTGTGGGCCAGGATTACCTTAGTAGATTTAGGGGCATCCATCTGGGGGAAAAGCAGACAAAATGTGATTGAAAATTTGTCAGAAGAGCCCGCGAAAGGTGAGGGAAGTCATTAAAAAAATTGCTGCTTAAAAGACTTTAGTCTGGATACCAGACTCGATGATTCTGACTACCCGACGAATCAAGGGTCTGGTATCACCCAATGTCACGTGATCAGGACTGGAGGAATTCCTTCAGTTTTCCGGAAACAGCCGAAATATTCCGAAGTCATCCTGTCTACATTCTGCATGCTCGGATGGTACCGTTAATGTTCGTTTATTCCCGGTCGGGTAGGTGGGCTTTTTGAACGTAAACCGTCAACCATCATGCACTGACATATAACAACAAAGTTAACACAACTTACTTGTTGATGGTACGGGTGTGTACGTAGAAGGAATGTTGCTTTACAAGAACTGATCAACTATAGCATTTCAAAATGCTTTTGTTTGATTTTGAATTTTATGAGATTTTTTAAAGTTTGCCTCATTACTATAGGGAACTCGGCTGCATTGCAGTCCACCACGTAAGGGAATGAAATCGAAAACATCCGGGCTTTCAACTTGTAATCTCTGACCTTTGCGTCATATCTGTTTATATCCGTGGGCGATGCCTGAGCTAAGATTCTTGACAAAGGGTCGTCAACGATTGGGAACATTCACTTTGGGGTGGGGGTGGCGGTGAGATTTTTGGGCTGATAGTGTGTTGTTTGGTCGTTCAGATTTCATTTGATTTTCAATTTTTAGTAGGTTAACCAATGAATTTTTAATTGTTTTGTATGAGAGGCCTCAGGGACTCTAGTTTCCTGCCATGGGGCTCCAAACTTGGCTGATTTTACAATATTTTCAATGGAGCTTGAATTAGTTCAGTGCACCTCTAGGGGTGCATTCCATGCACGAAATGGTCTCAGTGCGTGCGAGCTCATTAATATTCTGTGATCCTTCGGAGTTTTGACAATAAGACATATGCCATAATCGGGAGGGATCATAGAAATATTTTGATGAATCCCGAATTAGGGACTGATAGTTTCCAGTTCGGGGTATTTCTTTCACAAAATGCCCCCAAATTGCGGGCCTGTTTTGGGTAGAGCCGGGCGGTTACATTCAGAGCTGAGCACATAGTTTTACTACTACTTGGGGTATATTCGGGGAAAGGCGAATAAAAAAATCATGGCTAAACAAAAAGTGATCTTCTGGCTATATTCTTGAATTTGCGGTGAAAAAACGAAGGCCAACCTCTTCACAAGAGTCAACAGGCGGCGCTATTCCGGTCCGATTTTGCACTGTTTTCTATGGGAGCGTATTTGGTGTTGTGAAACCGTAAATAGAGACCAGAGACCAAAGATCGTATAGCGCCGCCAAGCGGTGCGATATAGCGCCCCTTGGTGGCGCTGTATCTTTACGACCTTTGGCAAAGGGTAGAGACGTTCGTGCAGCCAAATCTCTGCTCTGGATACCCGTTTCGGGATTCGCATTTCCCTGACTCTGAACTTGTCTTAAGGCCAACCGCCCGCAAAACTCTACTGCAGGCCTACTGACGTGTGGGTGAACCCAGTGATGCCAGTATTTTTGGACGGTGTTTTTACAGACGTCTGCCTCGTCTTTCCTTGGTAGAGTATAAACCCGTAAACAGGGCCCAACGAATATTCCTCCGTTGTATACTGGGCCCTGTCTCGATTAATAGGGATTTCTTTCAAAAACTTTATCCGGGACATCCAGGGGCATAACTAAATATCTGCTTAATTTTATGAGCTGAAATTGCACCGGTATGTTCACTACTTACGTTGTAAAAAATCCACTAGGATGCTTTGTCCATGTTTGGAGGAAAAAATGTTACCTTTTTTGCCGTTTTCCCACTCCGTATGAATTTTCACCTGACCTGCTGACTTGTACATTACACAGTCTCCTTTGTATCGTTAAGTAATGGTACCCAGTACGTGAGCCTGTCGGGTTTGCACCGAGACTTCAGCACCTAAGGTACGGATCTTGTTCAGATCTGCACGCGAGAGTACCTGTCGATCTAAGTAGCCTACTCGTAGAAAATTACGGCTGTTTTGTGTCGCAGCTAATACGCAATACCCTTGGTTAGTTCCCTGTCCAGTCACACACTGTGGCAAATCATTGGTATCATGGCTCGCTCTCTGTAACGTGACAGGAAAATGACGAAACAGCCGTCACTTTTGTGCAAGTGGGGCAAACTTCGTCCGGAGTGAGAAAACGGCAAAAAAGGGCAAAATTTTTTCCCTCAAATTAACAACCTAGCGGCTGATTTACACCGTAAGTAGTGAACATACAGTGCAATTTCATCTCATAAAATCAAGCGGATGTTTAGTTACGTCCCCGGATATCCTGGATAACTTTTTCGAAAGAAATCCCTATGAAGTGGGACAGGGCCCAGTATGCGACTGAGGAGCATTCGTCGGGCCCTGTTTACGGGTCTAGGTAGAGTAGTACGTACTACTAGCTCTACTGAGTGGAGTGTTAGTATTCCTCTTAATTTTGGACGCTCCACGCTTGTACATAGAGTAAGGTGAAAACGGTTCTTAAAAATTCCAAAGACCTCTATCACCACCTACTGGCTTCTGTAAATGCCAACGTCAAACGGTTAGGGCTTCAATGATATATTTCTGACTTAAAAATCTTACCGTTTTCGCTCGACACACGCACACCACAAGTTTTTTGCTGCCTGCTCCTTTCAAATGCACAGGTTGAGATTTTCAATCCGCAATAACTCTACATGTATGGTCGAAACATGGTCCTCCCAGAAACACGCATGAGTTGCCTATACGTGGTCTGGGCACAAGACTTGTTGATCATTAACGTTTGGAATCTTTTGGTCTGGAAACCAGACAGACAGTATGCATACATGCATGTACATGCACGTGTAGGCTTCACAGAAGTTGTGTAGTTTGCGATGCTTATGATGGAAGTGATTGGATTGAGTTGTGATAAATTTTCTACAATATGCATCTCCAGATGTACATTCCAGAAATACTGTGCATACATGTATAAGGAACATGTGAACAGTAGTATACGTACATCCACTAGGTACATGTCAAAGTGTGAAAAAGATTCTAATATTTTTCAGTATGGTAAAATGACATGATATCCTGGACATCAGTTGTAATGTAAATTAAAACGGGTGTCCAACTTGTGCTAGCCTATGGTTAATATTAGACATGTGGCACTGCAGCTGTAACACGACTTCTAAAAATCTACATACAGGTGGATCATTACATTTTAAGCATTTTATTTCAAATCTATAATATTTTGGATTCTACTCCTAGAACGATGGAACTTGTACTTGTAATTAAAGAGAGGTACAACATTCATGTACATGACAAACGATAATTCTTGTGATATTTGGCCTCCACTAGGCCATCAACCATTCAACATGATAAAGGTGCTGCAATAACTCATTGATACCCTACAATAACTATGATATGCACACTGCTCAGTACATATTAAGTACATGTACATGGACCCTGGTTTTAGCTTAGAGCCATGACTGTCTTCAGTTTCTTTGAACCTTTTGGTTTGGTTCTTTCTCTGAGGGAATTACAGTAGTTTGTCAACTTCAGTACTAATGGGAGCTAATAACGTACTGTCCAGCTGAAATAAACCACGTTTGTACGTGTTTAAATGCAAGTCTTCATTTCACAAGCAAGGGAAAGGTAGCATAACTGTACATGTAACTCGGGCAGTTGAATTGAATCATATTCCTTATCGTATGTGGAGTACTTTAATTGGGTAACAATTCCACTGAATTTTTCCCAGGAACAGTTCAATATATTTCATGTACACATAGCATAGTGGCAAAGCATAGTATTTGACTTGTGTGCTGATCTGGTTCTGCCTGGTGAATACATGCGTACATGTAGCAAAAATAATGACTTTTATGTGATGATGAATAGATGAGAATTAGGCTCCCAATCATGAATATAATTCTAAATTTCATAATGGCTGACTAGTGCTTCCAAACATGCCAAAGACAAGCTATGGGGACTTCAGTGGTACTCATGATCAGTTTTGGGGAGTAAATTGATCAAATTTGACACCTGCCATGCCAATTAAAAAAGTACAAAACAAGTGGCCAATGGTTCTGTTTGATTCCATCTGCACAACCATTAAACTTTCCAATTGGGGCAATTCACAATAAAGTGTGCCAGCAAGAGCTTAACACACAGAGGTCATTTTTCTAGTTGATGGTAAACAAAAGCATGATTGCCTTGCCACAATTTGTATCTGAGGGTATATGTACATGTATGTCAGTAGATAAATTGTAAAAAAACTTTGATAAATTGAGCCATTCCTTGCAACAGAAAGGATTAATTAATACTGCCATTAGAAATACAATTAAAATACTGAAAGACAAGCATGAGGAGTTCAAGTTCCACCTAGCTGGTGAATGAAATTGTCACCATTTTCCAGAATGCACTTCAAAAAATGGTCTATCCTTGACAACTTACGATGTATTTGGTGGTGCACTACCACATAATTGCGGTACATGTACATCAAGTAGGCCTACGGATCAGATACAGTACATGTACAACCTAATGTACCAGTACATGTACATGTACATACACAGGTAGGAGTGCAACAGACTCACGGTAAATTCAACCATGTTCACAGTGACTTTACAAAAAGACGCTTTTACAGGGAAAGAATCCCATACTTATACCTTGACATCACTCAACATCTTGTCCACAGACATTATGAAAACTGGTCTGAATAATTCTGTTCTTAAGTACATGTATATGCTTTTGATATTTTCCCTGCTAAATTATACTTTTTAGGGCATGTTACCAATTTCTGATGGCTGATACGTCTTCGCAGGGAAATTCAGTGATACCGTTCTATGGAATTCTTCCTGTTAAAAGGTTTACATACATTGCACTGAGCGT
>NW_019091566.1:11346-21554 GCF_001949145.1 Acanthaster planci
AGTGGTTAAGGTACTCTGTCAGATCACTTTTTGTGCGTTCACAGGCAAGAGTTTTGTTTGGTTAGTTGAACTAATTTGAATTTGAAATTTTAACCCAATTTTTACAGGATCACATTAAAGCTGCACCTGCCATGAGCACATACATGTATGTCTGACTACCGGTATGTTGGCAGTACCAAAATCAGTTGAGGGGCAGTAACTGACTACCAGTACAAAATGACTACAGAGTAAGTATATATAGAACTCTCTTGTGGTCAGAGCTCTTATTTCATAAATTGTACATGTATGTCAGTTTCAAATGAATGCTATAAGAAAATGTCCTGCATGTGCAGCAGTGTAACTGGATCAGACAATATTGCTTAAACATGTAGCATACATGTACTGGTATATCACCTTCTTGGTATTAGTGTAGAGAGTTGTACAAATATTCCTTCGTCCATACATGTACATACATGTACATGTAAGTATGTGCATGGACATTGTATGCTTCAATTTAATGAATGAGAAACACTTTCTTTTCTAAAATGGCAATTTCTCATGTACATGTACAGGTTCAATGTAAGTGATACTGTCAAATCCTCTTTTAAGAAGTTAAAAGAAGTTTCTTTTCTGTTTTTGTTTATTGTATGTTGGTGTGTGTGTGTGTTTTTTCACAGAACAAAGCGCAAATCTAAGTGGGACATACCCAAAGCAGAGGATGAGCCTGGTGATCATGGGTCAAGTCTTGAGGCTGCATCTGCAGCTGCTGCAAAAATTAATGCCATGTTGATTGCCAAAGGAAAACTAAAACTACCAACAACTGTGGTGTCATCTGCCCAGCAAACACCCAAACAAAAGGTACACTTTAGATTGTAATACATGCATGACCATTCAAAATTCCTTAGTAAGGCACTTGATGATATCATAATGACAAAATAAATCATGTTTAACATTGGGGAAAAGTCCATCAGAAAAACTTTGCATTCGTCAATGATTAGTTAAACAAATTGTCAATTAAGTTTTAGACCTGTGGCAAATGTATTTAGGTTTTCATTTACAAATGATTTTCAACATACCATTTACATTGGAAACTTGATTTTGAAATAGGAAATGACTTTCAATTTCCATAGCCTGAGGTAAGTGATTTTGGATTTGTAATGTGATTGAGGGGAAATAATGAAGTTTGAGAGAAAATTGAATGGCAGTGATCAGCCACCATAGATCTTTTTCAGGAAACACTTTTGGTTCAATAAAAAGAAGTTACATGTATAATGGGCGAGAATCAAACAGCAGTCATTAAGTCTGCGATTTCAATATTGAATTGCATGTACCAGTACTTGCTTCGACAACCATGTACTGGGTGGCACAATGAAATCTATGATGACGCTGAGATTTAAGCGATCTGCAGCATTGGATGCATGTAGTGAATACACAGTACATGATTTTAACTTGATTAGACATGCACTCTGACATGCAGGCATAAAGGTCATTGTCTACTTATCTTCAAGTTTTTGCATTTATGTAAATAGAAATGAAGCCCTTGTTATATTGCATCTGATGATGTCATCATGATGCAGGTATGCAGCTTTTCCTAGGATGAGCTTACACCCGTATTTCCTTGTTTTACACTTCACACTTATGCCATTGAAAATTGAAAAACACTGTACAAAGTCTTGTCAAGATCAGAATTTCCTTGTTTTTTTGTCAAAGCCCAAGTTGCATCCTGATGATGTTGTTCTACTTTATTCTTCATGTCTAAGATTTTTTGTGTAACTTTAATGAAGATGGAAGATTGCCAAGTGGCCCAAAAAGGCTTCCATAATCCGTGTACAAAGTCAATGGTCAAAAGATACTCAAAATTCTATACAAAATCAGATGATGACCTCATCATGATGTCATAAATTGGGCATCATGTTTGCATCAAGGTATTTATTGGCTGTACCTGTAACTTTGATGATAATTTAAAATGTGCCTTGAAAATGTGTACGAACTCAAGGGGCTGAAATAATTGAAAAATCAATAATAAATCACTTGATGACATCACCGTGACAACGTTGTTTGAGGACCATCTATGCATAAGGGTTGTTCATTGGTGTAACTTTGATGAAGATCCAATATTGCAAAGTGACCAGAGTGGCACCTAGAAAAAATGTACAGAAAGTGAATGGGGTTTTAGGGAGAAACTCTTCAAGAAAAAAATCAGAACAAATGTACATGTAATTGCTTTTGCACACAGCTGTGCAAAAGCCCATTAGGAAATTATCATGTAACAACCATACAGGGAAACTGAATAGATGCTAATATGTTGTTGCATTCCTTAAATATCAGGCTTGTGGTAGCATGCACTTTTACTATTGTTCATTTAGGATGTGATATTTGGGGTCAACAATTAAAGATACATGGGATGCAAAGGGGTTGGGTGACAGTGAGCCTGTACGGCTGGGTTGTTGTTCTCACTTCTCTTCTATTGCTCCATTTACGTTCATAAGTGGTTTCAAAGGTGTAGCTTGTTAATTAAGATTCATGTACATATAACTGTGCAACTCATCAGGGGCAAAGTTATAGAGACAAAGTTGAATATAAACTATGGCTTGGTGAGACCATAGGAAATCCAAGTCACACAGAGTGGGATTAATCCTGGTGTATTGCATTGCAAAAATTGGGCCGTAGTGGGGGCTGTCCCAGGCCACCACGGTGACAAACAACAGCTGGATGGGGCCAGCGGTACATACACATGTATGTACCGACCGCACTGCCACTCAGACTGCAATGTGATGAGCACAGTGATTGAATCGCCGGACTATGCACCATTGGCTCAGTGTAAAGACAGGGAGGGCCAGAGCAGCGAGGACACGGGTGTCTCGCCCTGCAAGCAGTTCAGACATGGAGATGACGGGCTGCTACGATGCTACAGCTTGCTCTACTAGCACGCTGGGCTAGTTGATGGAATTACCACAGGGTCTAACCGCACTATGCACTGCTGCACTACATGTACAATGTACATGTGTATGTTAGGTTTCATTGCACACAACAAGGGTTTGGTTCGTCGCACCTGACTGACGAGCAGGCAAAATTTGCTCTATTTATAGGGTTTAAAGGCTTAAGAATTAATAAAATATGAGTATCGTTGAACTGCTCAACCAATGGGAACTTCCATCTCAAAGGGTCATGACTTCCTGCTAGAGGCTTGTGCAAGAATCTACATGTACACGTACATGTACATGTACATGTAAGTGTCGTGTGTGAAAAGGTGAAATACAGAATAAGAAGTCACGTGTACAAAAGTGTAATTTCAGGTGCAAATAGGGATTACACAATCGTCCCAGAAAATGACTGACAGTTACAAAGTCTTAGGTAACTGAATGTTAGCATTCTAGGGAGTCTTACATACATGTACATGTACCATGCCCATCCACTTGGAGGGGGGAATTTCCAACATGTCATACTGAGCAGAGAAAACACAAAGGAGTGAAGGAACACGCGATCACACCAGAATACAGCATGAATAACTTAATACAAAATCAGCATCTCTGCGACATTTCCATATGCATACATGTCGCCAAGCTAAATAAGAGACCCTGGGAATGCAAGGCAACAAGAAAGCATAAAACATGGGGGGCACTAGAATTTCACCTTCAAGGTTTGTGAGTGCGCAACAGCATCAATTACCGGTATGTACAAAGAAATCAACTGGAGCGGGATTTAAACCTGCAACCTCTGGAATAGGAAATTATCACTGTAAGTTCATGTGAGACTGGACAGGTTTTTTTCAAGTATGATTTTTCAAGAGCCAAGAGGTCAAAGTTTGAAAGCACCCTCGGCTGTTTTTTAATGAGTATTCAAATATGGGTGCTTCACAGTACACTGTGCCATCGAGAGGTTGCCATAGAAAGTCCATTTGTGCAGTGCATTGTAGGAAATTGTATTTTGCCAGCTGCTAAAGGGTAACTTGAATTATTCCTGATGTTTGTCAGGGAAGAAGATCCAAAAGTGTATTTTGAGTAGCAGATATAATCTAGATCCTTTCCCCTGCTGATGGACATGTACCATGCTCAAATTCAAATTGTGGCAAGGTGGCCATGCTTTTGTTAATGGCCTCTCTGTAGCAACCTCTTGGTGGCAAACTGTACTGTCAATTGCCCCATTCATTTACTTTTTCCAAGACTGTTAAAAAATAAATATTTGGATACATAGATATTCATCTTTTATCACTTTGAACCTGGTCTAGGTACTTAAAAGCAAAGAAGAGCCAATCATAGCAGAGGTGGAGATAAATGATGTTCCATTACAGTGCCGGAATATGTTGACTCGTGGTTCTACCCAAGAAGAGGCAAGTTCATCAAATTCCTGTTACCTTTTTTCACAGAAAACTATTTAATTTGTGATTAAAGAGGTTGTTGACTGCACATTTGAAGCAAGATATGGAATGGAGAGCACCCCCCCGACACCAATGAAACAAAGGGATTTAAATAAAAGAAATTTAAACCAGGGGATATGATTGAAATCTCATTGGAATTATTAACCACCTTCCATGTTGTCTAAGCCCAGTATAGCACCTACATGTATATGTACATGTTTATGTACCGGTACTTTCATCATGTAGCTTCTTCAGAGATACAGTGCCAAGAGTAAAGTACTGTAGCTGGTTATAAACCAGACTCTACGTTTTGACAAAACCAGCTTTCACAGGAACTTGTTTAATCAGAGACTTCCACTTAACTTAGTTAAGGACCAGTGAGTGAAAAAAAATGCCATCAACAACATGTTCATGTACGCAAAACATGTACATGTTTTACACACTATATGTGTAGGCAAACAGATCGCATTTTACCCTGTTCTAATGGCTACAAAAAGCAGTCTCATTACAACAGGTTTGTATCCACCACCTTTATTACTAATAGAGCGGTGACTCAGGCTTAATATTAAACTCACTTTATTAAAAACTTTTTGTTACTGGTTTTGGTTTCACTGCATAATGACCAACATTTCTAATCCCAACGAATTTCCTGTGGAGATAAAAAGTACATGTTCATGTGCATGTAGGTGTACTTTGCTAAATTCACAGGTTGAAATTTAAATGAAGTGATGAGATATCATGATTATAAATCCTTAAATTCATACATCCAAAAAAGCTGATTTAAACAAAACAAGAGGTTTAAATTGAACCCCCAAATTCTGGCAACCCAGATTAAATGCACACATATGCACCCATGCATCTTATCAATGCTACATGTACTGTATGTGTACCGGGTTTGAAGGGCTCACAGAAGGGGATTTGCCATTCAAAATGTGCAAAACTTAAAAAAACAATGTAAATCGGTTCGGGAAAAACAAAATTGGAGCATCTTTACCTTTAAAAAAATTTTTAAATGTTGATTTAAATCAATGATTGAAAAATATTGTTTGACTTAAATCGCCATTTAGATTGTTAATTTGAATAAATGAGATTTAAATTGGTGAAGTTCTCTGGAAGAATTTATGATTATATTAATGTATTTCATAGTTTATCGCCAAAAGTTTGGGTGTGTCAAAAGTTACCCAAAATAGTTTTGCTGAGCAGTGAGCTACTGTACATGTACTTTTGAAAATAAAAGCAGGAATTTCAGGTCATGATGAACAAATTGAGGGATTGTGCTACAAACATACCATTACATACATGTACATGTACATGTAGGTACCTGTAGCTGTAATCTAGTGAGACGAATACAAAAAAGTTTGCCAAAGTTATTTTTCAAATCTTTGCCATGTAGAAACATGTTCACGTACACATATTTTCAAAATTACCCTCACCATGCATGCCATGTGGAAGGCACCAAGATGGTAGTGTGTCATTGTAAATTGGTGATTTTAAGGTAAAGCGTTCGAAGGATAATTACATGTACATTACAGTTACATGTGGTAACCTCATTCAATACTCTTTGAGGATAACTAGCATTATTTGAATATTGAACGTCTGTTGTAACATGGCAAACAGACATACACCGGTATCCTGTCAATACATGTGTATGTGCATGCTCATTTTCATTAACCAGAATTTTTCAAAATTTTGCTTTTGGTAACCTTCAGTGATCCTTGTTAAAAAAGCCTCAATAACCTGCAGAACTCGTTTTGTGTTACACAGATAAGTAAAATGAGCGGTGCTGCAGTTTCCACTAGAGGACGGTTCATGTCATATGAAGACAGAGCTAAGAACAATATGGGGTAAGTGAACATACTCTTCTCAATCGTTGTTGTACTTTAAGTTGATGAATCCAGGAATGAATACCAAATTCATGCATCTAGAATTTATGCAAGTTTACAACTTATGCAGATTATACTCAGAGACTGATTATTTTTGTATTAGGCATTATACATGTAATGCTGCATATTCTTGAAGCCTTTGTAATACGCCTCTTGTCAGTTTGTGAGTTTAATGGATAATTCAATTTATTACATGTTTGTTCATGTGAATTTAAAGAACTCAGTTTACCAGATTTTATTCAAATTTATCTTGCAAAAGGCTTATTGGCTGGACCTAATACTCAGCATCTTAAGAACCTGAGACAAAACAATTGGAAATTTTTAGAAGAACTGCATAACTGCAGCAGACGGGAGGTTTGCTGTTAACACCTTGCTAATGCAAGTGTTTCCCAACCCTGACAATCCTGTCCCAAACAAGGCCAGGTTTTCTTTTCATGTACTGGTGCATGTACATGTAGCAGTGTTGTAGAGCTGCAGGTTACAATCAAAATACAATCTGCATGCCGACAAGTGTAGTTGCAAATATATGTGCTATTCCAGCCTTCCGCCACACACTTATGGGTTTGTAGTGTGTGGCATTCCATAACCTTAGAAACCTGTTTGTGCGTCACCACACAAATCAGGGCTAAACTTCTTTGATGATACCAGCTACGGCATGGCTGCTATATAGAAATTCCGTCCATTCTTGTTACAGGTACACATGTACAATCAATGAAAGCAACAGTTTACAAAACACTGACAAGGTATCAAAGATTATTGTCTCATGTTTGAGCTGAGCAATGATCTTTTCCAGAAGAGGTTATTTAGTGCCAAAAAGTGC
The DNA here is from genome assembly GCF_001949145.1 of Acanthaster planci. The sequence continues at coordinate 18,386 of NW_019091566.1, forward strand.
TTTCTTTGGATATGTCTACCTAATACGGGGAAATTCAGATGCTCAAAAAGCTGGATTTTTGTAGGGGAAGGGGTCTGTTTTGAAATTCGGTCTTGAAATTCGAATTCAGAGGTTGGATTTTTGTTTCTGATTATTTGAAACTTTTGATTTTCATCCCAGCACTAGCCAAAACCAGCTATTCTATTATTCTCATGGTCAGACATTTGGCAGGTTTAGTGCATTCCTACATAGTATTTCCCCTTTGCGGTGCATTAAAATGCCATAGTGACATCTTGCCAACCATGAAAGTTGCAGTACCGGTATACTTACATGTACATGTATGTATGTACTCATGTTCCAAACCAAATGTACATGTACCTCATTCCAATCCTATGATATTTAAAAGGAAGGTTAATTATTGCAATATAAATGTATGCAAACATGCATTTTAAAACTCTTACATGCAACTTAAAGATTACTCTTTTTACACTTTTTAACTACAGAGAGAGACCGTTATATTTGTGTGTACAAGGGCAGAATAAGGATTGCGTGGATAGTAAGTACCCACCTTACATGTGTATCAAAGATTGAACTTTTAATATACATGTACATGTACCAGTATGTATATCTAAACTCTTATGGTGTGACCTTACGTCAGTCAGCTGTGCATATACATGTACATGTACTTCCCTCAAGGAGTGCAGTGGAGGACCTTTCAGCAAAACTACTAAATGTAGCTAATGTTCAGACATTTTAACATCAGAAAATTACATCAGAAATTCCTGTCACAAAAGCTAGCCATGGCGCTCAGCAGAAATGGCTTTCAAAAGTGAGTTGTTTAAACCCAAAATATTTCTGAATCCGAATTTATGTGGCATATCTATAATGGCATCCAAGTCATCATACTACAGCTTGATTCTGACTTTCTTCTACTGTTGAGGTAGCATCACGGATGAAAGTTGAGTGTGACACTACAGGGACCTACAGGTATAGAAACAATTTGACAATGGAACAACTTTAGATTTGTATACAGTAGCCCTGAAATTCATATCACAAGAAAAGTGCATTTGCTGAATGTAATTATTTGCTGCATGTATTATTTCATTATATTTCATGAAAAAAGAAAAACATGAAAATGGCTCAAAACATAAATGGCCAAGCCCTTAATTCCATTGTAGTTTCTGCCTTCATGCCCCAAAGTCTTTGGGTCATTGCCGGTTCTTTAGTGTTGATGCCATGTGTACTGAAACATGTATTTCTAGACTGAGATCGTTATTTCAATTCAGAGTTCTTGTACTACACTACCATATAAATTGTATGTACCGGTACATGTACATGTATATTTAAAGCTATTATAGGGTAGATGAAGGAATGATTGAACTGCATTGTAAACATCACATTTTGCAATCACAGCAAATGAACAGAATATACCCACAGAAACAAATAATTACAAAATGCCCTCAATCAAACAACCAATCAAACATAACAGTATCGCCCATCATAACGACACAACAAAACATTTTTGCCTGATTAAAATTGAAAAAAAAAACAAACATGATCTACATGTACACTCTGTGCATTATTCAGAATTATGAGGGAACCTTCTTCTATGATGAAATCCAGTTAAAGGGAGGACTTTTGTCATTAAAACTTACATGTAATTGCAATGTGCAGTGGATTAGTCATATCATTTGGCCTGACAGTGAAAGGGTGCATGCATGCCGGCGGTGCACACACGTAGTCTGGTGCTTTTGTGCGGCATAGATCATTCTGCACACCACAGCTACATTGTACAGCGATTCAATGATCACATCCCATAAACAACCCCTCAAGGAATGCCGTTTCTCTAAAAATCCTTTGTTCATGTGACTTTTATAGTTGTTGATTATAAATTTGTAATAAACGCTAATTTTAGTGCTTCATGATTTGTCAACTCAAAATGCAATTTTTAACGGTCTAAAATTGTCATGCACATGACGAAGTTGAAGGCATTGATTGATTTTAAAGCACTAAAGCTGAAGGACTGCTGAAGGTTTTCTTCTCTCCGATCATGATGTATTCTAAGGGATTGGGCCAATAGGAATCTGGTGATTTTGGACCGAAAATGACCGATCAAAAAACCCCAGTTTGCAAATTGACCAAAATTTCGTGCCAAGGATTGTGTGTTGACCGTAAGAAATGTATGGCATAGGAACTGTACAGTGCAATGCCGTATGCACTGTGCGTGGAAAGAAGTGTGAGCACACATTTCAGCAATAAAAGTGCTTGTGTCTTATTATGCTGCCTTTATCTTGCTGCATACATATGTAAATTACATGTACATGTAGACATGTGGCATCACAACCACCAATCATAAAAAAGGAAGAGTATGCTGCATATTCATAACTCACAGACATCAGTGGACCTGGTATATTGAGTGCGATTTCTAATTTTCAGTAATATAAATGACATATGTATATGTTGTTTTACTTTTTGACCAAACTGTACTTCCTTAAATTAAAAAAAATTATCCGTCACTAATAAATGACATTTCTCCTCAAAACAAATTCGTTACATCTGCGTCAACCTAGAAAAAACAACAAGCAACATTTTTTCAAACATTTTTTTCAGAGCAACATTTATCGTAAATGCTACTCTGAAAAAATGTATGCAAAAAACAACACAGTGTATATTGAACATTTTGTGTTTGCATGTTGGTTAAAAGTCCTACCTGTACTGTACTCTTTCTGTAATATTTGTACCAGATTAATATTTTATTTTTAATTGAACATTTTTAAAAATCCATGTTTTTCAGCAATATGTCGCCCAGTTTTTGAAAAAATTAACCCTATACTTATCATTATGTTTGCACAAATATTGTTTTGAGCATACAGGAGAAACTTAAACACATGTACATGTGTCCTCTCTGCTTTTTGCAGAAGCTGTTCAAAGAATCCGCAATATTATTGATGAAAGTATAAGTAAGTCAAAGGGAAGGGGCAAGGGGAAGAGTCGACTGTTTGGACAGATGGAACCTGCCTCAGCTGTAACCTCAGCACCACCTCTCCTTGGAGGATCATTTGTACCACAGCACCAAACCCCTCTTATGACAGTTCCACAATCAACACCCACACCAGCAGTGCCAACTGGGGTAACTATTGTATTTACAATGTTCTACCAACTCTTGCATCTTTAGAGAAAGACCGCCCCT
>NW_019091566.1:22469-42422 GCF_001949145.1 Acanthaster planci
GCTCACTGCACGTCCCCCACAAAGGGCTGTGCAACACAAAAACTTGTCCTAGTTTTTTTTAGCAACATGTACAGTGTGCATGTAGCGTGTGCTATAGATCCATAGAGTTAAGGGTAATTCAAAATTTTCAATGATTTTTATCAAAATTGTTTTGACCCACCTCCCCCCATTTTCAATTAAAAAACTAATTTTGTTCATCCAGTGTTTACATATAGACAAACGTACTTGTAGCATGCATGGTGCGGCCATGTTGAATGAAGTGCTCTGACCAGATAAAAAGTTCTTTTTTTGGCATAAGTGACTGTTCTCCCATAGACGATTTAAAGTTTAGCAGGCTGTAGCACTCTCGATTACAGCATTTTCAAGGCCAAGTATCATGTCCCAGTTAAACACCAAAATATTTATGTGATACTACGCAGCGGTGTATGGGCTGATATGGGCCGGCCATTGCTCCGTTCAAGAGCATGCCCAGCAATGGTCAAACAGGAAATCCGGTTTCACTGAAGTGCTGAAAATACAGTGGTGTGCAAAATTATTTGAACACTTGGCACATTGAGACTCAATTAAGTTGCTTTTAGTGAAATAAACCATTTTAGCAATGTTTTCAAATTATGGACATACATGTACCTAATATCCAGACAACCCTAGTAACCAGCTATTTGTTCATCTCTCACAGTTACCTGTATTCTGTTACACGTAGTTCTTTCATCCAAATGGGTTGCAGTGTTCTTTGTGTCCTTATTTACCGGTAATTGAGATTCTAGGTTTTATGGTGAAGGTGGCAAGTAAAGGTACATGTAATACATGTAGGTTTGTGGTAGCACCATGCAAAATCTCTCTTTTGTGAGTGAGTTTAGTTCTGATAAGATGTAGAATACTCAACGTTTCAGATAGTATGCTCTCTCCGCCATCAGGAGACAGGCAAGCTTTGGTGGTCATCAGCGGCAACCTTTTGTGAAGAAAGTAGGCATAAAATTGTAAATACATTTTGAAAATCTCCTAGTTTGGGGAAAGGGTACATAAAGCCCAGAGCACAGATCACCATGGCTTGAACATGGCAAGGGCAAAGAAGGAACTTAAACCGAGTAAAGGGCAAGAATAAAGACCCTCTTGATGATGCCAGATGGGAGCTACTGATCAATAACCAGAGACATACGTCTGAAAATGCAGCTCAAGCTCAAACTCTTTGGACACGTGTAAGGTCACGGATTCATGCCAAAACCGCAAGGGAGAGATAGGAAGAAGAAACTTTTGGAGAGGCATGTGAATCAATTAAGTCTTGGAGACCAGAGAAGAAGCTCAAAGAGAATTTCAACAGCACACTGACTGATAGTGTTGCAGTTTCTTCATCAACTGTTCGTCACAGGTTGATAGAAAAGGACTTGTCGACAGAGTAGCAGCTAAGAAGCCATTGTTGAAGGAGAACAATGGAGTGAAAGAAACAAGCATTTGACAAAGGGAAATTGGTGTAAAGTCCCGTGGACTGATGAATCTAAGTTGGAACAGTTTAGAACCAAATAGTGTTTAGTACTCAGACGGAAGGGTAAAAGGTACAGAAATGAATGCCATTTACCAACTACATGTGTAGAACACGGTGGGGGAAGTACATTAATATATTAAAAAGAGCTATGCTTACCATTACTTTAAAAAAATTTAATACAGGTAAAAAAATGTAAACCAGGCATTTTAAAGGATTAAGTATTAATTTCTTTGGGAATGTCAGGTATTTGAATAATTCTGCACATGTATTCAAGCACTGATGGTAGACATAAAAACTGTTAATGCTGTATTGATTGCCATCTCATCACAAGGAACTGTAGTACATTATACCTATAAAATGTGCTGTGTTCAAATAATTTTGCACACCACTAGTGAACTGTAAACTGTATGTTTATTTTGCATACTTCTCATATGCTTTCACACAACTTGCCCGATTCAAGTTTCTTCACATTTGTGTGAAAGTTTGACAGCCTACAGTTGCAAAGTACCACATATTAGGCATGGGAATCTTTTCGGTTTAACCGTAATTCTGGGTTTTTTTCCCTTCAAATTTGTGGTCTTCGAGTTCATCATAAAAAAGGAATGAAAGTAAGGATGAGTTGTAAGGGGGTAAATGTTGGTTGACCACTTGGTGCTCAAATTTTCCCTTTATTCCCAGTGACATTTTGCACTTTTCTAATTTGAGTAGGAAAGCTAAGGAATGTGATGTCATATAGCTTTGCCAGGACGTTGGCAATGGTTCAATTCGCACATTGCTTTGGGACAGGGTATAAGCAATACCCCTCGCAATGTATGTGGGCAGGAAGCAAGGAACTAATTTTGCAGTCAGATTCCCACAAAAATTGAATTCTCTTTACGTAACCAAAGGAGGGAACCAGTGAACGTTAGTGCGCGGTCGTTTTGCCCAAAAGCACCTTTGCGTGAATGCCCGGTGTCACATGAAAATCTGACTCATCCTCTTACGTGACTGGTCATGCTCCTAATCATCATACATATACATGCGCAATGCTACCAATGAGTCCGTATTTCATAGAGATGTCAATTCATGGCTGCTGCATGTCAAAGTGCCATGCGGACACGTACGTACTTGTACGTACACATACAAACGTGCACATGCAGTCGGAAAAAAATTGAGATCATGGTGGAAGGAAAGAAGTTTGTTGAGCATGGAGCTACCAATCCAAAAGAGACAGACAAATCAGTAAAAAAAACAAGTGGAATTGGTCATAATGTGGCAAATTGTTACTGGCAAAAAAATTAAAGATGAGTACATGTACGTGGTGGGTGACTGTTTTTGCAAGCTTTACAAGAGGGGGGGGAAGCATGGTGCAAGTGGTGTTGTATTTGTATAAAGTACGGTACTTGCGGAGCTAAAGCATTGATACAGCATGCAGCTAAGTACAATAAACAAATATCCTTTCAATCGAAAACATTTTGCTTCAACAAATCAGTGGCAAAGGGACCAGGAATGGCCTCAGATTGCACCACAGAGCATATACAATCCAACATTTCCCCCAGGGCCCTTAGGCAGGCACCTGACCCTCTGCCATAAGTGCTTCACGCTCTCCACTTGCGGTAGTCTCCCCCCGATCTATTCCATCACAAACTATTTTCAGGTTTTTTCTTGATGCCCCTTCTCATGCCTGACTTACATGTATGACAGCCATTTTATATTCGATTCCATGCGCCCTCATCAACACAAAGGTTTAAGGAACATTTATTTTAGATGACACGTACATATGTTTGCGGTCAGATTATGCCATGTATGCTGAAAGGTGCAGGTGGACCTGTGCATTCATTTTGCGTGATTGTATTGGAGTCGGCATATGATGGTGCGGATTTAGCCATTAACAAACACCTTCACCCATGGAATTTCATACCGTACATGATACACAGGCCATTCTATCCATAAACTGCAACAAAGTTGAAACAGATCACACTTATGGAATGCTGGCATGGTGCGTGTTATTCATGGCCATCAAAAGATCAATTTGTTTTTCGTTGTTTTTTCAATGAATAGTGAATTTGAATTTTCAAAACTTTTCCTCGACCCACCCTCTCAAAAATTGAAATTAAAAATCACCAATTTTAAATGGCCCCTTATATGTATCTGAATCTTGCTGTGCTCAATAATGGCGGACAATGTCAAAACGAGACATAGATTGGTAAGTTCAAGCCATGTACTGGGTAAATCACCTGGTACCTCCAAGCCTGATGTGTACTCCAAGCATGATATTTCTGTCATAGTGACCAAGACTACTCTGCCAGGTTCATCAGTTGGAAACTCCGCAAGGATGGGCCATCAGCCATTCACAGCCAGCACTGCTCCCTTGGAAATCCTACATTCCTTTAGCCTACGAGAGCACATACAAGCAGCAGAGTCCGACGTCCATGTGGGACAGCAGGGTCTTGTGCTTGATGCCATGTGGTCAGTCAGTAGTCCAGCCAACACAATCTGATCACAGAGGTCATGGGCAGTACCACCATCGACATCATCACATTTCAGGTGGGGGATTTCTGGCACCATGTACACATGCTTTCGTCGGTTGACACATAGGAGTCAATATACTCGATCTCCTTCAGAGGCCTCTGTCTTTTTTTGTCCATCCACCGCAGCACCATCGCCAGCTTCAGACATGAAGGGGAGCCACAGTATCAGCTAGTGAGGCCACATCACAGGAACAAAACATATTTTTCATGCTTATACCTTTAGTGATGGGTGACCAGCTTCCCCTTGGCAACAGGCCTGATCCACCGACGAAGATGGCCTCTCCATTTTTCAGCAGGCCAGTCTGTCTTCTACAGAAGTGGGTGAGCTGCTTCAGTTTCCTTCTCCCTCCCCAGTGCAGCCCTCTTGACCCTCCTACTGAAGGCATTTAGTACAATGTATCCAAAACAAAACAACCCACTTTTCCTATAGATTGAATGTGTGTAGATATTATGAATGACGCTTTGAAACAGATTTAGGAAAAACAGACAACTTCACTTTTAAAGCTCCGTATGAAGGCCCTGTTTTCTACCACTAAATCTCACTCAGAAATGTATTTTGCAATTCCTACTTTGTCATCAAAGGAAATGGGTCTGCTTTGACATGAATATCCTCACCTCGGTAAGCAGTTCTTCGATGCCGAGACAAAGATTTTTGACAAAGCTTACAGCCTTATGAGTCAGGGGGCCAAGATTGCATCCTTTTCCCCACTGCCGTCTGATGCTCTTGCTAGATGTCATCAAAATTCTTCCTTGATGAATGGAAGTAACCTGCAGGAGATGTTTCATTTTTTAGATGACTGCCTGGGATTTTGCCTGCGGGGGATTTGCATTATACTTTGCTTCAACTTCCCTGCTGTGATGCTTCATTGTCCTTGACATCTTGTTTCTCCAAGGACCACCTCTTAGATCTTCCTCTGGGAAGGAGCTATCAAATTATCAAGTTCAGTGAGACCATGATGCATGAAGCCAAACTTCGCAAGACGGAAAACAAGTTGGACTTGCAGCATTCTGCCATATGTCCTTCTACTTCCTTCCAAGCTCCAAGGAAGAGACCGAGAAATATCTCTTTTAACCAAGGTTCATGTTACAGACCCAAGAGGGATGCAGGCCAGTCTTCATCTCCTACAAGAGTCAGTCCCCCATGTACATGTATCTGCATCCCTTTAATTCTCGGTGGTTGCGGACCAACAAGGGCTTCTGACGGCTACACAGTACTCATCCCCCTTCCCTCAAGTCCATGGTGGTCGTCTTGCAAATTCAGTCACCAGTGGTTTCACATAACTTCATACAGCTGGGTCCTTCAGACAATTTCATAAGGACATTGTCTGGAATTCATCATTCCCCCCCCCCCTTGGCCTCCTCAATGATCTATGCCTGTCCCTATAGATCCCACTCACCGGACTGCTTTGAACAGGAAATCCTTCCTCTGAGAGTGAAGAATGCCATTGTGGTTCTCCCTCAAGGAATCGCCCTGGGATTCACCTAAACATTCTTTCTCGCCCCAAAGAAATCTTTGGAGCAGTGATCCATTATCAACCTGCAGCTATACAACTACTATGTCAAACCAAAGCACTTCCGGATAGAGACACTTTCAACCATTCTCTGGTCTTTCACAACAGGTTGGTAAGCAACTTTGATTGACCTGATGGACGGCCATCTTCATGTGTCCATTACTCAGGACCATCACTCAGGTAATCACAGGTTCCTTCAGATTATAAATCGGGAGACTGTATACCAATTTCACTGCCTACCCTTTGGTTTTACCACAGCCCCTCAGGTCTTCACCAGAATCACCGAGCCATTTGCAGCATTCTGAAATCAGAGTTACGTCCACCTTTTCGTGTATCTGGATGACTGGCTAACAGTTGGCCCTACTTTCTAGGACACAGTCAAGGCCCCTCAACAATCCTAATAACACTTGAACTGGGCTTCATCATTAGTACAGAGAAGTCCTCCCTGTCGCCTTCTCAACCACCAACTTACCTTTGAGCAGTTCTCAACTTGGACCTGTTTGCATCTCATTTGAACCACTGGCTTGCGACATTTTTCTCCTGACACACTCACCTCCTGGTTTGGAAAGCGGATGCTTCCAAGCCAGCTATAACTGGTGAGGAATTCATGCCAATTCCTTCCTGCCAATTTCTCTGGTACATTGGGTGCTAACGAAGATAGAAAGAGAATTGTCTATAGAGTCATTTTCATGCATGTAGCTCCATTTTGGCCTCAACAACCTTAGTTCCCTCGTCTTCTTACCCTGCTTGTTCGTCCAGTCATGCTCCCAAACCACCAAGACCTGACTCAATCAAGGTCTCAACATGTACATTCAGATCCAACCTCTCTTTATCTCTGTGCCTGGATGCTATCAAAATCCCTCTCTCATCAGCTGGCCTTTCAGAGGAAGCTGCAGCCTTGTCAGCCAAGAGTAGATGTGGGTCCACCAGACAAACTTATGATAGTCAACTTCATCACTTTAGCAAGTGGTGTAAGGAAAGAGCTATTGATTCCTATTCTGTATCTGTAACTGCTGTTGGGGATTTTCTCCTTCACCTCTTCAACACCACTCTTCCAATATCCTTTATCAGGTTATAACCAGCCATTGGTGCCATCCATCAGGATTTCTAAAATAATTCAACACTCTCTTCAAACTCATTAATATCACCTTTGCTGTGAGGCATATTTATAGAACCATCCCCAAACAAGAAGCTCATCCCTTCTTGGGATCTGGGCTCTGTTCTTACATCTTTATCCAAGGCTTCCTTTGAACCAGCAGGGAATTCTTCTCTTCACCAGCTCAACATAAACACTGTGTTTTTATTGGCTTCTGTAACAGCTCGACAAATAAGTAAGCTCCATGCCTCAGAACCAGGTCATTTTGCTTGGAACCAGGTGGTGCGTATTTTATTCCACAGACACATTTTCTAACAGAGAATCAGTCGGTTGACATCTCTCCCCCAGTTAACCTTATGCCAAGCTTGATGTCATTGCTTGCACTAGGCCATAGCAAGGTGATATCATGCAATTTTTCATCACAACTATCCAGCCACATCGTCCGGCCTCTGTGACCATGATTGCTCAATTGATTTCAGAGGCAATGATAACAAATCCTGATGATAATCAAGTATTGAAATGTACCATAAAGCCTGCAAGACATGCAGCATGTCAACCTCTTGGGTCCACCTGCTTGGAGTTTCTATTTCAGATATTATGAAAGCGGCCTGCTGGAAGAACCCAACCACCTCTATATCATGTTACACATGTACTTGAAAGGTGTGGTTCAAGCTGAAAGACTTATGGGTAGGAGAGTCTTCCAGGAGGTCAGCCAATCAGCAGCCTACAAAACGCACAAAGCTACTCGCAACTACTGTAGATAGGCTGCTCCTGGGAAAGTCTAAACAACCTTTCCGCATTTCTGTAGGTTCTATTTAGACCTTATAACCCTGCAATGTCCCTTCCCTCCCTCATAATTGGATAACGGTGCTATTCTACAAATGTACCAGTTGGTAAACACTTTAACTGAGGGGCGTTTCTTTCTGTAATGGAATTCCCAAATCCAAAGGGATTGGCAACAATGCATTTCTCAAAATATTGAGCATTTATTACTACAAGTATATGATTCCTCTTTTAAGAAAATTGCATTTTTTTTGTAATGCATCTTTAAATAAGAAAAATTCTTGCTTTGAGAAAATATTAGGTATATGTATATTCAAAAGTTATCTTCACTGCTATGTTTGAATTTAGTTACCATAGATTTAGGATGGTTGTTTTTCAACCCAATTATTTCGGATGTTTTAGGACTGGAAAGATTAAAAATTATATAAGATTCAAATCTGCTTTTTCAAAACTTGCAAATCTGTTTACAATTACAGTAGGTTTTCAGCACACATATTGAACTCTGCATGCAAGCTTCTTTAGGCATAACTGAGAGAACACTTTCTGTGCTCTTGTTGACAGCTACATACTAAATGTGAAATCTGGTACAAATATAGACCTTTGAATTGTCATGAACAGAAGAACAGAACTAAAGCATGCTGAAAAGTACATGTAGGTTTTGAAATTCAAAGTTTGCTTTTAACATGTTCATTTCTTTTAATTGTTATCCATATGTGCAGTGCATGATGAAATGATTCAGATCAAATGCCACGAAGTCAGTGCATACTGTACCTGCTAATTTATGTTTTGACCAGCCTTGTTAAGTGATGAGTTTGTCAAATGATTATTTTCATATGTGTATTTTCCAAAACACCAATGAGCCACACCATATTCCAAACAGCTTTCAAGCACCTTATTTCTGGAAACAAAGTACTATACACTGTGCTGCCTTGTTCATTTGAAACCCAAAATGGCTGAGCTAATGGCAAGGAGTCAACAATTAACCAGATACATGTACCTATTAACTTGAAATGAAATACATTTGTTCACTATTTATCACAATTTGCTGTGAAAATACTTGAAATTAAATCCTTGCCTTTTATTCTGCACATTTTTATGAAATCAACTCTGTCTTTAGAAAAGATTGTTCCATAGCAGAAAAATTGCATTTCCCCCAAGAATTCTTAAATTGGTATGATTAATGTTTTAGTTGAGAAATACTTTCATGTTTTATAACATTTGAAACATCTCAAATAACACAAAGAACCTAAATTTAAGAAAAATTAGTTCTTTTCTGTTTAAGAAAAAAAGTTGTCGAGAAATCATTTCTTGTGCTACCCAAGAAAAACACTGCAGACAGTGAGAAAACAACCCACAAAAACTTAACTGAACAAAAAAAAATTTTCTTCAAGAAAAGAAAACACCTTTTCTTGTGTCACTCTCTAGACAATTTTAATAAGAAAATTATTGTAACAGATTTTCTTGATACAAGAAAAAAATATAACAAAATAAAATCTTAAACCAAACTTTTTTCTTCCACCCGGAGAAAAGATATTGTGCCAATTTTTTTTAGTTAAGGACAGAAAAAAATTCCTACCATTTTTGGCATTTACCATCCCTCCCCAGTTTGAAAAAACCACTAGATGCTTTTCTGTTTTACACAGCCCTTTGTGGGGGACATGCAGTGGTTGGAGAGGGTATGGCTTGGGTGACTCTTTCATCAAGGTTTCTTTGTGCATGCGCTTTGATATGCAAATGTAGGTAAACAGAGGTTAGTGTTTACTTGCTGGTAGAATGGAAAATCCCTGTGGATTTTGGGAAGTTTGATTTAAATAAATGGGATAAACATACCTGTCATTGATACTGTACATGCATACGGTATATGGGTATGTGTAGCCTAAATGTACCAAAATAAACTACAGTAGGGTAGAGGGCTGAACTTTTGTTCAGAGAAGGGCGAGCTCTTAAACTTGCTAGTCAGTGATAGTTGGACAAGTCTGTGTACTATTCAGTACCCCGCCTAAAAGTGTGATTGCAGCATTGATAATGCATATCAAATTGTGCTGTGATGAAGAAATGTTGTAATCCATTCCAGATGGTTCAACTTTATGTGAGAATGTAAGGGTAAGGGTTAAGCTAGTTCATGCAGTCGACCATCCTAACAAATGGACCTAAGTAGATACTTGTACAAGTACATGTACAGTATCTGGTCCTTTTGGGATCAGTTTTGTCTGCCAATGACCATAAGCCCCTTCCTGCAATAGTAGTTTACTGTTTGATATGTTTCTGTGGTTGAGTTAATTTTCAAGCTCACTGAGACAAGATACTGGTGAAATTATGGTGTTTGGGTTCTGCCCCCCCCTTGTTAATGGCTGTCATCTGATCTAACCATGTGATCACTTTTTATCATATACATTTATGCTTATCATATCTGTGTTCTTTTCTGTGATACATTGAAATATTGAAGTAACCTCAATTTCATTTTTTAGTCTTACATCCAAGAAAAGGTCTTCGTTGGCCTGGAACATGTGCCTCCGTCTTTTGGTGTTCGTGACAAAATTTTAGGTCCAGGGGTAAGTTTACTTTTTTCAGGCATGCAAGTAATGTTTGCATTTTTTACAAGCATCAATGCTTGTGCTTTTGATGGCACCTTGTATTGCATCAGCAGTAAAGTGTGCCACTCACACACTTAAAATGCATTGACCACCAGATTGTATTTATAACTACATGTACAATACATGCAGATTTCATAATGTGCATGGCGCATAGCTAATATCAGAGCTAATTCATGCTCATTTTGTCATGACAGGTCACATATGAAGTCAGTTAAATTGATAAGAGTGCCAAAGTCTGGCTGTTGAAAAACATGTACAAAATCTATGGAGAAAAACACGAACCTTTAATTTCATGTCACGTGACCCCTAATGACGTCTTCGTGACAGATTTCTAGGACCATCCTTGGATGATTGTCTAAGGGTCTGCTAAGTAAGAATTCAATCAGATTTATAAAACTGATCAAAGTGCGGCTTGAAATCTGTCTACAAGTCAACAGGGAAAAATGAATATTCAAAAATCAATAATAAATCACTTAATGGGGTCATCAGTTAATCATCTTTTTCATGTTATCATTTCATTAAAGTCTTTTCTTGGTGTGGCTTTGAAAACTGAAGAATGCTCAACGACCAAAATGGTGCCTTGAAATGTGTACAGCGTCAGTGGGCAGAAATAAACATTAAAACTCAATAATACATTGTGTGATGACATCATCATGATGCATTTTTGTAGAACCATCCACACATTAGGGTCCTTCAATGGTATAACTTTGTTGTAGATACAACATTGCAAATACAAATTTGCCAAAGTGCTGCATAGAAAAACTGTGTGCAAAGTAAAAAAGCTTTTGGTTAAGCAGAAGAAGAAGTAAACAAGAGCTGCTGTGTCTGTTTACAACAGAACATTGGGCTTTTCCGCATTTCTTAAGTCATGAAAAACACATTTGCCCAACATACTCGTAAATGGGTCTACAAAAAGGTACCGGTGGGGTCACAAAAACATCAAAGGGTGATTTCATCATGATGTCACAAAATTTCTGAAATTATCCACGCTTCTCAGCTTTGCTTACTTAATTTTCACAAATAACATGTCTCAATCTGTGTCCTTGCCAAGTTTCAACTAGAAAACATTCACGATTTGAACCCAATAGACATCAAAAGATATCGAGAATTGAGGTTTACCCCTTCATTGTCATGTCACTGAAGGGGCATCGACAAAATATGCTTCTAACATGAAATGGTCATATCGATAGCAGTGCTTAAATTTTTGGCTTTAAAAAAACGTGTACCAAACCTATGGGAAAAAGTCACCTCTAATCTCGTGTCACATGATGCCTGATGACATCACAGTCACATTTTTTTTCTTACACCCTCTTGGGCTTGTGGCCAAAAATGCACCTAATATAGTGTCAGTCAGATGGATGAGAAAAACATACATAAAACCTATGGAGAAAAACTGCACTTTAATCTTATGTTCCATGATATGTGTTTGAAACACTGTGTTTGGGGTTTGCAGTTTCCCCTACACATGAGGGATCTCTGTCACCCTCTCTGTTGCTGATGGAACTGCATATTTTTCTTCAAACATTTACCCATCTGATGCCTACTCCGTAAAAATTGAATTTTTGAAATTCATTTGACCCTACTTCACACAATGACAACGCTTTCATGTGATTTACAATTGGAGTAATTTTTTTTCTTAGGGATCATTTCTACAGCACATCCGTTCGGAGACTGGTGCTAATGTTTATTTACGTGGACGTGGATCAGGATATTTAGAGCAGACGTCAGGACGAGAAGCTTTTGAGAATTTATACATCTACATTACCCATCCAAAAATAGAAGGAGTCCTTGCTGCCAAAAAGTTGTGTGAAAACCTTATACAAACTGTGAGTAGAACCCTTTACCTTCCGCATGTTATAGGAATGGAACCATATCCAGGTTTTAATGAAAATTCTCACTTTCTTTTCCCATCATAAATTCTGATTTAATTGATTTTTTTCACAAATGTCCATCAATTAAAAAATCTTGGAAAAGTTTTAAAAAGAACGTCAGTACATAAATATTGTGAGCACATTCTTTATCACTTTCACCAGTTGTAAATATGGTAGGCCTGTTCTTACATTAGAAACTCTAAGGCTAAGACATGTACTCGTAGGATTGACCTTTGAATTAAAAAAAAACTACGTCACTGTTACACAGAGCAGGGTGACAGCCAGTATGTGTAAACAATATGTACATGGCTGGGTCAGTTCCGCTAATTTAGAAATGTTTGTGAACTAACAGGATAACCTGTCAATAGAAGGAATGGACATTAAAAATGAATATTAAATTCCAGTGGTGAGGATTCAAGGAAGAAGAAATGGGAAGCTGCATGTATTTCTCTATGTAAATAAGAAAATTACATAATAAGCTTGTAAAGTGGCTACATGTATTTGTGTATTTGTACCGTGGCAACTGTTTTGATTAACACAAGCATAAAATTTTATCTCTCTGAAGTAAATGACAAGAAATTAAAATTCACTTCTAATACAGAAGTCAGTTTAGTGTTTTCCTTGCCCTACCTGATCATGAAAGATGTATTTTTTTAGACTATACATTGTTCTTGGTGTCCCCCCCGTGTGAAATTACATTACAGGACCATGGATTGGCACATACCAGTATTTCAAACACCAATGTTGGTTTGGCAAAATTGCCAGTTTGGTGTCATGGTGTACCTTAAAGACAGACATAGCAAAGACGGACAAAATGTTGTAGGAAGTGCATTAATATTATTTCATTGGTATTAGGGAACTGTCATTGTATTTCGTTAATATAGTTTTGTGCAAAAACCCCATTGAGGTCGTTGTAATCAGTTGTGGTTTTGCGGTAGCTTTATGTTTTTGTGTTTTTATATTCTCGTCTTGTAGATTCATACTGAATATAGTAAGCACCAGAGCCAATCTATTACACCTGCTAGTTCCATTATCCGCATGGTTACACCATCAACTGTTACCCAACAAGGTGATAATTTATCTAATGTTTACTGTCATAAGCATTTAAATGAGTATAAATTATGTGTTTGTAAGAGTGCTGCTATACATATCTGGCCTAAAATATTCCCACAAAAAGGGACTCAATGACTGGAAAATTAAACACATGTACATGTAACTTCCTAAAAGTCATGGCTCCTGTCACCAATGAAAATCAGTTTTCCACCACATGACCCAGGGATTATTTCTTAGCAGACTGGCCACTGGATTTTTTATGGCAGAAAACTCTGACTCTATACTACAACAGTTTACAGTTTTACCTCACAAATGCTGACTCATGAGAGTCATTTGTACAAGATTTGCTTGATATTTCTTAGGGTATACTTCTAATATATAATTTCTGTTGCATTCTAGGTGTGCCAAATATACCTGCTACCCAGTCTAGCCAGGTAGTCTATACCATGCCCACCTCTGCAGGGATAATGTACCCTCATCTCCAAGTACCAGTGGCTCCTCAACAAGCAGTAGATCAACCTCCAGTTCAAAAGGTACATGTAAATGATTGTCTAAGGTATAACCAGACATGTTGGCATTTTTAAATCTACATGTATGTTCAAAGTGATGCGATGTGTACACGTTTATGATACTGGTTTCCAAATGTGTGACATCTGGATGAAAACAATGGTTTTTAGTAAAAAAGGACGCCGAGCGACTTTTGTACATAGTCATACATGTACATGTATGTCACTGTCCAAAAGTCGGTTTGTTAGCACATATATGTTGTTTGCCAAATAAACAGAACAGAATGGCTTCTAATGAAGAAATATCGTGCAATGGCAGTGGATTGACTCAAGATTCCTTGGATTGCAAACTGCAAATTTTGACTGTCACACTCGTAACAGCTGTACCAATGTGTGAAGACATGACAAAGGTCATGACCCATCCTTGTTCCCTGTTGTAGGAAACGTTTCATGTGCATGTTGCCCATACATACTGTGTACGAGGCTGTGGCAACAGTTGCAGATTCCTTGGGCATTCTAAAGTAACCGATGGGTTATTTTTATTTGATTTGGGCAACTAGGCAAACTTTTGGTGGTGATAAAGCAGCATCAGCGTGCACACTCGTAACCGCTCAGGACGCTACATGTTATGAACTTTACCATTAGGTAAAATGACTTTACAAAATACACGATCTGTCAGTTGTTCAGCATTCAGAAGGTATAACAACATCAAACACAACAGAGAAAATCAAACGACATTTATAACAGTCATTACAGACAATTTAATCCGTCATTATTGCCATGTCACATTTTGGTGTCTCATTTACAACCGTTACCATTATGTTTAGTCCTCATAAAAACCTGGTGGTTATGTTTATGCTCACAGTATTATTGCATTTATAACTTCATGTATTGAGTTCCACGTTAGATACATTTCTTTTGGGACTACACATCCAGATTTTTTTGAAAGCATATTTTTATACCCGTGTCTCTCCAGTATGAAATAGTTACACATTATGTAATTACAAATAGTGACAATCAAAACAGTGTAAACTACGCAGAGTAATTTGTAATTTGCTCAATAACTCTGCAGACACTGGTAGTGCGGCAAGTTGCCATCCCAAGACCAGTACCACCACCAACTCAGTTAGCTCCACAAGAAACCATTCAGCAGCAGGTCCAGCGACAACATGAACAGCAACAAATACTCAGTGCACAGGTAAAACGGTTTGCTTGCTTTCCAGCTATGTTTGCAGGTTGCTTTGGTAGTGTTTATTATGCCCCACCAGTGAAGATGAAGGGACACACCCCAGTATGAGAACTGTTTCGTCCTTGTCCATCCCTGTTTGTGTGCATGTGTAGACATGTGTGGGCAGGCCGTAATTCAATGCATGTAAGAGACAGTTTCTCCTGTTAACTGTTCCTTAGAGTAAATGTAAACATCAGTTTCTACATGTAGAAACCTGCAGCCTTTTCAACAACTTACAGCGTTACGCTAACAATTGTTGTGACTGTTTGGACATGTTCAGTTGCCTGGAATGGGTCTCCCATTCTGCTAATCCCCAGTGTACACATGTGAGAATGGTCCCTGTTCCAGATGCTTTCCTTTAACAGTAAACCAGTCATGCATCCATGCACACAGGAAGGGCTCATTAGCAAGGCCTTCTACCATGTCTACCCAGCAGATATCCAAAGAAATGTGTTTGCTCTAGTTTGTTGCTATCCAAGCGCCCAGTACAGTGTGATTCAAGGCGCACCCACATTCTGGGAATAATCAGCACATCTTGGGGCACACTTCCAGTGAAACCAGGATCACATTTTGAACAGATATCACGTTACAATTTTTAACAGTTTCTAAGTTGTAAACTACAGAAAACTCATATCAACTCCATCATCCAGCTCACTTCCAACTTGAAGGGGAAACGTTAATTGAATGATTATACTGAAACTCCTGACAGAATAGGCCCACCAACTAGGCAGTTTTATTTTGTGTGTGTGTCTCTCGCCACATGCAACCTGTTAGGCACCTGTGTACAATAATGAAGCTTTACAAAATCACATGGCAAATGTGGTAAACTCTAGTTCCCTCCACTGGCACCTGTAGAGGGGAATAGACCGTGTGGTACATCATTAGCCATGAATCTACAGCAAAATATATGGACTATATTCAATAAACCTGAATCTGTCCATGTGGCACATCATGGGAACTAAACAATTGAGCGACACAAAATATGGGACAATGGAGCTCGACCTCTTCTGGGGCCGTAAATTGCCACTCGCGCGTAACGCGACCCACAGAAGAAGGAGCCTTGCCTCCAAACGCAAAAGTTACAGCAAGGACAAAATGCAACAGCGGAGATTCTGGAGAAAAAGGGCATTTCCCTCCAGAGAGATGCAACCCGTCCGTGCGATAAAGATTTGCTGCTGACCAATGACATTGGGGGTGCTCCAACACACTGATCCCTAGCTTGCGATATTGTGACTGTGGTCAGTGGTTCGTTGCCTCGATTTTTGGGACTAAGCACAATAATAAAAGAGCTGCGGCAGTATGAATGAACTGCTCCCTGCATTCCGCCAGCATTATAGCCAGCGTCTGCTGGAGTC
This sequence comes from Acanthaster planci, assembly GCF_001949145.1. The sequence continues at coordinate 38,457 of NW_019091566.1, forward strand.
CAAAAAAGTTGAGGTGCACTAAATCATTGGTCCCAATGTGAACGACGATGATGCACGCTTCCCTAATGGTGTTCAACAATTGTGGTTATTCGTGTATGCTTGTTCCACTCCTTCTCCACCATTGAACAGGAAATGGGACACCCATGTTATTGGCTGCCCATCCAATCAACACAACAATGCTCAACACACCCTGAAGTTTGCCCATGGAAAGGGGCGGAGGTAGGTGGCCAGTGCATCTGAACACCATCAACCCATGCGCTATTTATCAGCGAAGGGAACACCCATTTCAAAGGCCGTTGAAGCCGCCCCCATGCGGAATGAGTGGGATCGGTAGTGGTAGTACTGCAGCCTACTTACACCATTTGCAACACCCTATTAAATTGATAGCGTGTGAGGGACTGGCTGTCCATATGACAAAAAAGTGGACCTGGTGCTCGAAGGCGACACTGTAGGTACGAGTGGAGCGAGTGGAGCGCTTGAACCGGACAAAGAGAAGCATCAGTCCATCTGCCCTCATGAACAAATTGCGGGGGGGCCATGCTGGTTTGTCTTTGTTTGACGGAAGGAGAGAATCACTCCCTCCCCGCCCTGAGGAAGCGAAGATCAGAAATGTACAAAACCGAGTCCTGCACATTGGACCGAGAATGCGCTGCAAACTCACAAACCCTTAAGAAACGGCAGAACGCCAGCAGCATAGCTGAGCGGAAAAGCGTCGCTTCATATAGGGATGAGCATACTGCAGGTAATAACTGCGTAATGCTCGAGAGTAACGCCAGTGATATGGGGGATCTGGCGGTCACGACGCGAACCCCGCGTCTACAACCTTCCAGCAATTTTGCAACCAAGAAAGAATCTGTAGGGTCCGCTCCCCCATTGAGCTTGTAGTGACAACTGACACCTGCAACGTATGTTGTAATTGTCGCTGGGGAATATTGCTGGATGGACAGCCACGCAATGAATTCACCTATGTACTGTGGGTCATTGACTGGAGTACTAGTCCTGGATTGGAGAAAACGGTGAAAAGCATTCCACCCTGACGTGTAAGCTTTATGTGTGTTGCGAGTCAAAGCAAGCTGCATTAACCTATGCATTTCAAACCCTACTAAATTTGGGGAAGTGGTGGAAGAGGAGTCATCTCTGGCTTGGCCTGCGGGACTAAAGTGAAGAAGCGCTCCATCTGAAAACGAGATAAGGCACCAGCTTTGTCATTGAATATGCCTGGAATGTGGGAGGCTTTGAATACGATATTAAACTTCAAACTCTCCAAGACCAGTAAGCGAATCAGGTGCATTGCCTCAACTCCCTGGGCAGTTTGACCGTTAATCATATGAACAACCGAAATGTTATCAGACTGGATGATAACTTTGTGATTGGCAAGAAGAGGACCTCATGCCAGCACAGCAACGATTAAAGGGTAAAGTTCTAAGAGGGCGATAGGAGGGGGCAAAGCTCTCCATTGCGGCCACTGACTCTGCTACCACGTTTCCCCGAAATATGCCCCAAAGCCTATGATTGCAGCAGCATCCGTGAAAAATGCGAGTGTGTCCGAAGATTCCCAGCCCCCTGCCAATGGGAGGGTGATGTCGCACAAGAATGTTAGCCACATCAAAAGGTCAAGTTTTGCCTCTGCTGTAATACGCACCCTATGCAAAGGTCGAGTCAGGCCCCTCATTAAAGAAATAAGCCGCCTTACGAACGTGCGGCCAGGTGCAATAGCCCTACACACAAAATTGAACGATCCAACCATAGACTGAATCGCAATGAGCGTTGCCTTGGCTTTGCAAGTACTGCCCGAATTTGACTGGAGAGCGTGTCCACCTTCTCCCAGTTACTTTCATTTGCCATTCCTTGTCAACCTCATTATCATAATTACTAAGTAAAGATGTCAATAACTGGAGCTGGGAGAGCGAATTGTATGCTTTGGCTGTGTGGGCTAGGACACCCCTCGGGATCCCTTGAGTTTGCCCAGTGATTGATAGCCCGGACCCGCGTCAGTGTGTGACTTTTCTTTGCTCAACTTTGACCTAATTGTTCGGGGAAGTTTTGTGGCTGCCTTGAACTCAGCATGCTTGAGAACTGTGTCCCAAACGAGCACATTTTGCACATTTTGTGCTGGTACTTACAACCAAAAAACTTGCAACCATTCGGACCGTTGAACGCAAAGCACAAACCAGTAAGGGTTCCCGGGCACGATGGGAGTTGACCTGCGGTTGTGACAGGTGCCAACGCGTAGGACATGAAAACTTGTTATAGAACAGGAGAGGTAGTGAGAGCTAAGTGTTCTCCCACTGGCTGCTGGTCTGTGTCTGCCCCATGCTCTAGCACAACTGGTATCTAAAAGCTACAGTGTTTATTCTAGGGATTATCATACAGGGAGACACTACGAAAGTCAGGGCAAGTAAAAAAAAGGAAAGGACTGTTATCTGGTGGGGAACCACGCCTATAACAAATGGTTCTGGACAAACTAAGTATTTTGAGTCCCCAGTACACTCACGTCTTGTGAAATCATTGCTTTCCACAGCAATGGCAACTATCTATTTACAGTCGCCAAACCTTGCTGGTGCTTGATGTTCCTCCTTGGGCGCCAGTGTGCAGACTTTGATTTTTTTTTATTAAAACAGCTCCCAAATGCCACTTATTGCATGCATCACGGCTAGAACCAATTGGTTAGCTGCCTAACCATGAAAGGTGTTGGCCATTGGTTTTGAGCTTGAAAAGCAGAGAAACAATTTGATATATTAGTATTATCCATATCGGGCCACTAATACATCAAGATCAGCAATTATCTATAATCAACGGAGCTTACTCCAAGCAGTTTTCAAGGCTCTTCGTCACTGCTGCACGGCTGTCAAACACAAATGTGTCCTGATCTGATCTGACAATTCGACAGTCGTTGCATACATAAACCACCAAGGAGGCATGCACTCTCCACACCTCATTCTCCTGACAAGACAGATGCTTCTCTGAGCACGGGACTTCAGGATTGGCTTACAGGCAACCCATATCCTGGATACCAGCAATACCATTGTTGACACTCTCTCTCTCTAGGGAAGATCCACCCAACAGTGTGGACTCTGCACCACAATGTGGCCAAGTCAATCTTGAAGGCATTCAACAGACCACGTATTGACCTCTTTGCCTCAGCGGAGAATGCCCAACTGCATGTACCAGTGTTCTGCTCAAGTTTCCCTCACCCACAAGCTTGAGCATCAGATGCTCTTCCTGTCAGTTGAGAAGGGATGCTCGGCTATGCCTTTCCCCTCATATCCATAAATTCCAGCAATATTGTCCACAATCGAGCAAGAACATTGCCAAGTCCTTCTCATCACTCCGCTCTGGCCTTACCAGCCCCGGTCTCCTCGGCTGACCAACTCCTACATGTATATCAGGTTTTGCTCATCTCCAAATGTTACCAGACCTTCTCCATCAACCTAAGTCCAACATTCTGTACCCGCAGCAAGCAGAACGCCACCTGACCTGCTGGCCAATATGTCCAGTGATCATGGCAGGGAGAAGGCCTGTCTGATGAAGTTGCCGAAATGGCTGCAAGGGGCAGACGCCACACAAATGGCAAAATCTACGACAGCAGAATACATCACTAATCACTTCGGGTCTACTGATGATAAACCATGGTGCCCTGTTCGAATTCTTGAATGGTATCTGGCCAGGATTTAGAAGTAAAGAGGCACACTTTCTCAGCTTTTCATTACCTCAGTAAAGCCCCTTCGACTGCAATCAGAGACACTTTAAGCAGATGGGCCATGTCAGCCATCAAGTTTGCCAACCCTGAATGGCTGACCTCTCTGGACGATGAAACCCACAGTCTTAATATCCGGCCTCATGACATCAGGGTGGTGTCTGCCTCATGCACATGGGCAGTCTAAATAATGCCTCACAGGCTGAATAATGCCACACAGGCTGAATAATGCCACACAGGCTGAATAATGCCACACAGGCTGAATAATG
>NW_019091566.1:45408-91112 GCF_001949145.1 Acanthaster planci
GTAGCCACAGTGTTTTCCCTTTGGTTCCTTGACTAGAAGTTGTTACTAAGTGGCTAAATTACTTATCGTAATGAATTTCAGAAAGTACGCCGATTGTTTCCACAAATACGGTCAGAATTGGAAGCCCCCCCCCCCGAACCAGCAGGTGCTTGGCATAGTGTTTTAAAGATTGAATGCAAATTTGTTACCGTAACACTTTAAGGGCAAATTCAAATTTTCATATGAATTACTTGTTTATTTATTTTAAATTGAGGCACTGTTGCCCATCATTCCTAGACAATTCCTGCTTCATATCTAGCCTACATCTACTTTATTCAGTGGTGGTGAAGGGGAGGCGATGGGTTTATTTTCATGTGGCGGCAAGGAAGAGCTATACCGTAGTGATCTTTGGCGGCAGGAGCAGAGTGTGATTTTGAGTTTTATGTAACAGTTTCAAGGTTGATCCACATATTCGCGATATGTATTCTTAAACGTATGCCTGCTGATAAGAATAATGAATTTTATCTTGAAGTGATAAAAGGAATTTAACTGCATGTTGATTACAAATCTTGTCAGGGATATTAGGAATAAGATAGTATATTTCTGTTTGTTTAAACGTTTGCAATTTGGATAACATCATAGAGAGTATGTTATTGGATAGGTTTCTTGTAAAGTGTGGAGCACTCCGGAAAAGTAAATGTTCATGTACAAGTATTTACAGTGATATAAAATTGACAGTAACCGAATTTGTCACTGGCTTTCATTATACCCACATGAATGCTCTTGGCTATCCGGGATGTTTTTCAGTGATATCACACTTCAAAGCAATAAAACAGGTATTAAAAAGAAATGGAAGAAGGGAATGAAGAATTTCCAAAGTAATATTATGTGTATCTTGTAAAAATGGGCTGTGTATTTTCTTCCATTGTTTGCAGTTGTCTGCTGCTCAGACTGTTGGCCTGATACAAGCGCCCGGTGAAACTTCACAACATTCTGTTGTTCAGGGAACTCCAGCAGTGCTTGTGCAACATCAATCATCACCTCACCAACAGCATGAGCTAATTCAGCAACACAACCAACAACAAATCCATCAACAGATTCAGCATGAAATTCAGCATAAACACATACAGAGGCAACAAGAACTTTCACTGAAGAATCCACAACAGTTGCAGCAAAAGGCACCTATTATCCCTGGCTCACATCTTACTCAATCTGCACCAACTCCAGCAGAACAACAAAAAAGGCATTTCAGAGAAGCACCAGCGGATAATCCCAAAGATACTTTGTTTGGTTATCAGGTAATGCTACACTCGACACATTTTGAATTTATGTTTGTTCTGTATGTGTACTTTTGCCAGTACTTCAAGTCATCAATGTTTTGATGAAGTGACAAATTTGTTCAAAAAATTATCAATTTTGGAATTTCTGTTTTGGGTAGAATTTACCAGGTTATCTTATGCCAACAATTTGTGAAGTAATTTTGACCAAATCTTTTGAAATCAGCTGAACTGCAGGATCTGTAGTTAGGTGACATTCATGTACTGCACGTTTTCTGTTTTCATGAAGGGACAGATTTTTGCTCTTATATAGAGATTAAATTGAGCAATGAAGAGCAAAGTTCACCCAACCTGAGTAGTTTTATTGTCACACAGTGACAGATTCAACTCTCAAATTATATATCAATAGGCAATTCCGCACAAAAGTGGAAATTTGGTCTTGCTATTGATTACCTCATTATTATTGCAATGTGCCACTTGACTCACAAATGCCATTTTGCCCACATGTAACTTTGCCCACAGCTTTTGTCAAAATTGAAAAGAGAGGAAGACACAGAAAAACAACTACCCAACCCCTCGTGAATCCACCCTGAATGCCAGAAAAAATAAATTGAATGGGAATTCTAGTATTCCCACTCATATATAGGTTTTTTTTAAAATTGTCCAGGTACTCTTTAAAGTAAAGGGAGTGTAAAGCTTAAAGCAAGTGCAATGTACAAAGCGAGAACTGCATGGAATGGCTGGGAGCCTGAGATACAGTACTCCCACAACAACATTATGCTCATTCTGAACTTTGACAATCCGAAATTAACATGAAGTGATCAAAACCTTTAGAAATATTTTAGTAAGTTGGTTCACAGAATTAGAGTCGCCGTCATGCATCTAGGTATTTTCTGCTTTTCATGAAGTCTCAGTGCATGCTGTTCGAAACTTCAGAGCATTGTAATAGAAACCATTTATCGTGCATTTTTATTGTATCTGGGTCTAGATATTTTAATTATTGTATGCCAAAATTTGCACGCAATAAACCTGTTAACCATATGCTGCTAGGTTTAATTAGAATTTGCATGATAAGTTCCAAGGATTTTCAAGATTTTCCATTATCAAAATTCTTAAAGAATTCATAACTTCATTTATTGGACATTTACACATGCACGAATGACTGTCTGGTGGCTACTCTAATCTGACAGACAACATCTATTGATGCCCGAGTATTTCAGCCAGGCCTGCTGCCTTGTAAAGAGAGCCCAGATTGTGCGGGGTTGTGTAATTTCCTTTGTTCCCGAAATTGGCCCAGTGCACTGCTGGCATCTTTTTAGATGCAGCCAGATTAGCATGCAGTGGTATTGTATCGCTCATCTCTGGAGTGCTGGAGCGCTTTTGTCCCTGGTGATAATCCGTTTTCCCTGAATGCTACAGATAGTGGTAAACTGTTTCAAAACAGTAACGGATTACCTCCGCTGTTGACAACTGAAAAAATGTTTGTAATTCCCAGCAGCTCAGTCTTTTGTTCCGAGTATTGTGTTTTGTTACAAGGCCCAGCTCTTTTGTCCGATTTCAGGCATCCCAAGCTATGCAGAAACCTAAGGTTTCCGTTACTGGGAACCCTGGCATGAAGTGGTAAAAAGATGCCGAGATTTGTCAGTTAATCACAGACCACCTTGCTTTTGAAATCAGGGTGTTCATTATTACCACATGAAATATTGTAAGGGCAAAGTGGGAAATGGGGCAGGTGGCACGTGGGCTAAATATGGGCAAAGTAGCATGTGGGCAAAGTGGTAAATTCTCAAAGTTGTAAATGGGTGAGATGGCAAATGGGGAAAGTGGTTGTGGATGAAGGGATTGTGGGAGAAGTGATAAATGGGTGAAGTGACCGAAACCTGAAAGAAACCAGTTGCTGCACACCAGAGTCCTACTTTCATAGTGTTCATATAATAGATTGGTTAGACTTCATGGAGAGTAAAGACACCATGTTGTCAATTAGCCGTGATGGTTTATTGCTGTTCAATTTGTTTCATTTGCAGTTCTTGAGAGAGTTGCGATTTATGTTGTCAGATTTTCACAAGTGGTCTGACAGGCCCTGTGTTTTTTGTTGTTTTTTTGCTGCCATACTGTCCCTACAGTTCCATTTTGATACACTGTAGCAGACCTAAACTCAAATACATCACCTGTTGTTTACATAGGTGCTTTCCTACGAGCACTCGATGGATTGTGTCCCATCTTATTACCATACAAAAGCGTGCATGTAAAACAAACGGTGCTGTTACACTGTTGAATGCTTGAAGTATATTATGGATAATTCATGATGGTCTCTTGACCACCAACACTGTTAGCAGACACCTGCATGGTTTCTCAAGCAGTCATGGTCCATCAAAGGTTTTACAAGTGGTGGGCCAATTAAATGGAGGAATGCGTTCCATTATCAGAATTGTCTTACTGAAAGCAAGTAACTTTAAGGCAAGGTTTGGTACAAGTTCTTATAAGTTGCTGAAACTTTTATTACACATATTTTGTCCCCGTCCAGTTTCTAACTCACATTTACTTTCTCACTGTTTTGCATAGCATGGTCCTCCTCATTTAACTAATCTAGGTGAGAGCAGGCAACTTGTATCTGTAACTCAGGCACTGCCAGGACTAAGTGAATCTTCTGTTCCAGCACCTTATCAGAAAGGCCCAACAGTTTCTCTTGGACCACCACAGAGGATACCTATGTCTGCTCTACCATCCAGTACAAAAAAGTGAGTTTGATATCATAACTGCATGTGCACTATGGTTGTGGTCTCTAGACCACAACCATACTTAAATTTAGTTAAATGTGCCTCAGTCTTTGGCTTATCATATCATCTGGATTTGTATAGCTGTCTCTCTGTTGCAACTTCAGGTAAATCTGTTCAGGCCTGTCCTTTGACATTGGCCAGCCAGCTCTCCCTACATTGATTTTGTTGGCAGTCCATTTATGATTGCACAATACCCTGTTGTACTCGTCAATATACCTGGCACCAGATTTTGACCAGGCCAAAACATGACCCACATCAAGGTGACATCCTGCTTATAGGTATATGATGCCATTTTTAAAGGTGAACATTTAAAGGTTGTAGATCCACTTTATTAATTCACGTATGTAGGTAAGCATGAATGTATAAAAGGTTATACTGACGGTAACGTATCAAAGGTTAAACTAACGCTACCACCATAACGACATCGTCATTCCAATTTCTATAGACATTTTTCTTCATGTCTTGTGGAGTTATGTTTGTTTTGTATATTTTCTACATCTCTACTACCAAGTATGCATTTCTACCAATTGCATTTTTTTTCCAAACTTACAATTGCAAAAAAGCCGTTTGTTCTGTTGCAAACAGACAAAGAAGCTCTCATTTTTTTTCCCTATTTCAGACATTCTCCATTGGGTTTGTACACGTCTTATTGTACCATAGGACTACAAACTTGGCAGATCTTCAGACAATTATCCAAGGATAGTACTTCAACAAATTTGTCATGATGACGTCATTTATTATTGATTTTTCAATATTTACCTTTTACTTTTACATTCTATGCCTTTTTGAGACACCGTTTTGGTAACTTATTGATGTTCGATCATCATCAAAGTTACACCAAGCATGGACCTTAATGCAAAATAATACTAAAATATTCATGATTACATCAAGTAATTTATTGTTGAATTTGAATACATGTATATTATGATAAATTTTTAAACTCCATATAAAATCAACTGTGGCCTCCCGCGACATTCTGTTTGCATCAAGTGGCAGAGTTGTGTGGATCAAATACATGTGACCCTTCAGGTCGAAACTTCGAAATGCGCTTATTGCTTAACCCCTTGACGACAGGAATTTCTTCCCGAAAGCCGACTCCAAGAATTCAGCCTGGCTTGGCCATGAAGGCCACCTGCCAAATTGCAGATTCTCAGTTTGTGGCCCTGCGTGCTCTGTAGGCTTTTAATTACATGGTGAAAAGGCTGATTGTTCGGTGGCATGCAGCTCTACTCAAGCTTCCACATTCCCTCTTCATTGCCTCTTTTCAAAGTGGGTACTATTGTGAAGCTGGTGATTATAATGCAAATTCGGTCTTTTCATTTCTGGGCTACGCACAAAGACCAATTACCATATATAAAAGAGCCAGGGTCTGCCTTCTTTCACTATGTTCACTTGAGTGTGGGCCGAGAATAATAGCTGAAAAATGGGCTTAGGATCTCAATTTTTACGGCGGCTATATCCGCTTCCCTGTGCGAAGGGGTTAAAAGTGGTAGTAGGTATCAACTTTTTTTCAACGGTGTTAGTGTGTTGGGGTATAGAATTCTTCAAAACATTTACCGGTGATGTCATGTAAATGGCGAGTGCCCTCTTGGGACAGGTTGAACATTTTGAAAAATTAATTTTAAATAAGTGTCTGTGGTGGAGTTTGTCGGAATTGCCCGAAAATTGATGTGCATGATGATCTTTATGCAGTTTGCCCACGTGTGACAGTTATAGTATAAAGTCTTTATTGTTCAAAATCCCCTAAAAAGTCAGTTGTAAGAGGAAGAAGGTTGAATTGTCTATAACATGGTAGTTTAAGCATTAGAGTCCATCGCACCAAGTGTCCAACTGATGAAGCACCGACGACAAAAATGCACCTTACTTTATTTGTGAACTCGAAAATCCCATTTGTATAATACACTGTGTATTGGCATTTGTGTGGGTGAACACATCTGTCTATAACAAAGACATTGCACAGTGCATATGCATACTCACGGCGGTGAAACAATTAGCATGTAGCACGGAAGTCAGATCATCTTTTTGATTCGAACACCAAATGACCAAAATGTCATTGTTACGTGGCACTCATTTGTATGCAGTGCCAAAAGACGAAAATGTTTTCAATCCAATAAAACCTTTTCCATGCTAAATTTTTCTCAAACACAATGCTAACCCATATTGTACACATCCAATTGGGTTAGAATCTTCCCGGTCACTTGGGAGGGATGTGTTATAGATGATCATTGACCAGATCAGAAAAACATGTCTCTGAGATGGACTGTGTGTATCTGTTATGTTTGAAATGTAGCTTCCACAGCTGGAGTCTCAGTAAGTCCATTTACACAGTCATCAGGGTCATGTTCTCTGATGAACAGAGCATGGTGTCTCCGTTTCTCCCTTAGACTAACACTGCATTTTAGATAATCATTTTAAACAATAAATAGTTGCCAAGTACTAGAAAGATCTTTTGGTCTCTTCATGCTTGTCATTAATTCTAATGTATGTAATGCACATACAGATGACGGTATACAGTGTACAATGAAAAGGGAATGACTTTGACAGAATCCACTTGTATGACATGTGACAAGACCTAAGACTGGATGACACGTGACGACTTGAGATGACTCAACATGAAGGTCATCTCTTTCTTAGATGTTGTTGTGACTTTGAACAACAGTTATATTTTGTAGAGAGGGCTTCAATCATAAGATATAATTGAAAGAGTTGCTTTAATGTGCCTGTGTTTTGTTTCAGTTTAATGGCACCACCACCTTTGGCCGTGATTGGTCCCTCTTCTGGAACAGGAGACCTTGATAAGCATCTTATGCCCCCACCTTCACTCCCACCCGGTTGGTATGATCCTAAATTATTAATCCAGGAAATGTGATAGCATGGCAATGCTCCTAGGTGATCTTGGTAATTGTAGACTCATTGGAGGAATCCCTCATGCAGTGACTTGTACTATGCCTTATGTGTGTGTCTCATCACAAGCAAGGCTAACAAAGTTTCCAGGCATAAATAGGATTACTCCTGTATTAGTTCTGTTCAAATTACCTGCTTTTCAACTGTCCAGAAAAAAGGTCAGTGGGATATGCCTCTTTTCCTTGAACATGTTTAGAATGCAATACAGTCAAATAAGGGGGGGGGCTTTCTTAGAACAGATCTACCGATAGATGTTCAGTTCTGTGACATTGTAGTAATAGAATGCATTGCTAAGAAAAAGAAATCTTATGTACTAAGTTAATTTTGTGTGCCTCTTGTAGGAGAGACACTGAAGTTGCTTCAACACGGTAAGTGTATCCATGCATGCAGGGTGTTGTACATGATATGGTACAAACATTTAGCCCTAATATTAAAGCATTTTACTCTTTTCATTGTATGATTTCTAGGTTTATTCCCAGAAATTGATCGGAACCAAGCCCTGACTGGCTAGAAACATCATGTTTATAGCTACCATATTTACAACAATATATTAAAAGCGAACCAGATATGTAAAGCAGCTCCTCCACACTGGAATTCAGTTTTGGATCTGTCTGGCCATAATTTATAAAATAATAGTGTATTTTTATTTGTCTCCTTTTCTTTTATATCTGGTGGTTACTGGACCTCGATGTCGTCAATGGTTGTTCACTAATTTGCTGTGATCTGATGCCCATCCATCATCCTTCCAATATGGTATGGGGAAATAAACACCCAATTTTGGTTTGTCTTCATATTGATACTCTTCTTTCATTTCAATGTGGTGTTCATCAAATGTTCTTCACTCCATGTACCCCACTTTTTTAATGATGCACAACTTCATCAAATGCTCTTTGCTCTGTGTACCCCACTTTTTAACAACGTAAAAATTCTGGTCTTGCTAAAATTTGTTCATGACCTGTGTTCCTGTAATTTATCAAAATTATGTTGCTATGGCATAATGTCCGGCACTCCTGTGTAATGACTGAATGGACAAAATGTTGGTGTCTAAATGGATAAATTACATTTGAATTCAAACAAACATGACACTGCATGAACACAACCTCAGTTAAGGGTGGTAGAGTGGCACTTTTTGAAGAACCTCCACAGAAGCGCAGCAAGGGTCTTGTATCCTATGATGGTGGCGATTCTGATGATGATGAAGACATTATTCGATCTCCACAAGCTCACAGCTATTTCCAGCCCAATAGCACATAGCCACAGATACCTGGAGGTCTTCTCAGCACTGTGACAGGTTCTTCAACAAACGGTGTTAAAAGCTGAATTTAACTACTGAGGAAAGAGGGACTTCCATTGCTGAACCCCTTGAAATTTCCTGTTGTAGGCAAGCAGTACATTGAAATGTCACCAAGCAGTGTTTATATGTGTGTTGTTCAAGGAACCACAATGTATTATGGACTGCATGCAGTGACAGCTTTCAAAAGAGAGACACATGGCGTATGTGTATCAATTTATGCATGTGTACAAACTTAAGCACTGTCACATGCAAGGAGTGCACCTGAATGTTATACAGCGAAGCAGCATTCAAACTTCCTGCAGCAACAATAGGCTTTGCCCTTTTTGTACTAGTGCTGGCATAATTAAGTTCCAGTGATGTCGATATCTTCAGCAGCTTTTACAGATGCCCCGTAAATGACCTAATTTGAAATTTCCATAAAAAGCAAGGACTAAATTTGTGGATATTAATGTTTCCATTTGTAGGATGGCTTGTAGGTTTTCCCGGCCAAATCAGCAAAAGACCTTTCATTTTCATCAACATTTAAATCCATAGATTTTAGTTCTATTCATAATGGGTTTGTTTTTCCTTATTGTCAAATTTTTGTAAACACAAGATTTTGGTTTTGCAATGAAGATTTAGTCATTCTATTTTATTTACAGGCATTCAAGTGTACATTTTTGCTATGTATTGTCTTTTCTCAGTTAGTGCAATGAAATTAAAAGGTCATCGAAGTATGCGAGATTTTACCTCTGCATGCTTTTCCTTTTCATGTACGGTCAATCGATTTTGCACTTTGCGTGTGCAGTGTAGACGTGATGTGAATTACTGGAGTAGTTACTGCTGTCTTCCATCATAAGTTGTTTCTGCATGATATTCTTGTCTCGTAAGAATTGTCGCAGTGTTAATAATTCATTTGTATCCTCATTCATTTGTGTCGACACCCGTCTTTTGAGTGACACGAAATCAGTTCAGGAAATGTTTGTTTTTGCTCCTTACTGTGTGGATGGTTCCTGTTCTGTTTATTTTATATACATATATTTTGGTCTGTAATTACTCGGACTAGTGCAAATTAAAATAGAGGAGAGTTTGTGAAACAAAATTGGTGTCACTTTTTTCTTGTAAAATTGGCTTTTACGCCTGAATAGGCAAATGCAAGTCAGTGCATACCACAGGAACAAATTTGAATTCTCATATGAGAAATGTTCCCGTTGATGAAATTGAATTGTTCTTCAACATCTGAGGCCGTTGATGGATTTTATGATGGTCTTTCTTTAAAGCATGCTCAGATAACAAAATCGAATGAACTCCGCTGATTTTTTAATGCTCATGTGAAAGAACATTTACAAACAAGAAACAAACTTAAATGGGTTTCGTGTTAAATTGAACAATATTTTGCTGATATTTTGCTAGGAAAACCTATAATATGAATTTTTTAATAAAGACTGTTGCAGTCAGGATTTGAATTCCAGAATTTGTAGGTCATGCCAGCCGGTGGGGAGTATTACATTAAAAATATCTAACAAAAGAAGCACAGCGCACAAACAATGAGGGTCCATTGTAATTGCAGTGAAACAATGACTAATGCCAAGGGGGGGTCTCTCCGTCTCATATCTTACTTAATATGTAAACTACCGTTGGGGTATGGGCAATACCCTATGGTCTCACTGACAACATGCTCTTCACAACAAAGACATGCATCCAAACCTACATGTATTCACTTGTGTAACTTAATATTTTTAAATGTGAGAACAATTAGCCTTGTGTAGCCATGTACAACAGAGGTTTGTATACATTGATATGAAATTACTTGGTATGTACATGTACTCACTTCAGGCAAATCCTCATATAACAAAGCAAGGGTGAACATTTAACAACTTCAGTTGTGGTCCTATTGTTGCATAATTATGTGAAACGTTTTGGAAGGACCCGCTGGGTTTTGTACAGGATTTAGAAAATACACGACCCTCAGTCTGTTGTGATTAACCTCTATTGTCGATTGTCAGTGGCTGAACGTGTATACATGTACAAGCTCCTGTTCACATAAAAGATATCTTTTCTCTCTGTGTCATGAGAAGACTACACGACATGGTCAATTCTTCTGTAACTGAAACAATCTGCACTTACCTCCATTGAATCTGAACTTTCCAAAATAGGTGGTTTTGTTTGTCTACAGCTTTGTGTCTCAGATTATGTAACATACTGTGCCAAGAGTTAGAAATCATAGGATTAGATTGAAGTCATTTATGGCATGTACAGCACACACTAATTTCAGTGGGAAGAAACCACAGTTTTAACACCATTAAAGCTTGTGATAACTTTTTTTTCCCTCAGTCCTCAATTTTAACTCTTTAAACACTGTTACCATAAACATTGTGTATAGTATTTTAATCATTTTTCATAACTGAAAACAGTTTTGTTTGCAAACTGATATTTGATCTACCCGAAGTCATGTAACTGGTAATTTGAAATTATGGAAACTGGAAAATAAAATTAAACGTGATGGAAACGTTTCACGCTTTTTTAAAATTCAAATTTGGTTCAATCAGTGACGTTATTTGTGTAATGGTTGTAATTGTAAATCATGTTTAGTAGGAGAGATAGCGGTACCAGTTACCCTAGGTACCCTGCAGAATTTGTTAATTTTTTTAGAAACAAGAAACTTGTATAAAAAATAGACCCTGGGTACCTACCCAGCAAAATTTCTCAAAAATCCGTAAACATCAAAACCGGTTTTATCCCCTTCATGTACATGTACCTCAGAACAAAGGGACCCCCCCTTCTACTAGGTCTCAAGGAAACTCGAAACGACACCGTTTACTGCACATAACTTTTAGACGGACTCCAGGTAAGGAGGAGGGCTTGCTCTGCTGTAAAGTTCACTATATTCTGGTGGTTCCAAATATTTTATGCAGCATTTTTTATTGTAACTTAATGCGAATCCCTTAGAGCACTTTAATAGCAATAGAGAATGGAGAGTTCTGCTCCGCTCCGGCTGCGGAGCCTCCGGTCACGCACCGGCTCTAGCTCTAAAGTAGAACTCTCCATTTTCCACGACTACACCTAATTTTGGTAACTAACAATAAAATATCACCTTCTCCCTGGTATATTTTGGGGAAATTATCCAACCCAAATTTTGAGGGAAAATGATATTACATGAATGATAATAATATAAATGAACATGGACCTAAGAAAGTGCAATCATTGTCTTAATAAAAAAAACATTGTCAGAGTTTAAATTAAAACTTAACCAAACAATTAGTAAATGCTGCTTGAGATGTTTAAAAAATAACAAAGGAATACTTGTAAACATGGACATCATGAAAGCATTGTTTTAATTGTAGACCACTGCATACAAAAAATAGCTTGTAATGTCCAAGGATATATACCTGAAGACTTTTCTTGTGAACATAAATATAAATCAACGTGCAAGGTATGTACACCTAGAAAATATCTATATGAGAATGATTAATTATTTTTGCAAACAAATTGAAGTTTTATTTCAATAATATTATATAAAAAGGTTTAAAAAGCATAAATGGATGCCAGACCTGTGTTATCTGGGTTTAACTACATTAAAAACTTCATATGATTACATTCAACTTATAATGTACCTCTGCCCCCATCTCAAAGACGAATACACACCAAACAAGAATACCTACGTGCCATTAAATTGACCAAACATAAGTTTAAGAATCTTCAACGTAAATCGTACCATCAACTCTTACAAATAGTAAGATAATCAATTAGAAATAATACCCACGGGTCAATAAGGTCATGTTTTACGAAAAGATCTAATAAAAGCGATTAAAAATTACACTCAACCAGATACATTTGCAGATGCAGACTTTAAAGAAATTACAAGATTCCAAGGAAGTTATAGAAATTGGGAATTAATTCCACGTTTTATGAAAGACGATATTATTAAAGATAATATTATTTTTTGATTTTTACAAAAGATTAATTGAGTCAAAAGCGGTGGATCAATTGCAGGAGATTAACTTATACGATTACGACAGAAACAAAGGATCATTTCCTATTCTGTACCATTAAAAAATATTTCAAACATTGATACCCATGTCAATCTATTACTAATTGCTAATGGATATACAGAACATTACTGCTGGAATAAAAAAACTTGAGTAGACTCACTTCGAAATTCATTAGCGATCACAATGGTAAAGCATACCCCTGCTTCAAATGTGATTCTAATTTTAGAACCGCTGAAAAGTTAGCTTGACACAAAGACGATTGCCTCAGATTAGATACTCCTATTTCTAAAGTAGTATTACCCGATATAAACAACGTATTAAAATTTGATTTATTACAAATGTATAAAACCCGCACCGTTTGTTATATATGCAGATTTTGAATCTATTTTAGAACCACTTAAACTGCAAGAATTAAACACTACCAAAACACATCATCACAAGCCATCGGGTTATTCTTTTGCAGTAGTACGACATGATGGTGTTTGTACAAATTACAAATCATATAGGCCTAGAGGAACGGATGCTACCACTTCATTTATAATAGATCTCATGGAAGAAGGAAATAAATTAACGAAGTATTTTCTGACCCAAAACCTTTTCAACGGACTTCCAAGTTACATAAACAATACGACACGTGTAATACTTGTTGGATTTGTAAAAAAAAAAGTATATGTAAAACAGAAGATGATCAATTTCATTGCTCTATTCCTGAAAAACCAGAAACTCCGTTTGATAAAGAAAAATTTATAAAAGTAAACAACAAAGGCATTATATAATATCTCTGTATGAAATGCAAAAAGTCAATTAACGAAAAATTTATAAAAGTAAACAACAAAGGCATTATATAATATCTCTGTATGAAATGCAAAAAGTCAATTAACGAATTTTGAAAAGTTCGTGATCATTGTCACATTACTGGAGGCCCAGCGCGCGGTCTATGTAATTTACAACTAAAAAAATTCCAGAAAAGACGTCATTTCCTGTATTTTTACATAATTTAGAAATTATGACGCCCATTTAATTATGCAGGGGTTATACCTGTCAGTAGGCAAACTGTTTTCTATTCCAAAAATTCTGAAAAATGTGTTTCTTTTTCAGTAGGCCAACTCAAGTGTTTAGATTTGTTCAATTTCATGGAATATTCCTTAGAGTCATTTGTGAAAGCTTGCCCTCAAAACGCTTTTAAATTAATACAAAAAAAGATTCCCAGAAAACACAGATCTGCTTTTTGAAAAAGGTGTTTATCCATACGAATACATGGACTCATTTAAGAAATTTGATGAGACACAATTACCACCAAGAGAAGCATTTTGTACCTCACTCAGACAAAAACGTGTATCTGAAAAAGATTATGAGAGAGCACAAAGCGTTTGGAAAGCTTTTGGATGTACACTAGGTGCGTATCACGATTTGTATGTTGAACAGATGTTTTATTACTTGCTTGTGTATTTGAAAACGTAAGCTTCGTATGCAGAAAAAATTATGACCTTGAGGGTGCACCACTACAAATAAATTCCCATAGGCAGCAATGATAAATCCCCACACTTTGCAATAATTTTAAAAATGCTCACAACTCTCACAGGTGTCCAGGCTGCACAGAAATACGATGATCGACATGTCCCCTTTCATTTTCCTTTCAATTTTCGGGGGGTTGACCAATGAATTTTTGAGAAATTTTCACCAGAAGCAGACCACCCCTAAAATGGAGAAAATGTCCCTGCCCAGAAATGTAGCCATTTTGAAAAACCATCCCTCTGCAAAACGGCCAAATAGTGCCATTTTCGGACCCGACTGCATCCAAATTGCTCAGAATTTGAAGCCCAGACTCCGGGCCAGGGGTTCAGCGCCATATTTCTCCAATTCCTCAATTTCATGGCTCTCAGGACCTTCTAATATAGAATATTTTAAATAAGTTATATGCTCAGGTGTACCCTGTACTTTATTTACACGATGTAATTTTATAGCTTCTGCTGGAACAAGATCTTGACCTTGCTTATTTTAATCAATCTGTTTTTTTCTCCGTTTAGAGATTTTAAAACCTCAGGCAACCTTGTTACCCATTCCACATTTCGTTCACCTGGATCTAACATTTCTTGCGCGCACTGGTATCCAAACAAACGCTCAGCTAAAGTTCTGTTGAATCTTTCTACAATCTCTAGTGATCGATGTACACCGGGTTCACCCACTTGCACCTATGCTTTATTTTTAAATAAAGTTTTTTTTAAGTCACCTTTAAATTCTGATCCAGAGTCAACATTAAGCGTTTTAGGCCAAGTCAATGGCGATGTATAGTAAATCTGTTTTGTGGCTTCTATGACTTGTTCAGCCGTTTTACTTGTCAAAGGTTCGGCTTTTTTGTATCTGGAAGCCACATCGACCAGGCCTACTGTCAAAGCATATTTGTAAGTTTTACCCCTTGGGCCTTTTGGAACCCTATCCCAGGGTAGGTATAACACATCCATTTGATGTGTATCATTGGGAACGGCATATTCTGATTGTGAAGTACTTGGTCTGGGTATAGGCCTATACCGAGGAGGAGGCAGATAAATTTGCCAAATTGCTTGTTTTTTAACCAAGATGTCACTTTGGTTTTGTCAATGCCAGATTTTTTAGTAAGGTTTTCAATAGCTGCATGTCCCTTAAAAGAACAAGACCAAGAAGAACAAGATATATCGTGGGATGATACCCAAGAAACCACGTTTACAGACACGGGAATCCTAAAAAAAAAACCTTAGTAATAGGAGAAAAATATATTTGTACTTTCACCAGAAGTAAAAGATTTCTATAATTTATTTTTTGCGATCGAACAGACTTAGCAGTTTTACCCAATTATGAAAATTTTATATTTTACCCAAATAAAGGTCTTTTTTTACAAAGCTTTTGGTAATTACAAAGAAGTATTGCCAACCAAAAAAGGAAATCCAAAATTAAAATTATAAACAAAAGCAAAGTTTGCTAAAAGTGAGGGATATCCAAACGGACCAGATTTTATTCGAACTGAATCAGGTTTTCGCAATTATGGAAGAAAACTTCAACAGATGAAAGAGACTTTAGATACCAATGAAAATAAAACAACCGATCTAGCTGAAATTCAAGGAACTGATCAATCTGAAATTCAAGTAACCGATCAAGCTGAAATTCAAGGAACCGATCAATCTGAAATTCAAGTAACCGATCAAGATGAAATTCAAGAAACCGATCAAGCTGACATTCAAGTAACCGATCAAGCTGAAATTCAAGTAGCCGATCAAGCACTAAATAAGATCATTAAATCTACAGAAAGTCTCATTCGAGACCCAGATACACAAAGTTAAATAGAAGAATACTCAATGAGAGAAATTCGTGGTTTTGGTCAAGACATGCAAAGAATTAGGGGAAGTTTAAGAAAAAATGTTGTACAGATCTCAGAAACGAGATCAGAACTCAATGAAGAAAAAGACAGGTTAACAAATCTTGAACGACAAGATGAATTATTACTCCGACCTGAATCTGAAGGAAAAAAACGGGTCAAAGGTCGTATACATGAATTAAATGATCGCTTAGAATTATTAAATAGTGCTAAAAAGATCTTTTGGGTAATTTAAACGAATTAAAAGTTTGATTGATCACATGTTATATGGAGATGTATCTTTATGTGAAATAATACAAACCATTATTAGAGAGCAAGGTGTAACAATTGTGAGTATTTTATTTTAACAGCTTTTACCTTGGCCATTAGCACCATTGTGAGCAGTATAGCAGCTTCTGTGAGAGCAGTAGGTACACCAACACCACCAGATGAACCTGGATTTAAAAACTGGCTTTAAAAAAACAGTCATTTAGCCAACGCGTTGAAAAAACTTGGAGCCACTGCACTTGGAGCTTTACCAGGTGTAATATGAAGTATTCTGAGTTGGTTGTTAACGTTGCGAGTCAACGCAACGATGCTGAACATTTATGGACTTTGCTTTTAATTTGTGGGAGCACTGGTGTTGGGTAATTTTAGTGGTAAATGAATTTATGGGTGTTGCGTTATGAATTTAATTACCTACCAGCACTTTTATACCATAAATGATAAATATAACTTGTCACAGCCAGCATAAATTACTCACAGCTAGCAACTTGTTATATAACAATATAAATAGAACTTGGTATTTTCCATAAATTATGTATAGAACTTGGTGTATGCCGATATACTCACAGCTAGAATAAACTTTACTTTTGTCCTTAAAAGCAGCTATAATACATTGACTTCAATTTGAAGCCAAGGTATGAATTTAAATTTAAATTAAACTTAATTAATTAAATTAAATTATCTAATAAACAAAATTAAAGCCAGTGAAATGGGAAGCATACCTAGTGTTAGTCTTTTTTTTCATATTGATGGGTATCTTTGGTTATATGCTGTATTTGTTGTTTTTTCTTGGATACCCATGGTAATGCCTTCACACTAATTCTACACACTAATTGTGCGCTTGACGTATTTACTTCGGTACTCTATGGCAGAGCTTCAGGAGGGTAATATAATGCTGTATGCTGTGCATTTCTGGTCAACATAACATTTTTCTCATGAGATGATGGCTAAGCCCTCGGCCTCCTTCCCGAAAGCAAGCCAAAAATAAACAGAAAATGAAAGAATATCATTTCCGGAAATAAATGACCATTTTCTTATATTAACGAACCCACTCAAAAGGGACAATGTTAACCTGTTTTTTTATTGTGTGTGTGTTTGTGTTTTTATTCATTTTTTACACCTATTGTATACGATCTAGTTGTAGCAATATTTTCTCTTTGGGTCTGTTCAGTTGTGATTTGTTCAGTGTGTAAAAATTTGAGAATTCCACCAGGGCATGCAATAGGTCTTGTAAATAGGCCTATGATGTCCAAACTGTCCATGCGTTTTTCCGTCTGGTTTCGATGAGCCAACACGGAAAAAACATCAATAAAATGGTTTTAATTTTACACACTCTCAGGAAAATTGTACTAACTAAAATTCATTCATATTTTGAGTAAATGTTATTGAAATTCGACATGCAGCATACGGAATTGTGGGAATCATTTCTGTGCGAACAAAGTGAACGCAGCTTTAAATGAGCGACAAAACTAACTTACTGCCGTTTTTAAAACAGACACTTATTAATCAGCTTAAAAAGTTGAGTTCACAACCTGACTTACATTTAACAAATAGGCCTACCTTCCGGCACAAAAAAATCAATTTTGTCTGAGAACATTTAGTTTTATTTGTATGTGTTGCTATACATGGAGTTGTTCGAATACCTGCATTCTAATTAGATGGTAGGAATTCTCGCTACGCCTATGTGGCTCCTCTTTGTGGATCGTTGAGGCGGACCATGTATATAAAGCGTGTGTACCACTCGTATTCTCATTCAGGTCTTGCACCCACCGAGTGTCACTATTCTAGTACCCTTTTTCTTCTTTTGGTTTCCCTCCCTCCCACCCTCAAGATCGATAGGTTCGTATATTTTCTGTTTCGGTTGTTGCTGCTTATTGAATTTTTCTTCGACAGGCATGCCGGCTCCAAACCAATGCTACTCCTGCGGTTCTGTCGGTCACTGGGCAAAATCCTGTCCGTTCATCCAAAGCCACAACTCATTTGCCTGATACCGTGCTCCTACCAGAGCCAGCTCAGTCTTTGCATTCGGGGGTCCCAGGTGCCCATCTGCAGTATGGACCATCCCAGCGTCCCAACGAGCCCTCCTTGCCTCGCCCAGTTTGCGATCCAGCACCCCCGCCACTGATGACTGCGATAAGGCCGGCCCCTCCGGAATCTCCGACGCCTAACAGCTTTTGTAGGACATCAATTTTCACAAAGTTTGACGATGTTATTCAGGTAAATTGTTCCGGACGGTCTTGGGACATAAACCTTTGGTTTCAGATGATATTCCGGTAAAAGAGAGGCTAAAGACGCAAGCAGAATTTTGGCGAGGGATAAATGCGCGTGATACGATTTTTCTATTGTCGAATATGGATACAGAATTCCTTTTGGTACTGTTCCTTCTCCAATGTTCTTTAGAAATAATCAGTCGGCTTTACGAAAGGCTATATTCGTAATTGAAAGTGTATTGGATCTGCTACAAATCGTATTGTAGAAAATTGTTTCCTTCTTTTATAGTCAGCCCACATTCTGTTTCCCACAATTCCTCAAAGAAACAGTTAATTCTTGATCCAAGTGTCCTAAATAAATTCATTAGCAAAGTACACTTCAAAATAGATGATTTGAAATGCACCCTTCAGTACCTGTGTCCCAAAGCTCTAATGATATCCTTTGATCTCAAGTCTGGGTACCATCAAGTTGAGATTTCCGAGTCTTCACAGTGTTATTAAGGCTTTGCTTGGACCATTAACGGAGTTGAAAGGTATTTTGAGATTACCGTATTGCCGTTAGGATTGAGTACTGCTCCCTATATTTTTACCAAGCTGCTCAAGCCGTTGGTAAAACACTGGGGGGCATGCGGCATTTTAATTGCTCGATATTTAGATGGTGGTTTTGTTTCTATTCCTGCCCCAGCAGACTCTAATACACGCAACTCCAATGCTCTTCAAATATCTCGTCACATCCCGCAGGATTTATTGAAATCAGGCTTTGTGTACAACATTAACAAATGTAACTGGGATCCGTCCACTTCCTTGGTCTGGTTAGGCATGAAGCGGGACACCGAAGGGAACCCTTGAAATTCTGGATAAAAGAATTAAAAAGATATTAAACTCAATTTACTACAACAACCCTACACAATAAGACAACTTCATTCGTTCATTGGTCAGATAATTTCTTTGTCCCCTGTCTTGGGCAATATCATCCGACTTATGACTCGTAATTGTCAGTGCAGCGTTGCTGCAGGTTCAGATGAAAGTGACTCGTTGTCGCTGAAAAATTAACATGGCGTGTCATTTAGAGTTAAAATTCTGGAAAGACCATGTCCGCCGCCTTAATGTTCGACACGTCTTCTCCTATAAAGTTCACAAAAAAAAGTGTACTCTGATGCAAGCTCTACTGGTGCAGGGTCGATTATATGTAATGATATCCATTCTGCTCACAGGCTGTGGTCCATTGAAGAATCACTTCAAAGTTCAACATGGAGAGAACTCGAAGCTATTCGTTTTGCGCTGTCATCCTTTCTTCCATTAATATCATCCTCAGACCTTAAGATACTCACTGAGAGTCAGAGTGCTGCAAAGATTATCGAGTGCGGTAGTATGAAATCCCATTTGCAGGCTATACCTTTTGATATTTTCAAGATATGCCTTCAGAACTCTATTAGAATTGATGTGGATTGGATTCCTAGAAAAGAAAACGAACAAGCAGATTTTCTAAGCAGATTCATTGATCTCGATGATTGGACCTTGACTGAGGAATTTTTTTTGCCACTATCAATAACCTTTGGGGGCCCCTTTACGGTGGACTGCTTCGCAAACTATTACAATGCCAAGGTATCACGATTTTACTCCCGTTTCTGGAACCCAGGCTCATCCGGGGTGAATGCTTTCGCTCAGAACTGGTCAGGAGAGAATGCTCTCATAGTTCCACCTGTGGTTCTCATTCCGGCCGCGCTAAAACATATGCATCTTTGCCAATGCACCGGGGTTCTTGTCTTTCCCTAGTGGCCTTCCCATCCCTTCTGGCCTTTGTTGTGGTCCCATTTTAAACACTTCATGAAGCGGTTGATCTATGATTTCGGTTACATCGCCTTACGGCGTGGTAGAAATATGAACTCCATTCTCTGCTCCCAGTATTTTAATGGGTATATTGCTGCAGCGTACTTTGATTCCCCTCCCCAACCTGTGCAAAATTTAACTTGACTGTATTTGTTTCTCTTTCTCACAGATAGTTCGTAAGCACCCATTTTGGCTCACCTGTCCTATCCAGTTACAAGATAAACCAGACCAGATCCTGCAAGATATAATTCTCGCAAAATCGGAGGGCACGGTAAATTCATATGTATATAAATGTCAGCAATTCTTTTCCTGGTTAAAAGTGAATGGAGTCCCTCAAATGTTGCCCGTCTCGGAACCAATCTTGGCAACATACCTCTCACATGTCAAAGACCAGTCCAATTCTGAAAGTGTTTTGGCTACAACTGTTGCTTCACTTAAATGGTTACATATATTAATTAATGTCAAGATTAATCCCCTCGATTCTGCCATTATCCAGCATATTCTTATCAGCGGTAGACGGCAATTACATCAACCCCCAGTACAAAAGCATAGGTCCTTGTCGCAATTTAGAATTATTATCGATTTGTTAACTGGCCCCGATTCCTCACTCCTAGACCTGCGAATGGCGTGTTATGTTTCGATTAAGTATGCTTTGTTTCTTCGTCATGAGGAAATGGCGGCTATCAAAGCTAATCATTTTTCTGTTCTTCAGGTGCATAAAGGTATTTCTGCATTTATTCCTAAATCTAAAACGATGTTTTCAGAGATGGTCAAACCACTTACCTGTACGATACAGAAGATCCTTATTCACCACTTAAAATCCTGCGAAAATTTATGGAAGCCTTTGATATTCAAATCGGGCAAGATGCCTTCTTGTTTACTTCTCTCTCCTTCTCCAGCACGAAAACTTACAAGTGAGGAGCTAACAAGCCACTCAGTTACTCACGATGCAGAGAATTATTTCTCCAAACGCTTAAACGTATAGGGGTAGCTGATCCACATTCTTATGGGTTACACAGTCTACGGTCTGGGGGTGCAATTCATTTGGCAAACAAACACGTTATGGAGGCGTCGATAATGCAGAAGGGTCGTTGGAAGACATATCAAGCCCCCAAAAAACCAGATGTTAAACTAAACGTTTCAGAACTCTTGAAGGTCTCAAAGGCAACTAAATTGTATCCATTTAGTGAAATTTCGAAATATATGCCATTAACCATAGGTCGAATAACTTGTATTAGTAAGTAAAATGTGAATACTTCATAGATTCAACGTTGTATTAATTAAAAGTTCATGAACTGAATAGTGTACGTAAACAAAAAATAGGCCTAATCGGAACTGATTCAAATCAGCCATTGCTTAAATGGCATGTAGGAAGGCCATTATGGGAGGTCAGATGATCTGCTGAATGCAAAATCTATTTGGGTTTTGCCAAAGTTAATGTGTTCAATAGTTGATTGGCCTAAGTACAGGCGGGCCGTTATCTAAGGTCAGATGACCCTAAGAGTGGTAATTAAAAAAAGTCAAATGACTTAAAGAGATAGATCAGATGATCATTGTGCAGTTTTGCTTTGCTTTTTGGTAATTTTGTTCGTCTTGTTGGCTCAATTTGTAAGAGTTGTAAAAGTATACAAGTTTAACACTCGGTGCTCGTGTTCAGACCTCACGCCCATGGTTTCCGATAGAGACATTACAGTATCACTTGCCTCCATGACTTTTCTTTTTTGGCAGTCCAATCACATAAAGCTATTTTTTATGCGGATGAGCACAGCGAAGTAGCATGAAAGAATAATTTTGTCATGTAGACTAAGTTTCTTTCATTGCGTTGACTTTGAATTCCCTTGTTTGTAACTTTATTTAACAGAAACGTCAGCACTCTGCTTCTCACTTTGGATTCATCTCTGCCCCGAAGAAGGATTCTGTCACTCATATCGCATAGTCTGTCACACGATTTGGGTTCAGTGCGTCTTTAGATCCGAAAAACACAAATCATGGTTGTCTTTGAGATTTTGCCGGTGAAACTTGGGGAAAATAAACGACAAATTAGTCATTCAGTTTTTGAAACTACTTTTGCCAATAAGTAGCATTTCAGTGGTCCCAACTTCTAGATAGTGAAGTTTCATTTACAAAGCCTGTTAGGCTAGATGGATTGTCATAAATTTCTTACTAGGCCTATATAGGCTTGAAGTTAAGCATTATACTGTACAACTTGAGAATCTATCTGAAACTTTAAAAAGGCGCAACTCACATTTCCTTCCGTTCCTTCTTCCAAACTTGACTTCGATCTCTGGTAATTCACTGCTGCGTGCACCTCAACCATTATTCTTTCCAAATTTATCCATTCCAAGTGCAGAATTCAGTTTCTCTTCGAAATCTGAGGATTGAAGCACAGTGACCCCAACTGGTTTTTGAAAACTCCATTTGAAAGTATACACGCAACGAAATTCCTGACGCTGGTTATTTATATTGACAAGAATATAATATAAAATCTGTGCTCTGGAAAATGTGATTGCCGAGCTTTTGGTAACTGAATACCTTCTTCAGGGCAAGCAGATTCATAATTTATAAAGAAGATCAATTACCGGACCATTTATTCTTAAAGTAGTCAGAATCATCGGGTCTGGTATCCAGACTAGAGGTGTTCATATTTAAAAAAAAAAAAACAAAAAACAAAACCAGCATGCATACGTTATGACTATGTGGTTTTTGATAAACGATGGCAGAAAAGTAGCAAATACATGTATCTGGGTCAATCTGCTTTTCACGTGCGCACTTTAATACCTTCCTCGTTTAAATACCGGAAGTTTGGGTTGCGCTTTCTTGAAAATCACACCCCCCGGTTTAAACCAGACTACACCCCTACGGCCCCATGTAAAATCATATGCAGCAAGGTATGAGACGGAGAGAACCCCCCCCTGCTTTGTGTAGGTCATTGTCTCGCAGGAATCTGGGGAATTCCTTTCAGACATCTTGGAGGATGCGTTAAGTGACAAGTCTGGAATGTGTATAGGGATTGGACATGTTGGGGGGGGGTACCCCTCAGTCTCATTTCTTGCTGGGTATATGTAAAATCCCCGTAGGCGGACCGCGCGAGGGTTCCGGAAGCTCGCTGTGTGACCTTTTTACTTCAGGCTCTGTTATATTAATGGACTGACAAACCGACCGTTGAGGCAAATTACCAATTTACTCAAAGTTGACTCGTATTTATTGCGTTTGCGCTTTACAGACGCAGCTCCTGCAGATAGCCTCCTACTACCCTCGCGCCTCCTACTTTATTTTATTTGGACCCTCCCGTAAGGTATCCTCCAGGGTATAAGTATTCTTCCCCAGGGTACTCCACACCCTAAGAACTGGAACTAATTCCTAGTTCCCTCCCAGTAGCCCACCATGGTCCCACTCAGGTATGTATAGATGCCCACGCTCGAATCCACGCAGCGTAACCTCCTATTACCTAGCACAACCTGGCACCAGCTCGTCCGTCCCGGACGAGAACCAAACTCGCGACTACCTGGCCGCGCGCGCGCTGTCTCTTTTTATTCGCAAATAGCGTCCTCAGTAGTTGAACATGGGCACGTCCCGCGCTCGCACTGTCTGATAATGTACATGTACAACAAAAATAATAATTTGCGTCACAATACAATGGCGTAACATGGCCGCATACTCGCTTCGACAATTCATTTACCTTTTGAGACCAATTAACTTTACCCACTGGATCCAATTCACTTACCAATTCAAAAACCAATTCCAAAACCAATTGCTTTTGCTTGGAATCAATTGGAATCTAATTAGATTCAATAAGGGCGATTCACGATAGTGCGCCTCCAAGAGTTTGCAACGTGTTGGCCAATCACAACGCGCGAAATTTGTCGACCCCTTCCAAATGCGCATTGGGTCGACAAGTTTCAAGCACTGTGATTGGCCAACGCGTTGAAAACCCTTGGAGGCGCGCTATTGTGAAACGCCCGTATTGGCTTGAATACTGAGTAACAATTCGGACCTCTTCTCAGGTGTATCATTTAAAACCAATCGACACCATAAAGTTGAATACCAATTCACAATCCAATTGTAACCAACCGAAGAACCTTTAGGAGATTTGAATAAATTAAGCCAAATTATCCCTATACGAACTTAAGTATATATGCCTTAGCACTGACCTCCGGGGAAAATTTCCATCTTGGCAGAATTGAAGTAAGAAAATAAATACACTGTATAAAGGTGAAAAAGTGTTGTCCTTCCGCTGGGATAGTTACCGTATAGGAGTATACACGGCTCCTATCCCGCTTCCAGACAACAGCCCCCCCCAAAAAAAAAAAACTGTGACAAAGTAAAGAAGACTACTTTGTCGAGCTAAACTTCTTGGTTTGAGGCCTTGCAGTCATCAGTCTTGACAACCGAACTCGTTGAGTAGGTGATGGCGACTGCCTTGCTCCGCACACACTCATAAAACCTCGCACATGCACAAACACAAAAGGGACACTGTCGTTGAATGGGCCAGTTTTCTTTGTTGAATACTGGCCTAATCCACGCAAGAACTATTTACAGGGGAAAAGCCAACCAACATCTGCTTGTGGCGTGGCTTTCTTAACCAAATCTTCAAGGGGATGCCATTGAACGGCTGCCTGTGGCAGTTGTAGTAGGACTTTCACTATAAACCAATTAAAAAACGATGTCAATACCAATTGAGTCCCATTTGAAAAAGCCATTTGATGGGGGAAACAAGCTGAAAGCAAACCTGTTGGAACCTTTAGTCTCGTTCAATTTGAAATTTCCAATTGATCGAGGAAAACAAACAGAGAAAAAGCATACCAATTGGAACCATTTGATTCCCATGAATTCCAATTGATTGGGGAAAATAAACAGCAAAGAAAAAAATGTCAATTGAAACTAATTGCGTCCCATTTGAAATCTCCAATTGATGGGGGAAAACAAATGGAAGAGAAAACATACCAATTGAAACCAACTGCGCACCAATTGATTGCCAGTTGGACCCAATTTTATTCCAATTAAATCCCATTCAAAAATCAATTGGTTTGAATCGGCCATTTTTAGTAAGAGCAGAGCTGCCAAGGCTATCTTGAGTATCAGTGACACCAAATACGCGCTCTTAGCCTGAAAACAGTGCATCATCCACAGAATGATAAATAACCTATCAGACCAAAATAGCGCCGCCTGCCAGTGGCCCTCGGGAAGAGGTTGGCCTCCCTTTTTCTTTTCTTTTTTTTTTTACTGGAAGTTCAAGATTATGATGGCCAGAAGATGACTTTTATGGGAGTTAGCCAAGAATTTTTTTCATTCGCCTTTCCCCGAAGATGCCCCACAAATAGTAGTAACTCTATAAACTCAACTCTGAATGTAACCGCCCGCCTCTATCCAAAAAGGCCCGCAATTTGGGGCTTTTTGTGAAAAAATACCCCAAACTGGAAACTATCAGTCCAAAATTCAGGATTTAAAGAAATATTTATGCTCCCTCATGGTTCGGCATGTCTTATTGTAAAAACATATCTGGGGTCACAAAATATCAATGAGCTCGCGCGCAGAAATACAACCATTTGGTGGAATGCACCCAGATGAAGTGCCATATTTTAGATCATGTGTCAAGTGTAAAATGGAACTTGGAGGTTGAGAACATTTCTTTAGAAATTGTAAACAATTGTTGGGCCAGCCCTGCACTGCAGTTGGGACTGTCGCAGCATTATTTGGGACACAGTTGGAGCTTAACATAACGCATGCCGTGTGCAAGTTGTGTGCTGGCCCCAAGCAACGATATTAAGATATTATTGTGCTATGCAAAATACTCAGCAAATGATTGGAAACCACGTTGGGAACAGTGCGCGCGTATACTGTTGTCAAGGTATTATCATAAAATATTCAGGAACGTATGCATGGTGGCATCAGAATCAAATTTAGCGTCGACACGACTCTGGTGATGAACCTCAGTTATTTGCCTGCCAAGTGCCATAGTTACAATCATGACAATCTACACAGGGTCATGGGAAAATTCTTGAAATTGACTGCTCCGTCAGTAGTATCATTTCAAGAGGACTTTATTGTGGATCTAGGCCTATTTCTACCTCCATCATCATGTTCATGTTTGGAGTGACTGAGTGTGTTGTGATTTGCAGGGCCTCAGTATTATTACTATGAGAGAATAGAGGCCTGGACGTTGTATCACGAAGTCCCTTGCGGTAAGCATGGTAAGTACTGTACATGTACTGTACATACATGTACATGTATGTACTGTGGATGAAGATCAACGCGGTCCCAGTCAACTTGGTCTCAGATCAACTCGGTCCCAGCATTGTCCCAGGTCAACCATGCATGGAGGAGTAGAAGGAGGCCTAGCCTTGTAAAGTTGTACATGTAGACTGCATGATGTTAAACCATTGAGGAAGGAATGGTTAAACTTTCGAACACAGGCAGACAGGGAATATATACTGAGTCTGCAATCACATCCATTGACATCAGCATATTGTAGGTGTAGGCCCTACCCACAAAGTTTAATTTCATGCAAGGTGTTGGATGACATACATAAATGTACATGTATGTAACTCGGACACGTCGGAATGAATAAAGAATGGAAATACCATAAAGTTTCATCTTATAGCCCTATTAAACTTTCAGTTGCAAATGCCCTGATACTTGGACACCTTTCCACTACTTCAAGAACCATGAGAACCCTCAGTCACCAGGCCGCCCCTTTGTTCTCAGACTAGCTTTCTGCTAACCACAGCGATTACTTTGAGATATAAAGCCCATTGTCATCGAACCAAAGCACCAAGAGATATTACCCAAATCAAATTGTTTGAGTCCTGCAAATAACCAAAATTCTGCAAACAGTAACTTCTGATGCACACCGGTCGCTTCTTTTTGTTTGATGTCAATAGACGTCTTTAAACATTTTAAAAAAGGTAATCCTCGCATTTCAGTTTTATTACATAAATGATTGTGATTAGCATGGCATTATGAATTTCTGCGCACCTGGCATCAAGCTCTTGGCAACATTAATTGCAGTGTGCATGCAATGACAGTTTGGTCCCAGCTCGAGATGTACCAAACAATATGTACTTTTTTTTTTCAAAAAGACTGAGTTGACATGAAACCAAGTTGACCTGTGAGCAAGTTGACTCGGACTGAGTTTGTTTCGGACCGAGTTAAGTCGAATTCACTAAAACTGTTGATGTTTTGACGATCAGCTTGTAAGTTGCTGCTATCTTGTTGAGCCTGCTTGTCTTATTTGGATTCTCCATTTTCTTCCACATACGTGTACATGTACATGTAAAAGTATGCATGTTCTCACAACAAATGTACCTTGGCCTACTGGTACATGTATCCATAGACTTACATGTACAGGAAAAAACCTGTCATGACAATGGTGTACTTCAAGAAGTCGCTACTACGGTACCATGGAGGTAGGAAAGTACAGTTGTGACTTGGAGTTCAAGTACACCAGTACGTGTACAGTCTACATGTACATGACTTTGTACAGGTCTAGGTGCCAGTGCTAACTGAGCACATCACCTTTGACAAGTTTAGAAATGAGTTGTTGCTAAACCACTTCATCGAAAAACTTGAGCTGGTTCTAAGCCTGGTACCTGAGCACCTTGATGTTCTTTACCTTCACTCTGTTTCTATGTACATACATAGATGTACATGTATGTACATGTGTACATGTAACAAGGAAACAAAGTGTACTTTTACGAATTCTAGATGTCAGTTGGCGATGGTGCCCTCTTTCATCGTGTTCATCATCAGAAAGACTGTTTGTGAAAAGAGGACAGATTTTTGGGGGAATTATGGGTATGGACAAAGAGATGTGAACAAAGACAAATTAATGAGCTGGCTTCTTGACCTGGATTGAAATTTATGACAAATCTTAATAAATGTTTGTATTCACAATGGCCTGGTCAGGTAACCAAAACTGAAACAAAATGGTGTGATCTGACCAAGCAGGTTATCATTTGCCAAACGCAGGTAGGAGAATTGTGTTTTTTGGTCAACATTTAACGAAACTAGACCTACATGTAGGGGAGATGGGGGTTAGTTGGAATGATTTTCACAAAAACATCTATATAACACAAACAGATTCCTTTCAAGAAACAAATGCTATACCAGTTTATTCGTATACAAGTGGGTTACTAATGTAGCATATTAAATTCTTAGAATCGTTGATGGTTGTTTAGCATCCATTTCGATCACGACTATGACATGTGTTCCAACTTACCTTACCTATGGGGTAAATTGGAACATGATATGGGGTCAGTTGGAACATGGTATGCGGTTACTCATAAAGTACAGTATAATTACTTAAAAGCTACATTTATTTCTTGCGTTCATGTAAAATATTTTTTCCAAATACTGGCCACACTCCCAGTGTTTTTGTATAATTAACTAATTGTAACTGGCAAGAAAGGGCACAAACAGCACAAACATAAAAACTGGAAGTTTTACCCAACCCCCTACAATAACAAGAAAAGCTCGCATAAAAATTGAGAAGGTACACATGTTCCTGGTTGTTCAGCACCTGAAAAACATATCTTCGAAGGGTGACATGAGGTATTTCAAACTCAGTTGCAAGAGTTCAGACTTGTCTTCGATTCACAATCTTTTCTTGCACAGCTCACTCCATAACACCTGGTGGGGTCTGGTCGTACGTTGTTTTGCAGATGTAGTTCTGCGGCATCTTGAATGCTGAAGAGAAACAAGAACAACAATCTATTAAAACGGTTGTGCAAACATGGCAAAAGGATGAGTAAAACGCAGGAATAGCCAACATTCTATGTTTTTCTCACTGGAATATTGTAGGCAGATTAAACTATGGCCTAGGTGAGAAATGAAGTGAGCAATAGGCCTGCAGTTATACAAACAATCTGTTTTTCTATGTTACAACAGATCTACATGTACGGTAGGTCTACATATTTATTTTTTGTGGCAATAGGTCCTGAAGCTAACTAAATGGTGCACAAATAGTTAACAAATATATTAGATTCTTCATCGAAAAGGCACCTCTTTCATACACGAAAAATACAGTCGTAGCACTTTTGTTCATTCGTATATTGTATAATAATTTATGATGTGTGGGTTTGTTGGAACATGTTCCAACTAGCCCCCATCGAAATGTTCCAACTAACCCCAGTGGCCCATGTGACATTTGTATGCTCACTACACAAAACAGAGGCTGCAGTAACACATCTATTTAACCTTACTTTGTAGCTTAGAAGTGGAGCCTAAAATACCTAGTCACTGTTATCTACTGTATACACATCATTAAGATATTACACATTTTTTGAATTGTGAAAAATTTACTCAACAGGTGAAAAACAAACTTACCTTTCCCACTTGTGCACTATTGGTACAGTGTTGCTGCAGGCAATATGGTGGATGGCTGTTGCTAAGAGAGACCTCTAGATGGTAGCCTTTCATAAAATCTGTTTAAGCTGTGATAGAAAAAGTCAATGTTTCAACTAACCCCGTGTTCCAACTAACCCCCATCTCCCCTACAGTGTATTAGAATTGAAAAATAGATGCTCAAGGTCTTAATGTCACTTATTTGAAAAAGTGAACTTTGTTTCCTTATTTTGTTATAACTGGAACAGGGTTCTACTGGTAAGGAACACCGTTACCTTGAGAAACCTTGACCTTGCGAAAAAATTTAGTGGCACGAAATGCAGGTACAGTACATGTATAATCCAAAATTTAAAAGCAGTGGTGTCTGGAAATTGGGCACAAATTCAGCTAATATGGCTGAGTTTTCCCTAATGTGGCATACATGTACCTTTAACAAATCTCTAAATTCCAATACATTAACATTAAAGAATTTCTTTAAAGTTGATGAATATGGGTAAATCTTGATTACACTCACAAACATGTACACCATATACTCTATTTACAGAACTGCAAGTCACTATTTGGTGTGACTTGTAGCCTACAATTTTATATTGGTTTGTAACAATATGGGTTTTGGACTGCAGCACAGTTACAACACACATGTACGTCATATTGGGGTCCATTTTAGACTTGACCCAAATTGGGATCGCTGTGACATCTTTGTTTATGCTGCGGATACATATCGAGGCCCGCGTTGTTACTTGCTTGCACCCTCTTGTGTCTACTTATTACCAAAGATCGTATAGCGCCGAAGGCGCAAGATGGATAACTCTGTCCAAAAGGTGTAATTACCACAGGCGCCATTTGAGCAAACGATACACCTGCGCGGTTCACGGGTGCACCAGGTGAATGTGCCTGCAG
Source organism: Acanthaster planci (assembly GCF_001949145.1). The sequence continues at coordinate 75,506 of NW_019091566.1, forward strand.
CTGCGCCTGTGCATTAATGTGCATTGTGCAGGGGTATCGCTTGCCCAAATGGCACCCATGCGATTACAATGTTTTACGTGTATTCTCGGTGAAGTTTGCCATCTTGCGCCGCTATGCGGGGCTATATGATCTTTGCTTATTACTATATGATTTCAGTAATTCCGACTTGATGAATCTGCCGTTTGTACATAGTGAGTGGGCTCATCTACCAAAAGTGGTAGCAGCCAGTCACATCAATTGCTGGACCTGTTTTCACATCATCCATACCTCTATTTTAATGAACAGATTGACAACTCTGAGTACTTCGATTGGTAGAAATTCCAAGTCGGACTACTTTATTGGTGGAAATTTCATATACATTATGCAAGATCATGTCATTTGTATGCAATGATGAATAGCTACATATCACCAATGGCTTATCTGTCAAGATGGACTTACTGACTGGTGGCGTATGGCACACGTTGAGGCTGGATATTACTGAAAAACTGTTAAATGAGGGCGCCTTGTAAAAAGTAAAAGTGAGCGGCCAGCATGTACTGTGTATACATTTATGAAGGGATGGCTGACTGGGGAAGAGCAATGTACATAGAAGTCCAACTTATTGAGGTTTAGGGTCCATTTCTATTCTGTGTTCTCAATCAAATCTCCCCCCCAAAAGCTGTCAAAACTGATGCATAGGCCTATCTCTTTAAATCTGATGTTGTATACATACATGTACACGGTTTTAAGACCAAGGGACTGACTATTTCTTGAAAAAAAAAAGCGTTTACTCACCACCCTCATTCTCCTGACAAAAACGACCCAAACACATTGTACTCTTCGCTTGCATCACAGTGTGCTTGCGTCGGGTTGATGATTGACGATTGTACCGGTGTCAGCTCGACCATTTTAGGAAGCAGGGGAATGGAATCTTGTTTTCATTGCAACTTTGCAAGACCATCCTGTGTGTGTGTCTTGCTGTACAGTATGTTGTGCTGTAAAGCTGATGAGAGGGGAAGGAATATTCCTGTGGATGTTCACTTTGAAATGCTTTGATAATACAATTTTTGTACATGACTTAGGCCCAGGCTACATGTACCGGGGTACATGCTGTGCTACTGCCATGCCAAACTCAAATAATTCAATATTTTTAAAGTTCGGCATGGCAATAGCATGGCATTGAGCACGATTCGGCTTGGTAAATTGAATTTGGCATGACAAGCCCTTTAATTTGACATGGTACAATACATGTAGTGGACCGAGCGACACTGCTCTTACCGGTAAGTTTGACATTTTGTGCAACTGCTGCGCTATTACCGTGCTATTGCCACACTCATTTTAATTTAAATTTTGCCTGGCAGCGACACAATATTTAGTCTTTGCCTTAGAACCTGTTTTGTTTGTACTGGTAAAGGATAGTTGTGCAGTGAAAATACTTGTAAGTTTCCATCCCCCCGCTTCTGAAGATCCGATATGGAATGGTAAGCCCAACCATGTTCCCATGGGTAGGAGTACGATCTTTCCACACCATATTGGTTTGTGGCATAGAGCTACCCGTACGTGTATAAAAACTAGAGTGCTGACTCATGCGCAAAGTGATGCCTGGTGGGCGCATCCATGTTTGTGCACAAAAGGCTTATGGAAACTTGAAAGTTTTATGGTTTTTTGTACAGCTGTTTGCATTTAAATGCGTCTGTATTCTAAAATGAAATGTCAACAAAGCTGATACGCAAAAAACCTAAACACACAATCAATAAATGAGTGTTTCATTTTGCTCTGCACACATAATGCAAACACGTGCGCATATGTGCTGCAGGTAATTTTGCCATGACTTTTTTATTGGGATTTTATGGGTACCCAATGCACGCTGCATTTAGAGTAGATAATTTGATATTCATTCTATCTGATTTTTAATGTTGTATGAGTACGCATGTGGACAGAAAATATAAGCGCCCTATGGCGTCAAATTTTCTCTTCACGGAGAATGAGAAGTTAGCAGTCTAGTAATGGAGATCAGTGGTTGGTTCCCGCAATGCTTTACATGATCTTACATGTACATGTACATGTAGTACACACGCACGCAGCCCATGGAGTCTACAGGTTGGTTGGGGACAGCCATCAACCAGATGCATGCTCACTGTGTGATGATACTCACGAAGTGTACGATGTGTTTGGGTTGTTTTCGTGGAGAATGAGAGCTAGAATTGCTTTTCAAGAAATAGTCACATGGTCTTGAAATTATAGGTCATCAGATTTAAAGAGACAAAATGTGAAAAAATGGCTCTTTCTCCTGAAGACGAACAGAGCACACTGTTCGAAACGTCGAGTGAACCGCGGTTCTTTTCAGAACCACACACACTCAAAGAGAGAATTTGTTTACATGGTGTCACCGCAAACTTCACATAGAAAAAATGTACATATGCATTAATTTTCATGGCTTTTGGGGGTTAGATTTGACTGAGAAAATTGAATTTTTTTGTATCACAGAAATGTACCTTGATTGGACTTAACTGAGGCTGAATTCAAAATACCAAAGTGTTACCAACCCAAATTGTAGGGTTGCAAGTCACGTGGAGTAGTGACTTACAAATCTGTAAGCATGTCATACCTACTACAAATTTGTAAGGGAATATAATTTCTGATTTTTGGGTTTACTTTAAAGGAATTCATTATTGACTTAAAATAAATCAGATAATCATACCAAAAAGAATTTCTTTGAAACTTTGTAGAGGGTACAAAAAGTCAGCATTTACATGTAATGATGAGAATATGAGAGAATGAGAATATTAAGACCTTGATGTACATGTAATTTCACTTACTGCAAAAGGTAAGGTAAAAATATTGTTCTATCAAGGCACAAGAGGCAAAAAAATCAAAGTGTGCCACACATGTACATGTACATGTAGCTCACCATTGAACTTGATCGTAGCTTGGAGTACTATTGTATCTACTGTACATGAAGTCATTGTGTTTGGGGTTGTATAAGACAAAGTGCAGATTCCAAAGAGAAAGGGATCTGGTTCTTCAGATTTCCCAAATGCAGAAAGTAGGGAATCGAATGGGTACAGTACTGTTACATATACGTTTAACATCAGCACATGTTTAATAAATGTACAGGTTAGCAAGAATACCAACAATGTTATGATGGAAGCAGGCCATACTAAGAAACGGCGATCTTGTGTGCACAGGAAAATTTACGATTATAAAGTCTTTTTTACAGAGTACTAAAAATTCCACTCAAATTAGAGGCTACAGTACATCTATACATGTACATGTAATAGTAAACATGATTTAATGGGATTTTCTGAAGAAAAAACTTACCAAAGCCAGAAAACCTGAGAGAGAATGATTATCAAAGTTGCACCCCGGTACGTTTTCAATGGCCTGCTCACACTTCTTGACACCATGGCCATTTGTGTGCATACATGTACGTGCATAATCATAAATTTATTAGTGAAGAGGTAGACTTACATGTACATGTAATAACCATTAAACCAGTAGGCTTACTTACTGTATGTATACACATCAAAGAGGGCACTGTCAAGTTGTAGCTGGCTAGTCTGGATACCAGACTCGATGATTCTGACTACTCTACGAATCAAGGATCCAGTATCATCCAATGTCCACTTGACCACGACTGGAGGAATTCCTTCAGATTTCCGAAAATAGCTGAAATATATCAAAGTCATCCCATTTATATTCAGCATGTTCGGATGGTACCATTCATGTTCGGTTATTTCCAACCGGGTACATTTAGGTACATGTAGGCTTACTGTTGAACGTAAAATCCCGTATCCTAATGCTAGCTGTTGATCCTACAATATTTGACTTAACACTGAAATCGAAGGTCGCCTTGACCGAATAAATGCTTACTGTAGGTGAAATGCAGAATACAGTATAATGCCCACACATACACTGTACACTATGATACAGGGTGCATCACTGTAACGAAATTGAAAACACCCGGGCTCTCGACTTGACCCTTGTGTCATATCTGTTTATATCCGTGGGTGATGCCCTACCGAAGATTTTTTATCAGAGTCGTCAGGGAAACTTTGGGCAGGGAACCAGATTAGTAGCCGGCTAGATCAGCCAAATACTGTTTAGTTAATTTTTGCTGGCACTGGCTAAATATAATAAGGCAAGTACAGTACATGTACTGTACATGAAAGTTACTCTCTCTGTATTAGACTATACAGCGTGGGTTAAGGGAAAGTACCGGGTACATGTACATCAGGGGACAAAATTACAATGTTACTTCAGTGTCTTGGTGGCCCACAGGACCAGTGGGAAGGCACTGGCCCCCGTGAACCTTTGGTGGCCCGGGTTGAGTACCGTACATGTAATGAAATCGATCAGACCCACCACACATGCCCATTTGAGTCAGTTGAACTTCTCTACTAAAACAGTTGATTGGCCACCCTGGCTGGATATAGATGTACTTTTTGAGGCCAAAAACTAGTTCTGCTTTTGGTTACGTGACTGATCCTAAAGTTTTAGTGCGACTGCAAAATTTATATCCGTTAGTTTGAAAAACAGACTTAAAAAATTACTAAACGGGAAAACATCCTGTCTTTATAAAACACGTCTCAACAATTTTTTCACGTCTTAAAGCTTGTATTTTTTCTTTGTCTGCTTACATTTGCAACATTTGGAAAAAGTTTTGTTGTTTTCACAAGTTCCCTTCCCGTTTTGCTGTCTTGGTGGTGAAACAGCATGCAGTATTCCTCGATGCACAGAAGCAAGGCTTCACTGGTTCCTGCTGCGCCGTGCCACTGCCAAAGAAGGTGTGAACGTAACGTGGCAACCAGCTCATGCATCTGGTCAAATACATGTAGCATTGTACAGTTCACCGTACACACACGCAACTCTACAGCTAAACATTGAAAAAAATGATGTTGCAGGAAGATTTTTTCAAGTTACATGTAATTCCCAGAACTTGATCTGTTGTCTGTATATGTATTCACAAATTTAATTTGGGGTTAAATTGCTCATAGGGTACTTGACGATCGGCCCGATGCGGTCTCAACGCAACATGACTTGCAAAAGTTTCATTGGTGTCTGTGGGAGATAACTTTAAATTGTCATTGTTAGAAAATGATACCAGCCAACATATTAGTAGTCAGGTCATTCTCATGTATATGAGCTGTACATGTACTGTATGTACATTGTACAACTGTGCAATGAACAGAATGTCATGCCGCACGCTATGTGTGTACATGTACCGGTATGAGGCACACGAGCTTGGCGCATTGTACCGGTAGCAGGCAATCATGGCTGTGTGGACTGTGGAATGATATTGGGGACTCGAAAGCGCTGCAGCGCAGATTTGAAAGACGGGTCATAAAATGTGGTGCAAGTTTTGAAAATGTGGCAATGTTCCTCAAATGACCTCTGTCCCGTTGGGCCATTGTTTTTGGAGAATGTAGTGGCCTGATGAATTTTTCGATGGCCTCGGGCCAGCGGACTACCGTTAATTACGTACACATGTATAAGTATCGGTAGTAAGAATTACTGGTCCTGAGGTGTACATGTAGCTCAGTTTAACTACCTCCTGATGTGAAGAAAAAACTACCACGTGACAGTAGGGTGGATAGTCACCGGGATGATGTCACCGGGGCATGAATCATTTTGACATATACTTCCTTGACACATGGTAGAATTAGCCAATGACGCGCTCGTACTTGTTTGTGAATATTTATGAGGTGTATGCCTAATAATTTCATGTACATATACACCAAAATACTTGAAGCTTCTAAATCACATTAGAAGATTGTTATAATTGCAGAATTCTTTTAATCCATCACCATTATAAGTGTTTCTCTTTTGCTTTTCCATTTGTTTTTCTTGTATTTGTCAGGTGGTTGGACCAGCTTTGCTGTGATGTTTAGCCTGACTTCAGCAACTTTCATCTGATTAAAACACCTGACAGTTCCATGCTGACAGTTCTGTGCTTTGTGGATTGAACTTCTACTTGAATCTGTCTCTGGTTTGAGCAGAAAGTGAAACTAATCAGCCATTTTAGTGAATGAATGGTCATCCATTCATGTGGATTGTGCCATTACAGCTGAGAGCTAACTTGACTTGATAGTCAAGTTCCACTTCACTTTGTAATTGTCTCAACTTACCGGTACACGTTTGGTCCACCCCAATTCGCAGAAGCCATTTGTGAGTTAAGAAACGTTATGGGCTGTGCACCAAGTATAACTGTATCTCAAAGTGGTGTGGTATACTGCAGAGACTCTGATGAATCAAATTCTCCAAAACCTTCATTCAGTCAACAGCAGATTGTGCATATAAGAACAGGTAATGCACCTGAATTATCGGATACAGGAATTTCAACAACCGGCACAGCAGTCACTGTTTACAACAAGAAAGAGCGAAGAGGAACAATAAGTATTGAAGCAGAGACACAGACCAGTAAATCAACTGTAAGCATGAAGGTAAGATAACACCTTGCAGTTACACCATTTACATCATGTAGTGGTACACATATACATGTATACGTGCACATACATGTATGCGATACTGGTACAAATGTATGACATCTACATGTACATGTAGATGAGAAAAATGGTTTTTAGTTAAAACAGGACGCTGAGCGACTTTCGTATATATATATATATGTAGTTTGCCAAATAAACACAACAAAATGGTAATATGGTGTCTGTAGGTTCTTAAACTGGGCTTCTAATGAAAAAATATCGTGCGATGGCAGTGGATTGACTCAGGTTTCCTTGGAGTGCAAAAGTTCAGTAAATTTCGACAGTCACGCACGTAGTAGCTGTACCAACTAATGAAGACATGACTAAGGTCGTGACCCCATCCTTGTTCCCTGTTGTAGGAAAAGTTTCATCTTCATGTTGCCCATACATACTAGGTACGAGGCTGTGTTTATGTGGTTTTACTGGAATGCAGCAAGTGTAGGCTCGACGCGGTACACAACGCACGTTTGTAACCGGTTATGAACAGGACGCGATTGCAATCACGGTGAGACAAGTCTGCAAATTTAATTTGTGGCAACAGTTGCAGATTCCTTAGGCATTCTAAATTTACAGGTGGGTTATTTTTAATTGATTGGGCCAACTTGACAAACTGAAACATTCGGCGGTGAAAGAGCAGCATCAGCGTGCACGCTTGTAACCGCTCAGGATGCCACATCTTATGAACTTTACCATAAGCTAAAATGACTTAACAAAATACATGTACAGTACATGATCTGTCAGTTGTTCTTGCTGAACTTGTACTTGCATTCAGAAGGCATAACAATATCAAACATACCAGAAAAAAACTCAAACAACATTTACAACAGTCATTACAGACAATTTAATCTGTCAAATGTTATTGCCATATCACATTTTAGTGTCTCATGTGACCTATTTTCAGAAGTTGCACAGTCAACTTCACGAATGAATATCACGTAACAGCCATAATATCAAGTATATCTGTGCAATTTTTCATGTAAACTATTGGTACATGTATGTGTATGCATTTTTTTAGTACATGTACTTTCTTCATCAAAAATTGGTCTGTCTAAAAGAAAGTTATATGCCTTTTATTTTGGGCTATCAAAAGTGATGTATCAAAGTTATATTATTTCCACACTAAACCCATACCCAAGTACTGCAGTGCAAGTTTCCTATTTCCCCGCGTTTACACAATGTTTCAACTGGGTAATTCCGTGAAAAAGTGTCAGTTGCCCCAAATTTTAAATTGACGTCCTACAAATAAATTTGACATTATTTGAAAGAATGATGTCTGGACTATTCGAATCAGATTTTGTTTCCAGGTTTTTGTTTTTATTTTAAATTTAACATCATGAAAATTTGTGTTTAAAATTATGAAATTACAATTTCTAAGCCCATTTTACACACTTTTTTCACCTACTTTCAAATTACAATACAAGATTTAATGTGTTTTTAGGTTTTGAATAATTTTGCATAGGGTTTACCTTGAAAAAATGTGTAATTGTCAGGTTTTTCCTCATTTACATGGCAACGCTCTTTTAAAAGCTAGTTTAAGCTGATAAATCCATTAATCAAAATATTTGATGAAAAATATGTGTAAATATGCAAATGAGCGTCAGGGACATTACACTTTGTATGTCATGGACATTACAAAAATTTATGTCATGGACATTACGCATCTTGCTTACAGCCTTAAAACTCCCTCTTGAGACAATGGAACAGTCTGTTTATGCAAGTGAGAGGACCTCATTTGGATGAAAAAACTAGATTAGCCAGTGATTGAAGCTGTTTTGGAAGACGCAATCAGCCATACTTTTTGTGAGCACATGGCATTTTTAGCATAGCCAAACCTGCATTCTGAACACATTGTCACAAAGGCCCGAACTTTCATGTAAGTTTGCTTTTTTGTGAAGTTTGTTAATGCTTGTATGGTGACTGCTGGAATAAAATGTGTTAGTACATGTACTTGTGCAAAATGATCTAATTTATAAATTTTGACTTAATATTTAACAGCAAAAGCCCATAACAGGGCCGTGGCCTAGGCTAGTACCATGCTTGCAAGTTGCATAATGAAATATTTAATTATGATATTGCATCATACATTGTAGGTGGAGCAAGTAGACAGTGATTTGATGATGATTTCGTACTTGGAAAAGAAAGGAAACAACTTCATCTGGCCAACTCCATCAAAGAAGTCAACCCAAAGCATCAAATCAGATTTCTTTGGCTTTGTTGAACCTGTGACTTGTACTGGTATTTCTGGGTCCTGACCAACTTTAAAAATCACAGAAAATTTGCAATTTAGACCCGGTTTGAGGTTTTAGCTCTAGGAATTTTTCAGTAACAACAAGTGTGAATACAAGTGCTACATGTACATGTGTCTTGTATGGTAGTGAAGAAATTAGGATGGGGTACTTGTGGGTTTTTAAGTTTCACTGTTACATATTGTATACAAGTACAATTGACAAAATTGAAGGCCTCAAAATGATTAAATTTAGTTTGCAAAAATTGACAGAGCTGATTTTCTCAGCAAACATTAGTAACGAGTGCTCACATTTCTCAAAATATGTTGCAATTGATTGCCAATGGTACTGTAGGTCCATGGCTGTTTTGACTTGTTTTCTTGGCACATTTTATTTCATTTATTTGTGGGCTGTATATTGAAAATTTGGACGCGTAATGTCCATGACAAACAAATGTAATGTTCTTGATGCCTAATTAAGACTTATAACGAGAGAGTGAAGAGCCATTCTAATTAGTGTTACCATTTTGCTTGTTGACTGTTTCGTACCTCACAGTATTAAAGCCATTTGAAACAAAAACAGATTCTAACTTCACAGAGTTTTCGTAATGATTGTGTTGGTCACAATACCCATGTCCTCTTAGCCCAATGTCCATGATGCTCGTTAGTAATGCTTGTAGCTCAATAACTAATTATGATTTTATTAATGTGCAAACTGCTTGATAAAAACAACATTATATGTTACCAGAGGCAAACAATCAAGTGGTTTTAACTTCATAGTCAGTCAAATTGACGACTAAAGTTTGAAACCTGCGTCCAAATGTATTGTCCATGATGGTGGAATTGCCCAACTCTGTCAGCTCATGCATTCAGAATGAGCCTCTGCATCAAGTGACAGACACGTACATGAACATGCAGGAAAATACATTTTCACGAAGAACCAGTCTCTGGTGACTTTTATTGCCTAGATGATGGCATCATCACCACAGACTGTTAAGAAAAATCACAGAACGATTCTAAATATGCCAAAATTTTGAATCTAAACCTTGTTTGAATTGATGAATGTAACATTGTTGACAAGCCCAAAGTGATTCAACCAGATTATTCTGCCTTGGTTAGCTGCTTTGGGCTAGTGCTGACCTCATGGCCATGTGTAAGGTTTTAGTTAAAGAGAAACACATACATTGTAGAACACAAGAAACATCTCTTTTCTGTGTGATTGCCTTCAAGTTTCCACTGAATTCTACTTAGAGGAAGGTTGATGATGTGTCCGAATATAAAGTAAAAGATGTCCATGTGCACTGGTAAAGTATTCTTGCCAACTTGTCGTACTTCTTCCTGAGGTCAGGCAATACCACACAATAGATTAAAAGGTATTTAAATGAGCCCTCAGTTCATGTAAACTTCTAATCTGTTATGTGGTGATGCCATACCTCAGCAAGGAGTATGATAGGTTAGCAGGTACATTACATGTACATGTATGTCACTACATGTACAGTACATGTACTGTATGCACATGTACATGTACATATACAGCACTCAACCTCCGAGCTTGCCCCCGTGCAAGTCAGATGTACATGTACACTGTAGCAGCAGATACCGCAAACTACTGGTAAATTACAATTGCCCCTGTATTTCTGATCATTTCTGTACGTACATGTACCAGTAGGGCATCTCTTGGTATAAAATCATCAGCGCTCGGTATCTTCCTACTGTAAAGTACAGTATCTTTGTTGGCATTGTAGGTGACTTGAAAGGGCTGAAAGGTTATGTTTTCCCGAGTGTGGCTCACTAGTATGTTTATAGGTCATTGATAGAAGGTTACATTAAAATGCAGTCAAGGATTACAGGGAAATTGTTACAACTATTCGTCAAGATACCAGTATTTCAGAAATTGTTTGTCATTGCTGCCATCGTCGTTGTCTTTCTTGTTGCTGTTCAAGTCAATTTCTTTTGTTACAGTTGTGATGTCACAGTTGGAAACCATGTCAATAAGCCCATAAGCTTTTTAGGTAATCCTTAGGCTTCAGTCCTGTGTACCCATACAGCAAAATCTGTTTTTGATCGTTTTTTTCTTTTTGTTGTTCGTTCATACATTTTTATTTTTTTTTTACTGTGTATGGTTTTTACATTTTCCCCTTTGTTATTTTTAAACAAATTGTAATTTTTTTAATTTGTGAAAGTGAATTGTAAATTGATTGTATGAATTGCAGTTTGTAGGAAAATTTAATGTAATCTTTTTATCCTGCATGTACATGTAGTTCTATGTAACTTTTTGTGCTTGTACCTTTTTGCCTGTAATATAATAATAATAAATAAGTGTAAATAAATAGAGCATTTACAACTGGAGACTGTACACTGTACGTGCACCTCAAGTAAATGGTAATTGTGCAATTCAACAAGTTCGCAATTTTCTCCAGACAGTACACAAAAGTCTGTAAAGGTCACTGCCTTGTTGGTTCGAAAGATATTCTGTACAGTCCAAATTCACCAAAAATACTGGTAGGCATCACAGTAGGATGATTTTCCAAACAGAATATATGGCACTAGCAATTCTCTTTTTTCCAGTTTTTAGTCACATGTGTTAATATGATTTTTTTGGTTCATTGGAAGGAGACATTTTGCAAATGGCAGTACGTATAAACTAGTTCAGCAGTACCAGAACATATCAGATTAATTTTTTATGAATTAATGTTTGCAGGGTACGACGAATGAGGTGACCTTTGGACCTATGAAGGTGTGTCAACGAACAATGCAGGTAAGAAAAGTCATTAAATCTACGGTATGTACGTGATGTACTTGTAGAACTGAATTAGTTTTGTTCATTTAATTCAACACGTACATGTATAGTATGTGTACATGTATGTACAGGACAGATTTGCTGAACTGTTTATGTAAAATATCCATGTCAAATGTCGGTGCCCCATGTACATTCAACTGCAAATTACCATACATAATGGCATACTTGTGATCAACAAAATTTCTCAAAATCTTGAGATGGATAATATAAACAGTCGACTCTCAATGTAAGGAACACTGTTGTAACAAAATACTGTCATAAAGAGCCAATTCTGAGAATCCCAAATTCTTGAATTCTTGTGTCCTTGTTTTTCTAGTCCTCTTATAACCACTTCCTGGTTATAACAAACTAATTTCTCTGATCCCTATATTAGGCCAGACTGCCTAACAGTAGCATCGACCGCTAGGTTTCACAAATTGTAAGTGAAAATTTAAATTTTCACCGGCTGTAATCCCAAAATGTGTCTGTGTATGACTGATCTGGTACAAGCAACATCACTTTTTGAAATGCTTGATGAACTTCATAGTAGCAAAAACTTTGTTGGAATTAAAGCAGTGCACTGTTATTATGGAAATCATCTTGTGTGTCCATCCTGCGACAGAAGAGTGCAAAAGAATCACCAACAAATCCAGTGTGTACTCTGTGAGGAAGTATTCCACATGAAGTGCGTAGGCATGACTCTTCGCACATACATGTATAAATTCTACAAAACAAACAATAAGTTGCCATATACATGTACTTGTGCTACAAGTGCCCTGCTTCAACTCAGTGACTCCTTTTTTGATATGTCCAATTTCAACACTACTAGGAGCCAGGCCCAAAATTTGCATATGCTGGACATACCTCCGCATCTTGATTATAACAATCCTGATTCTGTTTTTAATGATCTGCCAACAAAAGGTATTCGAATTGCAAGTTGGAATTGGAAAGTTGTGCAGCTTAAGCTGATTTTACATGTACATGTACGTAAAGGCTCCGACCTGTGGATGTGATTGGGATTTCTGAGATCTTTCTTTGACCACAAGATGATACCAGCTCATTGAAAATTGATGGGTATCATATCTCAGAGAGGCGAGACAGGCCTGACAAGCTACATGTAGGAGACCGGTTATTAGTATACATCAGCAGTGCCATCTTGAATCTGATTGTGCTGAAATTATGTGGCTACAGATTTAGCCCCCCCCCCGAGCTTAGAAGTTCCTTGTAGGCTATGTCTACAGACCCCCAAGCACCAATGTCAAGACAGATTGCATAATTGTACAAAATTTTGAGCATGCCATTAATCTCAACATGGATGTTTTTATTTTGGGAGACATTAACATGAATTTTTTCAAGCAACCCCAACAGTCTTTGATCAGAAATCTCAACTTGGGTTATACGCAGGTGGTTTCCGAAGTGACTTGATTTATTTCAGAAACGTGTTTGGACCATATTTACCGGTATGTAAGTAACCAGTCAACTGTTCAATCTGTAATTGTACCTCGTATTGGATTGTCTGATCACTATCCGCTTGTGGTTACGAAGAAACATAATGGTTCATTTGCTAAAATGTCCTCCCATCGTATCATTTGATTCAGAATGTCAAACATATCAACAAAAATGAATTTAGGCGGGATCTGAATAATGTTCCTAGGAATAAGTTAGATTCTATCTCTGACGCAATGGACGTCTCCTCTAGAGCAAGATGTATACTGACGTTGTTGATAAGCATGCTCCTTTTATGTCTAAACGAGTAAAGCTTCTTCAACAACCACCATGGTGGAGTAACGTCATTCAATCAGCAATGCGTATGAGAGACAAACTTCTACAGGGCACTAAATTTAGTTGAACCCGTGATGATACGCTGTTACTTGCTTACAGGAAAGCAAGAAACAGAGTGAACTTTGCTACAATTTGGAACAAGCTGGGTGGGGAGCTTAAGGCCATTATGAATGTTGAAACGTTTAAGCAGAGGCTACTCCAGTGGCTGAAACAAAATGTATACAAGTGTGATTCTTTCGCCATTGACCGCAATTTTTAGATGGATAGACCAGTGACCTGTTCTGATGCATATGTATTTTTAAATCTTGAATATATTCCTGAGGTTGCTTTTCCTCGAGTGTTGACTGCAGGGTTTGTTAGAGTTGGGGGGGAGGGATATCCACAATCCCTTGATTCTGATATCACCTTTAATTTCTATTTGTTTTTAATTTTATGGTCCTTTTATATTACATTGTGATACATGTTATGATTTTTTTAATAGTCCATGTCTGTAATTCTTTTATATTGATTTTCCTAATGGTGCATGTATATTGGAATATTTCTATAGTTAATGTGCTGTATGTTTTAATACTTGCTTTAATTAAGTTGCATATTACTTTGGACTATTTTAATATTGTTAGATGGCTCATTGAAAATCATTTGTTTTTTAGATGGCATGGTTACCCTCTGTAAATAAAGCTTATTATTATTATTTTTTGTTTTTTCAGTGAGAGTTGACTGTAATTAACCAGCCCGTTGAAATTGTACCACTGTGCATATGTGTAGTTTTATACATGTATTTTGAGAAAATATGTTTTTCTGTGAGAACTTGATTCAGAAATTGCCCATATCATGTCTTGAAGTTCACCCAACATGTACTGTATGTACATGTATCCCTTGAACGTAATTCCCATTTAGCCAGTTGTACATGTACAACTGTGGGTACATGTACATGTAGATGCATACTGTACATGTACCGGTACATGTGACTATCACATGATTTTTGCTATTGTGTAAATCCTGTCAACAAACTTGTTGCATCTATTTACAGATTTGCCCAATTAAAAATTTATCATGAAATACATGTGCACCAATACACTGTTTTCAATGGATAAGAAGGGCACAAAGGAACCAGTTCATTCCAGAGATTGTGGTCGCAATGCCAAATCTTGCCCTGAATCATGAGGTACATCTACAGTACATTGCGTTTGAAAGTTAACGCTGCAAAAGGAATGGGAAAAAATGCGAAAAGCATTCACATTCACATTTTGACCACGACTGCAAATTCGCAGCAAATCAGATGTGAAAGGGGCAAACGACATGCGAAAACAGTGTGAAAATTGTGCAAAAACAGTGCAAATTTTCGTTTGGCGAACACGGCGTGAAACATTTGCGAAAACATTGAGAAAAAAACAGTGTACGTTCAGCATGACATATCAGGTCTTTTCACTTGGATTTTCTGATGATATGTCACTTTCTGTGGTCGCATGGTTGTTGGAAAAAGTCAGTGATTGGACTGTCCTGTTGCAATGGGTGTGGATGCAGTGCGTGCTTCGTGATACGGCATGCACGAGGTCCCTTGGCAGTTTTTGAAGAGATTTGGTGATTGTTTTGATCGGCGTCAGATAACCGAATACAAGGCATTTATTCCTAAATTACGGTACATCCATCTGCCAATACTTGTAAACATACATGTAATTCATATACATGTACATGACAACATGTGGATAAATCTACTTGTATCTGTACATGTGCACATGTACGATGTGTTCCGTGTCCATCTGAGTCGGTTATACGCTAGGCTGTGCGGTTATAATGCTTAATTCTGTTAGGTCCCCTTGAGAGCGCTATAACAGGAATCTAATGTAATTCAGCTGTTCGATGTTCACTGCTGGTCTCTGACCTCCACCATAGCCAACTTTGATTTTGCCTGTCGCATTGTATTTTGCTCAAAGCTTGTTCTCTTTGAATTTTATGGCTTGAAATAAGATTAGTACATTTTCACTTTCAGTAATAGAGGGTTTCATGACAACTGGCACGGGGCATGCAAAGTTTGCGTCACGCATCGTTTGGGTTTTGTACAAGTTTTCAAACAATTTTTGGATTTTAACTTATCAAAATGTCAGTGCAACACAAATGTATAATTGTCTCAAGAGGCTCTGACTTGGATACAATCTTTGACAAGACTGATACTCAAGTTACAGATCCGCAGTAAAAATCAGTGGATGGAATACACCGCAGACCAGCAAAATCACTTTTTAATTAAAAAAAGGGAGCAAAGCTATTATTTTGTTTGGACTAATGTTAACCACTTCCTGCTGGATGGGTTTCTCTTGAGCGGGATGAGATTTGCGGGACCTTTTCAAGATTTCAAAATTC
>NW_019091566.1:100823-141767 GCF_001949145.1 Acanthaster planci
TTGTGACAATGTTGCGCCAGTAGGTTGCACTCATTTTTTGCTCTACATTGTTTTTCGTTTTCTATCATCTATTCGCCTGCCACCGCTCCAGAAAGTTTGTCTGGGTCTGCTTTATTGACACAGATTCTACTAGACCAGCCTGGAGGATATCTGATCAAGAATTCTGGTGACAATTAATATTTCACTTTTGGTGAATTCTCAACCCCGTTGACCATTGGCAGCCGTATTCCCCATTGGGGCCTGCACATACTTACGTCCTGTGTCTTTTTACAGATGGCTGGTTCCAGTGTAGCAGTAGCACCTTAATGGTGCTACTACTTATTACATTGTTAACACTGATGACTCCGCTAATCTACAATAGCCATGATCTCAAGACCATTTGTAACCATAAAGCTGGTTTACCACTAGGCATCTACCATACATTGAAAGAACTACATGTAGGTACATGTATCTATGCTGTAAAACCCACACGACGGGGGCCACAGATCATGGACCAAACAACATAAAAGGCTAATTCCTGTCTTAGTACCGTCATGTACAAAGCAAGAGAGTAAACAACACTCGGGACAATATGGTTCCAATCCTATCAGCCTTGTGCATATTTTATCTGACATAACGTTCTCATCTTGCTGTAATTTAATAATTGGCTGTTTGACTGCTATGATTTATGATATAAGCATACAACAGCATTGATATCTGTGCTATTACATAAACCTGGTTGAGTGGTGATCATCGTCATCACCTGAGTGGTGACCATCGTGATCACCATACTCTGGCTGATCTCAAGAACACCCTACTTGATTTTGAGTTTTATCACATCCCTCACATGAACACGGCTGGAGGAGGGGTTCTTGTACGCTTAAAATAGGGTTCCATGTTCATCGGCATGAAGTAACAGTATATGATGCCATTGAACACATTGACTTGTCCAGTAACTCACCTTCTAATGCAACTCTCCGTCTCACATTTGTATACAGACCCCAGAGATTGCTCAACCAAAAGCCAACAGCTACACTTTTTATGCAAGAATTTTCTACATTGCTGGAACATATTGTTTATGATGCCAATCATATAATGATAGCAGTTGATTTTAACTTTCATTTTGACAATCGATCTGATAGAGAGGCGTCTGCATTTCGTGACCTCCTTGAATCTACAGGTCTGAAACAGCACGTGTCTGGTCCAACGCATTGTGACGGTCATACATTGGATCCTCTTTTAACAAGGTCTTTCGACAGTTTTATCTCCCAACTGACCACAAGTGATGCCATCTGTTCACGCTTGTGTCATCTGTAAGTTAGGCATTGGTCACCCTGTTGCTGCTAATGTGGACGTCCAGACGCACAAACTCTGTGACGTTGACTTAGATACATTCCGTCAGGACATCTTGAATTCTTCTTCCCCAAGAGATTTGCTTAATCAGCATGCACTCCTACAAAAACGTCACATCAGAGCGGGTCCTCGTGCCCTGGTTTAACAATGACATTGAATCAGCCAAGTGTGAGCTGCATTGTCATGAGCAGCGTCGGTCACTATAGCAGTGTCGTCACTATAACCAACTGATGTCCACAATGCTATGCATTTTATAGATGAGCTCACTCCAACCAACATTATCAATTTGAGTTTCCAAAATGGCTGTTTTCCCAATGCATTAAGGTTTGCCAACTTCATACCGCTTATCAAGAAACAGAACCTTGACCCTGACAATCTGAGGAACTACCGACCAATTGCCAATCTGTCTTTCCTCGGGAAAACCATAGAGCGTGCAGTGACTTCACAAATACAGTGTCATCTAGCTACTCACAATCTCACAGTTACAATGCAGTCAGCCTACCGGAAATACCTTAGTGTGGAAACGGCTCTTCTACGTGTTTACAATGAACTGCTGCTTGCTGCTGATAATGGTCAAGTGGCCGTTCTTGTGCTTCCTGATTATTCGGCAGCTTTTGATACGATTGATCACGATATCATGCTACAACTTATACATGTACATCATAGCTTTGGCGTCAACGACACTGCCTTAGAATGGTTCACCTCATATTTCGCAAATCGTCAACAATCTGTACTTATGACTAAGATTTCATCTCCCCCCCCAATGTCAATACCGGAGTGCCACAGGGGTCTGTCCTAGGTCCACTATGCTTCACATTGTACACATCCCCACTGGAAGATCTCATTACATCATATGGCTTCAGCTTGTATGATCTGTGCTGATGATATTCAACTTTACATCACCATGACAGAACAGCAGTGTCTTGACGCCATTCAGAAATTGGAATCATACTTCACACACATACATTTTTGGTCCACAGCTAATAAGCTCAAATTGAAAAGTGACAAAACTGAAGTCATCCACATCACCTCTCAGTTTAGGCAACATACTCCAATTGAAACTATCTGCATCTCCGTCTCCTGCACCAGACCCATCACTAGCGCCTGTGACCTTGGAACCATTGTCACGTCAGATGCATTTCAACCACTAGGAATAGAAACACAGTCCCATGGATAATTATTAATGTAATAATGTTATCTTATTAAACTGAAGCCTTGTTAAGCTAACTTTTTTAAAATCATGTATTTGAACAATATAATGCAAATGCTTCTCAGGCACCTTTGGATGGTAAATTTTGTAGGTAGTGTACCTAAGTAAAAGCTACATTGCGTCAAACTTGGAAATAATGGTACGCATACATGTACAGGGTGTCCACATAAAAAAGTATACCAAGATCAAAATTACTGTCATGGCAAAACTACATGTACTTTAAATATGGGAAAGAGAAATAGATCTCTAGAAATGGCAGAATTGTCCTCTTTGGAAGGGAATACAGCTTATCATGTTCTTGACACAGATGAGTGAACAAACTAGACCAATGTTAAGGGTACTGAAATCAGCACCGTGACAAGTTTGCATATTTGATTAACAAGGCTCAACTATGCAAGTGTGTAGAATACAAAATACCTGAACCTTTGCTTTAAGAACACATTCTTAAAAACAAGGAATGTACCTACATGTAAATCAATCTAATCTGCTTTGGCTTTGCTACTTACATATACCTCATAAGTGATGTGATGTGAATGCACACTTGACATCTTTGTAACATGTCCCTTACTGCTCGTCTGGTCATTACAGTGTCTTGATGGAGATTACTGACTTCTTCCATTATTCTTGCACATTATTTCTGAACAATGGCTGGGGGTGTAGTGGAGGTTTTTGTTCTGCAGGTAACCCCATCAAAAGAAGTTGCATGGTGTCAAATCCGGCAAATGTGGCAGCCATTCAATTTTATTGTAAACAGAAATTACTTTGTTCCCCAAAAGTTCTGCCAGATGTTACCTCGTAGCAACAAGTCTGTAAGGTGGGGTGCCATCCTGCATGAGCCCACGATACCCTCCTGAAAGCTCTATGTCGCCTCGGGAATATTTGTTCCATTGCTGGCACCACCGATTTATTCATCAGATTCCAATAGTCCTGTCCATTGAAATTTCCTTGGAAGAAAACTGGTCCTGATAATGATCCACCACCAAGCAATGCAACCCAGACATTCACCCTCTCCCTGCTCATGTTTCGTTCATGAGATACAGCTGCAGGTTGATTATGATGTTCAGTATATACTTGCTCGTTATGGAAGTTAACTGTTCAATTCATACAAAAACCTGCCTCATCTCCAGTAATAAAGAATTTAAGAAACTGTTCATCCCTGTTACATTCATCCACAAACCACCGTGAAAATCTGACTCTTTCGTTATAATTTGCTGGCAAGAATTGATGCTGAATATGGATGTGATAGGAGTGAAGGTGTTATTCCATTCTTGTGATGTTGTTGAACACTGAACAGTGTTGAAGTGACCATCACAAGACCAGACACAAGACCATGCACAAGACCAGTCACAAGTAACAGGGTGAATAATGACAAAGGAATGCTTTTGTTGTAGTTCAATTGAATAGCTTGTGGCTTTAATTCAGACTGGAGGTCCTGTATTGGTCTTGTCTTGCTTGTGTGGTCTTGTGAAGGTCTTAAGTGGTGCCGACTACAACGCTGATGTTGAATGTGGTATACCAGGACCATTTCTCTTGCTGCTAATCCTTGGTTTCTTTCAACTGCTTCTCTTACCATTTTGATGTTCTCCTGAGACCTTCCAGTTCCTGGATGTCCAGATCGACCTGTATTACTGTTTACTTTTGCCATGTTTGCCTTACTTTTTTACATTTTTCCAGGTTGGTGGTTCCCTGTCCAGGAAGCAAATCCTGAAGACATTTTCAGTCGTAACATATTTTTTCGTTTCGTGATACTTCTGGACAACAGATGCCCTCTACTCAACTGTTAACTGTACAATGTTCGCTGATGAAGTGAATGTTGCCTAAAGCATGCAAAGCTTTTCTGCGTCCAGCGAGAACATTACACAATGCGGGTAGGATAACCATATATGTGTTGAAAAGGTTACAGCATTTAACCTTCACCCCACATACTGACCTTTGTTATTGAAAACATGCAAATTGTCACAGTTCTAATGTCAGTACCCTTAACATTGGTCTAGTTTGTTCACTCATCTGTGTCAAGAACATGACAAGATGTATTCCATTCCAAAGAGGACAATTTTGCCCTTTCTACAGATATATTTCTTTTTTTCCATATATAAAGGAGTTTTGCCATTACAGTAATTTTTATCTTGGCATACTTTTTATGTGGACACTTGACTGCGCATCCTGTCTGTTTTAAAATGTGTTAACAGTTTTCTGTAAGTTTTTCAGTTTGCTCACTTTATTTTGTCTGTTCGCGAACTTTGACGTCTGTATGTAACAACATTCATTATCTTCAATCAACTTGAATTCTCAATTCCGATTGGTCAATCCATGGCAGCAGACAGTGTGATATAACTGTGTTGCACAGTCCATATCAAAAATGCCACAAAATGCATTGTTCTGACTCGACGCAATGAGCTATTTTTACGGCAACAGCAAAATGCATTCCCAGCAAAATTTACTGTAAATTCAAAGATGGTGCATACCTGTACGTAGGCCTCTATAATGTCTTTTGCGTATCAACTTTACAGCGCTCTACCTACCCAAACAGTCACTACATATGCAAATTTCCCATGCGCGCTTGGCTATTCGTTAAAAAGACTTTATCATCCCAGATGCCCTTTGACCTCCCACTATGCATCACGGTCTCGTCGCCATGTTCGTCCTTTTCTCAGCGCTGTATTGCAACGGACGTGTCTTTTAGACGTCTTCAAGTTTTTCAAGTTCCATTTTCACTACACGGTTGTGTGTTGACTTTAATCATCCAGTCATCATTTCTGAATAAACCTTTACCTTGTGGGATATCATTCTTGTTGGTTGGAGTGTAACTTCCTTGTGTTTTCTTGGATGCCCTTTTCTCTTTTTTGTGTGTGCAGTCTGCAGGTTTTTACTGTCAGTGTTACAAGGAACGGTCAACCTTACACTCCCCATAGGTTGGGCCACGTAAGTGTTAGTGGCCCACATAATCCTAGGTGCATGAGAGGGCGGATTGTAAATTTAGCGGTTCTTCCCTTGTAACCGCTCGAGCAGACACTTCCTTATTTAAGCAGCCGTTGTAGATTAAGGCCTTACCGCTTGAGTGGGTGATTCTCGATAAGTGGTAGAACGTGGAAAAGGCCTAGCCGCATGGGTGTTTTATTTGTATATGTGGCTGTGACGAGGATGTAGGCCTTAGCCGCGAGTGGGGGGGTCCCTAACGGGATGTGCCTCCTGCTCGACAGTCGTGCATAGAAGCCGACTGATGCGGCTAGATCAGGCCTGTGTTGTTCGCATTGCTCTGATTTCTTACGGAATGAGGGCAACGCCAAGCCGCGTGAGTGGGTGCTCCCTTTCCTAAAGCGGCTCAGACGAGAACCCCAGCCGCTTTACACCGTCGTGGATTTTACATGTGTCTTATTATCCTGTAATACTGCAATTTTCCAGGGGGCTTTCTTGTACTACGTACATTGGCACACGTATAATCACTTTGACCTACCATGCTTTCTCCACAAATCTTCCACACAGCCTTGCTATGTCCGGTTCACTGTTCGGACGAGAGATCTTGCGATGTGGCTGTGTCAAAACTTCACACACGTGTCTGTGTCTACTTTGAGTTCTCCTCTTGTGGGCGTGTCCAGACTCGCTTGCTGTGACTGTTATGAGGTCGGACAGAGTGGGTCTACCGTCAGCCCCAAACTTAGTTGCGTTGATACCTCGTGTTATCTCTTCTGCGTCTGCCCGCGTGATGGAAACGAAGAGCTTCACTTGACTGGTATTGCTCTCGATATTCGATGAACAATCTGTATTCCTTCTGATAAAATTGATTTGGATTTGGAAGTGGTACTTCTGTCCGCACTTTTTCTGATTCTGAATGCGAAATACAATCACTGTATTTCCGTCATGTAATATTATTAGCGATTTTAAGTCTTTGCATGGACGCAACTTTTCATCCTTCCCGATTCATGAAGTCTGGCTTTAATCTCCCTTTTATGCTGTTTAAATGCCCGAAGCCCTTTAATACAGCGACGTCATCAGCCACTCTTAAATTGTCTTCCGGCAACATTTCCTTGCCCGAAAATGAGGTCAGTCCTTATCCAGCCCGCATAACAGTCATTCTTGGGGTTTCAAAAAAACAAAGTTACCTTTATTTACACCTATCTATAAAACCTGTTTTTTAGTGATGAGTGTAAGCCTGCCCTTTCACAAACCAACCCGTGGTCATGGAGGATTTGGGGAACAAGCACTGCCACAGTTCTTCCCTCGCCTGTTCCACACAATGGCCAAAATTCTGCCCTGCCCTCTCCACAATTTCACAAGCATTGCAGGGAGATACAGACCAAAAGGGAACGTCGACGCTGCTCCGTTCCCAAGATCTGATGCTGATGGCTACTTCTTGGGCACCTTCGATGATTGATCTTGTAGGTACTTTATTTACTTTACTACCTACTACAGTAGTAAGGTTCTAGCAGACACCTCTTCAGTCAGATGAATACCTGTGTCTGCTTGTTCAACCCTCTTGGATTCATGTCTGCCTGGTTGTTAGGACAAACTCATTGAATCCCAATCTCTCCTGACACATACAGTTATTTTGGGACTTCAATTGTCAGATTCCCGTTCCAGTCCTCTCACAGAAATTCAAGTTCTTCTACTTCAATCACGGCAGAGTAACTCTCTAGCCTGGACCCTGTCACCCTGTCAGTGTCCTAGGGGCCCTTACTCTAGTAACCTTATCTCCTACTCCCACCAGCTAACCATTCCCACAATCACACATTTTGGTGACTGGCTTTTGTAGGCAGATGTACAGATGAAGCTGGAGCTTTCCTGAAAATCACTTAGAAGCATACTATAGTCGACTCTCGGTAATACAAGCTCGGATAAGACGAGACTCCGGTTAAGACGAGTATATTTGCCGGTCCCGACTGAATAATGCACATTCCTATGAGGAAAAAATCCATAATACGATCTCGTGTGTTATGAGATTCGATTTAAGACGAGCATTTTGGGGGCCCCAGCTGTGTGCAAATGTATTGTTATCCGTCTAATTAGCACAAGCGTTTTTGAAGGCAACTTGTCAATCAGTCAATCCATTGAATTCGGAAAGGTGCTTCCGTACTTGATTGTGTACTGCAGTAAAGCGCTGCGGTTTTCACTCACCAAGTGAAGCCCTCTACTGGCCGATCCACACCACCAATAACTGCGGTTTTCACTCACCAAGTGAAACCCTCTACTGGCCGATCCACACCACCAATAACTGGTTCCCGCCCTTTTTGTGCAACAAGCGCAGCACTGGTGTTGGTTACTACCTAAAATGTTAATGTACTTACGTGCGTGCGTTGTATGACGATCTCATCACAGCGTGCGGGGACATAAAACGGCATCGCTCCAACCATGCATCCTCCAACTCGACTTGACCGGTTTCTCCGTTCTTGTATTATATTATTGTTCTTTATTTCAAGTTTTTATTCATAAAAAGTACATTTACTTCTTACTTTCATAAACATAAACTGTTTTGAAATTAAACTCCAAACCACACTTATGTGCATACAAAGTACATGTAGGCCTACATGTATGTACAGGAAGTTGTATATGATGTACGCTTTAACGATACGGTCGATTGGTTACACATGCGACAAGCGGGACAGCAGCTTTCGCATAACGCGAGGTCTGGATAATACGAGCTAATTTAGAAAGTCCCATGGCCCTTTTATTAAAGAGAGTCGACTGTAGCAGGTTTCTTCATCTTCAGCTTTCTGTCATTTTTCCACTCTCCAATCTATTAAGTTCGGCTCTCGTCCTTTGTCGGGGCTTTCATAACACAAGCATATCTGTGACCAGTGAATCTGTGGACGGATTCTCAAATATTGGTTTCTACTGGCACTTCCCAAATTCTATGACTTACTCCCAAGTCTGAACTTTCAGATTTCAGGGACAGGAGAATGTCAGTTATCACATTGTCGCTTCGCCAGATAAATCACTGGGGAGGTACACTCTCCCGACGCCTTGGTCTCTTCAAAATACAGTTGTTCTTATGAACATTGGACTTCGAGATTAACCCGAAGGTATTCCACATCTCGAAGCCAACAACTCATTAAATAAATTCATATGCTTGCTCTCAGAGAAAGATATCACGCAGTAGAATAGACACTTCATCACAATGTGTCGGAGTCTGTTCCTTAGATACCAGGCAACCGACACTGCACATGGCTGTCCCTTCCTTCACATGGAACATCTAGCTGCTGTTGTCCTGCGCCAGACCCGCCTCCAGGTCTTAGTTGCAGACAACCCTTCTCTTTTTCTTCCAACAGGCTAGAGTTGTAGGGCGTGCAAGACCAACATGCCCCTCTCTATTAACCCTACTCTCGGCAATTCTGTCAGAATTTGCCAGGAAAGACACTTCTCTTTATGCCGTTCAGACCTTCCAAACCCTGAAGTTTGACTTTCCTAGATCCCTAATATCCCTAACATCTACATTAGCAGCAAACAGTTCCCCACTACTCAAGGCACGATGAAAAGTGTACATTGTAGTGGTTCAATTCAAACACCAATAAGTGCAGTAACCGATTCTATTCTTCTGTGAGACTCGGGACTGCAGTTTTCAATCATACCTAGCAGCTGTCTGCTGTCACAGTTTACCTAATGTGCTCCACCATCGACCCCCATTCCTTGTACAGCAGATGACTCCAGGTATTTCCTTCCTGGTGTGTCCTTTCTAATGTTGTTTCCTAATTCTGAGTCCATATCTGGCTGGGAATCGTGATGAGCATATTCTTATCTTGATGATAAATGGCCATTTATCCCTTTTACATCTTTTTGTATTCTGTAGCCATCCCACCACCTAGACCGTTGCCACTCTGCATTATGTAGTGACTGTTTGGGTAGATAGAGCGCCGTAGACTTCTCCCCCACAGTAGTGTGGGTCGAGTCTACCAGAGAATACCCAAACCCAAACGGTCCTCTCCCACCCGTCCTCCTCACCAGGCTAGGACTTTTTAGTCGCTTTCGAAAAGAAGGAAGAACATGGCAGCGAGACCGCAGTGCATAGTGGGAGGTCATAGGGCATCTTGGATGATAAAGTCTTTTCTGCGAATAGCCATGCGTGCATTGGAAATTTAAATATGTAGTGACTGTTTGGGTAGGTATTCTCTAGTAGACTTAGTAGACTCGACCCACACTACTGTGGGGGAGGAGTTTGCTTGAAGATAGATTTGTTATCACACTCGCACTCACGCTCGTTGAACACAGAAAAACGTAGGGCATCTTTGAGACACAGACATGTTATACATCATTCTGTGTTCCACTCGCACTTGTGTGATAACTAATAGTGTATGTATTTCTTTCTGAAACCTGGGTAAAGATATTGACTACTAAACCCTTAGATAAATGAAGGTGAGTTAGGAAAACTGCCTTATATTTTTAGTTACCTGTTGCAAATGTTCTGTGGTTGACAACATATGGTTTAAGACTGTATTTTTGAGGAAATTGTTTTCCTTAAAACTAACAAAGATTGCAAGTAGAGATGCTCTGAATGAAGGTTGAGTAATTATCTGTTCTCTTAAACTCATGATAACTAAATATTTGACACCACGGTGACAAATACAAGTAAACATTAGTAGTGAGTGAATGATTGTTTATGTTCTTAGAAGTGCATTTGTACTTGTGTGGATTTAAGGCAACAAAACAAAGCCTCATTTGTCGTATGTAGTCCATTCCACAGAAAGGAATTTGATGATTCATTTAAATTATGCAGTTAGTTTATATTTATACATTGTGGGTACACTGTATCACTGCAGATACAATCTTTATATACTGGTAGATTGTATAAATGCAGTGTGTCTTTGCCATATACATATAAATTTTCTTTTGCAATTTTGATAAGATGAAAAACTAACTTTGGGTTTTGTTTGTTAGTCCACTGGGCTCAACCTACCCTGAACAGTTTTTCATATGCCAATTTCCCATGCTCCAATTGTTATTCACTGAAAAGACTTGATCAACTAGTGCTTCCTGACCTCCCACTGTGCATTGCGATCATGCCGCCATATCCGTTCTGCTTTTCTCAGCTTCGAAACATAATGGACGTGTCTTTTAGGCTTCTTTGGTTTTTGAGTTTCCATTTTCGCTTGTTGTTTATGTATCCATTTGATTTCCCCTCCTCCTTGTTCTGGTTTGTTATAACCTACCAAGTACCTGAGTGACTGAGCCAGCAGGATCCTATTCTGCAGTCCACCGAGTTAGTCCAGTGCGGTCATCAGGGGATCACACCAGCGATGCCCTCTGACTACCGATGGCTCAGAAAAACTCACACAGTGACGCGGCCCCCAACACCCAGTCACTCCTAGCAGTCTCCGGCCGCCGTAGTTCATTGGCATGAAAGGCTATTTCTCCGATGACAGCAACCGAGCATGCTGGCCCATGCTCTGACAACGCAGACATCAGGGCGAGCTTCTGATGCTCTGCCAGGTCTGCCCCACCTGATGGAGCTGGGCCAGAGTGCAGCGATGCCCCATACCACACCCAGCACTGTGGGCCCTACCAGACTACGATGCCGCTAAGGTTCAATCAAATCCTCACAGCCTATTCCAGGCTCCGAGTTCGAGCTTGGCATCCCACAGATATCTGACCGCAGGCCAACTGAAACTGAACTGGTCCGCGCCCGCCAGGATAATGATTACTCCTCCAGGGATCAGCCCCCTTAAGCTTCATCTGCTACCTCGGCCTCTGGATTGCCAGTACCTAAGAAACACCAAACCAAGTGTTCCTCTTGTTCGTCCACTACCTCTAAAGCCAACAAGAGATGCCACTCTGAGCAACAGGACATTGTGCCAGCCTCTTGGATTACGACCTTTCAGTCTATCTCTGAGGCTTTAACATCAACCGCTACTGCTCCGGATCCACTCCTGTCGAAACCGCTTCCTTCCACCTGCTCCGGTCCTATGGATGATGAAGCAGAACTTGGGACTCTGCATGATGCATACCAGGCTGATGACCCTTCGTCGACACAACCAGTCACTCATGGCAGCACCCACAGCTCAGAATGCAGCATGGATCTGCCACAGTGTGGCCAACTGGCCGTGTCTTCCGACAGTGAGGTTGACTCTGTCACTGGCTTTACTCCTTCCGAGGGTCGCCTGCGTCTACTGGAGCGTGACATGGTCCATGTCCTTGGTCTTCCTGCAACTTCACAGCCCCAACCAGACTCCAAACATGGTTTGTTCAAACGCCCCGCTGCCGGAGTAGAATCTTCTGATCTGTTTTTTCTGGAACTTCCATTTGACTGCTCCTGTGTGGAAATGTTCAAGTAACAGATGATAATCAAGCGATGGCAACCTGTTCCACAATGGGCCTTGGCGTACTTGTACAGGCCTTGACAGAGGACTTCGACTATTTCCTGTTGGTGCTAGAAATACCCAATGTTGCCATAGACAAAATTGTCGCTGACTCAGTCAAAGCAACCACCAAGGCTGCCATAGACAAAGATATGGCTCTCCTTGAATCTGCCCTATCTAAGCTGGACAAAGCATCCCGCTTCGGCCTAAGATGCATGGCTTTCCTGCTTCTCAGAGTAACTTTCAAGTGACTGCGGACTTTGCAGCCCTCGCGCTCCACAGTCTGGATGACGACTCAACTTCACATATAAGCAGTTCACCCGCATTTTCTTGCTTGGCAACTTCCACCCACAGGGCCAACTCCCTAGAGGTGATGCACATTTACTATGAAGGTGTCAAGGCTTGGCTCCCAGACCTTCCACTCTTGGGGAAAGATCTCTTTACTGGCAAGTTCCTTGAGGTCCTCAAGGGTGAAGCTAAGTGCATGGATACCACAAAGATGATATCATTTCGTGAAACGCCAGCCTCCGAAAACCAGCGACCCCAGCCTTACCAGGCTCCTCAGCCCAAGCAACCAGATCACACATAGTCCTCCTGTCCACTACTACCAGTGCCACAAATATGACATTCGCTGGGAACCATGCCGACTATTTCCAACCGTTGAATTCTTGGTAAAGAACCAAACTCTGTGTCCCTTGCTTTGCACACGTGCAACAACTCAGATAAACTTTGGTGCCCGTTCTGCACACTCAAATGGTACTTGGCAAAAACCAAACACCTCAGGGGATCAGTCACCCAGCTGTTCATTACCACTACAAAACCTCACCACCCGGTGACAAGGGATCCCATTGCCCTCTAGACAACTTCGGCCATAATGTTTGCAAACCCAGACTAGCCGGCGCACTCTGATGATGCCATATCACAGCCCACAATGTCAGAGCTGCCTCTACGTCTTGGTCTTATTTTCAGGATGTTTCCAGTGCAGATACATGTATATGCAATGCTGCATGCTGGACGTCCCTCTCTATCTTCACCACTTGGTACCTGAAGGATGTCTTCCAGAGTGATTCTGCACACTTCAAGATGGTCCTCCTGTCAGCTGCACAGAAGTCAATTAGACCTGCTGCAGACCAAACACCCGACAAGTTATCCTGAAGACCTAATCATGGGGAGTGGTAATACATCTGCTCTTGTACAATTTTAATAGTGCTAGTCCACGTGTCATAGCCAACCCACCGCCTGCGACTGGTGCCACTCTGCAATATATAAAACTAGTTTGGGTAGGTTGAGTGCAGTGAACTCCTCCCCCACGTGTGTGGGACGAGTCTACTAGAGAATACCTACCCGAAACAGTCTTCACCCCCCGTCCTCCCCACTTTGGCTCTGACCTTCAGACTGCTTTGAAAAGAAGGACAAACATGGTGATGTGACCGCAAATCATAGTGGGAGGTCAGGGTGCACTACAGTTGATCGAGTCTTTTCACTGACAATAGGTGCATGGGAAATTTGTATATATGCAAACTGTTTGGGATAGGTATTCTCTAGGAGACTCGTCCCACACATGTGGGGGATGATTTCATTGTTGGTATCACCCCCCCTTTATTTATCATGGTAAGAGATCTAAATGCATGTTTGAATAAGACTGGAAAAAATTTGGACCAACTGAGCAGTGCATTTGCTATTAGTTTTGAACCCTACTTATATAATGTATTGATAAGTGTGATACGTTATCCTTTTAATTTGACAGTGGTTATTTTGCACTGCCAGCAAAAGTTCTAAAGCAGTATTCTGCCGGTAGCCTTGTTCTGATTGGTCCATATTTATGACGTCACCATCGTTGATGTATGTGTACTGTAACGTGGTGTGGCCCCTAATGTGGCCCACTTTCATTTTTCACCTGTATTAGGAGCACCTTTTCTGCCACAATCAAATTCACAATTAGTGAAATTTTATCAAGCTCCAATATTCCCATACATAAATCTAAGTTTCTGTTCCTCTTTCAAAGTTCTGATGAAATTTTATTTTTACCCCATTTTCACATTTGTTCTTCTCGTACAAAATTAACTCTTGAAAATGCGCCCAAAATAATGGAATAATTTTCTTTATACAGTACTTCAAGTTGGGTATGTGAGTGAAAAAAATGTTTTTTGTCGAATTTTACAACCTTGAAGAACTTTTTAAATGTCAATGTGAGATTTTCTGAAGTTTGTCAGGAAGTATGAAGTTTTAGGGGGCTCTCCGGTCAAGTTCATAACATGAGAATGCACAGTGAGTTGGGCACCAGTGTCAGTGACTGTATGATCCGGTGTTGGCGTTAATACCATGGGTATTGCTGGCAATACCCATCAAATATTGTTTTGGAACTTCTGCATGTGGCAGCAAAATATCCACTGTCTTTTAATTTATGTACGAGTAATCAATTTTTCTCCCACGTTGGACTTATTTTCAAGAAGGAAGTGAAATAAATTGCAATACCATTTATGTCCATAAAAAGAAACTGACAAATATTAACATGGAAATTCTTTTTATTTTAGGGCAGCCAATGCATTGTTTGAGGCTCTTGATGCATGCACAGACTCGGTTGAAATCACCAGTGAGAATCATGTTGTCCAGTATGTCAACTCTGCATATGAACAACTAACAGGATACTCTGGTGAAGAGATACTTGATCGAGAAGTAGATGACATTCATCGTGACAAAAATAAAGCAGAGCAGATGGACTCCATCTATTCTCAACTGAAAAAGACAAAGGTAAACTTTTGGTAATGCAATTCTTGCAGATTCACATGTTAACCCTAAAGAGCTGGGGGAGGGGATGATGGTGACAGAATGCAACTCCCCCTTGATATTTTTCTCCAATATCGCCACAGTGTATCTTTTTCAGGAGCTCAGTCTTTAGGAGTTTTTAGAGTAACTCTTTGAAGTCATTTTCACACCAATTGAACACATTGTCCTTGTTCACCATTTCTTTGTCCAAGGCAGGTCAGCCTAGATTGTATACTTTTCTACTGCAGTGCTCAATGCACATGGGCTGGCATGCATGTACATGTAGCCTTGAACTTCAAATGACGGTAGCAACAAAACTATATATCTTATTGAGTTCAGACTTCATATTTGTAATAAGGAGTGTCTTTACATGCATACAAAGTTAAAAAAGTAATTGGGTTTGGCACAGCCGAGTCCTTGGGGCAGAATTTCCTTCCCCAGGCTGTGAGATGGGCCAATAACCTCGCTCTTTGAGAGTAAAGAATTTATTGCATTGAAAGTTCAGTTCAAGCATTCATAACATTTATTGTTGGCAGAAATAAAAATCATGCACTGAAATGTGAATTTTGGAAGATGAACAGATATTTCAAACAATACATTACAGATTTGGTTTAATGATGAGCAACATGTTCATAAGATATGTTTCAAATGAAAGAGTACCAAAGAAAATGTATGCTACACAGGCAAAGCATTTTTTTTTTCGTTAGAGCATTTAAACTCATATGCAGGGAGGCACAGTTCAGGAATTTTCATGTCCGACGGACTATAAAATGAAAACAGTCATTAGCTTCACAAAGCTATTCCTTAACCACATTAGACCGTCAGCTGAACCCCTAAATTTTTTTTTTTCGTTCGAGCAACTGCGGGAATAGATTTTCTGAACAGAATCGAGTACATAAATTAATACCAGAGATGAGAAATGCAAAAGTTCTCCACATGTTATCCTGCAGTTTTTTAATAATTCGGGTGGAAAGAGCGAACTATTTCGCCATGGGGAAGCTCTATGTTCGAAATTCGCCACGTTTAAAAATCGTTTGTGAATGATGTAATCTGACTACGTGATGCAAATTGTCCAATCCAAGACCAGAACGAAGATCGTGGGTCATGGGTCATGACGGACTATGCCAGGTGTGGCGAAGCATGTCATTAGTCATGTTAGTTTTCACGAGACATGCTGCCGGAGTTTTTTAAACGTCTGCATGCTGCTAGAAATGAAAGTTACACGAAGATTCCCCCTCTGAAGCTTCATCTTCTTCCCCTAAAAAGCTCTGGGCTAGATAAAGATTTTCTTCTGGAAGATCTTCAAGACTCTCATGACTCTGTCTGTGTCTGGCAATCATGTCTGGTGTGTTGCCTGTAAGGCTGTATGTTAACTTGAATGCATCATGGAGGAAAGTTGAGCTGTCCGTCACTCGGCATGGGAAATATGCCAAGCATGTCAAGGATAAGCTGTTACCGGCAGAAATTTCGGATTGAGGTAAGCTGCCTTACTATTACATTGCAATCGGGCAAGGGCATATTGATGGAAGTAGCTTTCGAAATTTAATAATTTACAATGTAAGTCTATGCTCGTATTTTAATTTTAGCCCATCATACCCACCATTGAAGCTATCTGTAATAACTTGGACTTAACGATTTGACCTTTCCCATGAAATATGCAAATAAGGCAGGAGCATGCACATTACTACCACTGGTTTGCAATTTGCTTAAATCTACAGAGGTAACAATACAAATCCCTATGCTGAAGTGTGCTTCAATCTCACCAGAGCTGGCAGCATTAAGCAATAGACCCATAAACAAGGCCCTTCTCTTGGGTCCTGGATATGGATACATGTACACTTTTAAAGCTTCGCCCGCATATTCCCTTGAAATGACAACCTTGGAACGGCTGGTCAGCTCATAGAATGTAGCGGATGTCAGTGGGTGAAACTTTTGAAAATTTGAAAGCTGTTTTTATATATCCATCCAGGACCCAATCATTGACAGAGTGCACATAGAGGCATGATTACGGGTCCACATTAAGCAGCAGCCTTTCTTTGGACTGATAACCGAGACAGCGCAGACAATCATTCCAAAAATGTCTGGCAACAAGTAGCATTTAACAAAATGGTTATAACAAAATAATAATAAGATTAAGAGCACAAGCAAGATGGTTTAAATTGTATTTTCTCTTAAATTTCTTTGCCAGGATTGCTTTATCAAGCAGCAGAGAGAAAAGAGACGAGAATGTTTTGATATACATTTGGGACAAAGATTGTGTCGCTCTGGAGGTTCGATATCGCACCTCTTGTTGCAAATCATACACTCAGTTCCTAACAGGGAAAAGCAAGGATCCTGAAGGGTAAGCCTTAGACAAAATTTGATTGATGTGTTTTCCTAGTTTTTACTCAGTTTAAAATTATCTCCATTATTGGGGAAAAATGTAACTATCTGGGNCCTTGTGTCTATCAGTGCCCATTATCATTATTTTAGGCTCCTTTAAAAAATTAAGGTCATGTTCATAATCCTGGTGAATAATGCTGACAATAGTGAAGGAAACCATTTTTACATTTCATTCAAAACTTTGATTAGAACCACCATTTGCGATGATTGGAAACCAGCACTTGTTGCAGCTCCCATTGTGCTGTGGTGTCCTCTTTTGCATGTCAACACAGTCAGACACTTTTTTGGTAACTGTTGGCCCAGGTATCATTTCTATCCAAACCTTTTAATTTTGGCAAGTTGAAGTATGTACATGCAAAATTAGTTGTACTCGTAGTTATCTTTCGTGTAGGGCATTCTGCACAGTTGCAAGTAAGTGCCTGCATATCACTATTCTGACTCATTGAATTGTACAAGCATAATTCCACAGTCACTCCTTCCTATTTTTCTCTTCCATTTTCTCAAAATAGGTTCAAGGGGGTGTGATGGGAAAATCTGTTTGGAAGAAGTGACCTGAATAAAAAGCGTTGTTTACTGTCTGATTGAATTGAAGGAGTGAACTTCAGATGGAGCACCAAGAGGCCTATAAGATGTTCAACAGAGATAGTGATTGAAGGCCAGGAAATCATGAGTATGTCAAAGATTGATCAACTGTTTATGACAGTGATTAAGAAGCATGGCAGAACTGACCTTCAATCGTACCGGTATGATAGGTTGAAAGTTAGTCAAATTGCCCAGTGCTTACAAAATTGACTTTCTATAAAATGTTCAAATCAACAACTACATGTATGGACATTGCATTTGGAAAGAGAAGGTGTTGCATAGGCAGTCTGTGATGCCTACTCTTCAGCTAAGAATATTTATACATGTACATCAATAATAGAAGGTAAAATGAGCTGTTGAAGGATCTTGTGCATGATCTATCTCATAAATTCACTCTTTCTTCTGCTCCAGTCATGCCATATTAACTCTTTTTTGTCAAATATTCACCCATTTAATTTAACTATTTGTTCTAATACAGAAGTGACAAGTTGAAGTACTGGCTCAAAAGAGATTATTCTGAGCTCCGCTCCCACAAGCCTTTCTGGAGAAACAAGCGTAAGATTGTCAACTCCTCCANCATTGTCATCAAGAAGTTTGGCCGAATCTCTAGACACTTCAGAGCATGATTCATGAACCGACATGTCTGACTTGGAAACTGGTACAGATGCTCCCACCTCTCCATACGCTGTTACAGGACAAAAAGAATCTGTACTCGATGATTTTTGATGGATAGTAATGAGAAAATGCTCCAGGGTTCCAATAAACACTTCGATCAGTGTTGTCTTTTCAAGGAAGTGCAACAAATCTGGATTTCATAGCTGTCCTGTTCATTAGAGTTGTTTCCTTTTCCTTTGCATTATGCAATTATATTTATAAAAATAGCATTATATCTAAATTGAATGTACTCTTTTGATAATCAATTGAAGTAACTGGTGAGATTAACCTTTTTGGGACATTTTTCTGAATGCCTTGTTTCATAATCTTATGGCCCGTTCCAGATAATCACATCAAAGTCTGAATTGGAATGGGAATTGGACGCCATTTTTAGCACAAAATGATTGGCTCTAACGAAGGAGGCCTCGGTCGAAAACATAATTACATTGTGAGTACATTGAGTGAAGTTCTGTACATGTTTCCCCTGCTGTCAGCAATTTATTACATTTTCATCTCCACTTTGGACATCATAGCCACCTGGTATCTGTACTGTACAAAACTAAATAACTCACCTTTTGCCTTTTATTTTTTTATTCTAATAAGCCAGATTGTGAAATATTTTGAGACCAGAAGAACAATGGTGGTGTCTACCAGATCAAAAATCTTTTACCAAAAAGATAATAAATCCTTTCTGTGGTGTCACCTGACTGTTACAAAAATCATGTACTGTCTTTTCTTAATTTGCCACATATAGTCATAACACAAATCAAAATGTATAATATTGAAGGTTTGACATAATCGCAGTTCTCTAATTTTAAAGTTGGAAGTGCCCAAAGAAAGCCTAAGAAGCGCATACATGTACAAGTATTGCGCATTGTAGCATACAAGACTATGGCGTTGAGGATGAATTACTAAAAAACTGCAGGATTTTTTTTGGAGTACTTTTGACATAATGTTCGGGATGTACAGAACCTCACATTTATGCATTTAAAAAGTATTCCCAGTGTCGCTGGAACGGAACTCATTTTTACAGCCTGCTGACGACCTACATGCTGCCGGGTGCTTTTAAAAATGCAGTGCACACATACGGGCGATTTTCATGATTTTCAGTTTCCAAAATTCTTCAAAATTTATTTAAAAACCCAATCCAATAAAAAAATGAAGCAAATACTCATGTATTATTGACATAGAGATCATTTGTATAAACAGGAGAAGAGATATCTGGAAATTACAAGTTAAACACGGTCGTCGCAGCGGACCTCGAAAACAAGCAGCCGTGTTTACTGGTTTGGGTTATAACATTATCTCTGATGGGGTGATTATAAGACAGTACACTGTTTTGCTAGTGCTAGCACTTTTCCAGTCTGAAATAATCTCTTAAATTGAATTGAAATTCTTCTTGAGGTCACCAATTTCAACTCTAGATGAATTTTAACAGTTTACAATGTGTTTGAGTTTTGCCACCAAAACATATCGGTAGGCTCTTCCAACGAACAAGTACGATTCACATACATGTACTTTTTTTTTGGTCAGGAGGATACTCCTATCCTGTGTGTCAACAGGGAGTATACTCTCGCTGACCCTCACCCTGCCTGCCATTCGTGTGCTCGGGAGACTACTTAGTTAACACGAGTAGCTCGCTCGAATGCAGCATTTGCCGACTGACCCTTTATTTGCCGACTGAAAAGAATTATTGCTATGCCGCTGTGTGAAATATGAGATGTATTCCAACAAACGTTGGAAATATGAGATGTACAGGACGTAGTTTTTATTAAATGTTAGTCTGTTTATAAAAATTGATCCATTTGAAAAGCAGTGCACACAAATTGAAATGAATCAGATTAAATGATGTCTTTTGTTTATCTTTATTTTCAAACAAATTATTTGGCTACCAAAATACATAATGTTGGCTCATAAATTTGTAGAATGGCTATAAAATCAAACATTTGGCTACAACTTTGACTATTTATTGAAGTTTTCCAGCTGGAACCCTGCTAACCAATGTATGTAAATAACATTTGAAACATTATACATTACTACGATGTTTTGATTGGTGATCTGTGCATACATGTGTACAATGTATATATACATACAATACCAGTACATCTCTAACTCATTATGCATTATGCACGCACAATGCCAACGCGTAAATGTGGACGGGCGAAGTCTGCTTCCCAGACTTCATATTCCTATGCCCATGTTTTTGTATATTCTGGATTCTATGTCAGGTCCAGGAATAGGGCTGAGTCAAATCGAATAATTCACTATTCGAATATTCAACCTTCAATTTGATCGAATATCCGAATATTCTGTCGTACAGACCGGCAGATTGTTGATGAGCAAACCTATACTAAACCAGTTGCAATAACCCACACAATTGTACATTTTGATCAATATGTAATAGCATCTCACATCTAGGAGTATCTTCAACCAGCATTTAGCAAGATTTAAGAGATGAACAAGACTTCTTACCCTGTTGAAAATTTCTATTCCTTTTAAACTATTTAATGAATAATTTACTTTTTAAATCGTAAGATTTCTGACGCTTTTTATTTGAATCTGCTTGAAACAAGCCTCCAAAGTGCAATTTTTCGCATTTAAAACAAAAGACAATTTATCCTTCCTTTTCATGAATTTTGCATTCGAATATTCAAATTTGAAAACTAACATTTGACAATCAATCGAAGAATGGTATTCGCTTATTTGGATATTTGGTAGAGCCCTATCCGGGAACCAGACTAGCTACAACTATATGTAAATTGAGTGTTACTAGTCTTGGATCCAAGACACTTTTTGCGGTGCTACGACCGGTTATTGCATGCAGTGTGCGGTGTACTTTACAAGGCAATACACAGTGACAGTGCCCCTTCCTGCCGCTACGTGATGGTGTGTGTCATGGAATAAACAGGAAGGTCTTGGAACCAAGACTAGGAATACACCTGCATTCTGCATTCTTAATTGGCTAAGATGGTGAATTTGCTGGCCTTGTGTTTGTCGGACCATCCCAAATATCTGTGAGGATTGATCTTCATGTTCCGTTGTATTTCAGTGGTCGTTATGGGATTTAAAGGATTGTTAATCGAGTACGAGTACTTCAATGCTTGAGTACAATTTTATTCCGAGTATTTTGCAGGCTGAGTTCAAGAACTGTTGTTAAGTATGAGTACTTGGAAATTTGAGTACAAGTAAGACATGAGTACTCTGAAAATGGTACTGGAATAGTACTTGTGTATGAGTACCGAGTATGAGTACTACAGCACTGATGATAATACTGCAAAATTCCTTAGATTTTTGCCAAGTCTGTTTTATGGCCTAATCAGTCTTACATACCAGCATAGATCTGTATGATGCTAAGGATATTTTTAAACCGTGTTCAAGTGACCTCAATATCTCAAGACAATTATGCCGAAACGGTTTATATTGAAGTTACACAACATGCCAGTCAAAAGAGTAGACTTTTGTGCAAAAATACCTCAGTTACTTGAAATGACCACACCACTACATTTGCTTATCTTGAACATTTCAGTTCAAAAAGACCACCACTAAAATGCCTTTAAAAAAAGTGTACAGATGAATGCCATGGCAACCAATAGTAAATTGTGAGTCATCGCTGCCAAGCGTACTTCGTCTTTCCACCCAGAGACCGCTGTACAGGGGTTTCTTCGCTCTCTGCATAAGCCAACCCAGTAACCACAACAAATCCTGGCTTTCAAGTTAGTCTGATTGCTACTGTAGACCAATTGTAGCAAACAGTATGCGCAGACAATCACTGACTCTGCAGTGGCCTTGTGACGGCAAAAAGGAAGGCCGTGTGACCAGACATACAAAGCCCAAGTATGCGCTGATCATTGTGAAGTAAACATGATACAATACATCATGTAAACAACATGAAAGATTTGAACACGAGGGTACATTG
This sequence comes from Acanthaster planci, assembly GCF_001949145.1. The sequence continues at coordinate 122,950 of NW_019091566.1, forward strand.
TTTATTTATCCATAAAAAGAAACTTAAAACATAAAACTGTGGGCAAAACATTGCAACTTTAGAATGAATAAAAAAGTCCATGATGAAGTCCAAGGGACATACATGTACATGTACCTGTATTGTTTCTGTCTTGTCTTTCCATGTGTGTTAGTGCACTTGTGCACGTGTGTTTCCAGACTATTCTTGTCAGCTTGATTAGTTAAGAAGTATTTTATGCGTAAACTTCAAATTCAAAATTCTTGTAATTGTCACAGGGATTGGTCATGTGAATGTAAAGTGTTCAATTTTCTCATGGATAGTATGCATAAAGTCCATTATGAACACACATCTTTGCTGTTGCCATCATTTTGTTATTGTCACTGAGTCAAAGTTGGATCCACTTCAGTTTGCTTACAGAGCTGGTAGGGGTGTCGATGGTGCCAAGCTTTTCATGTTAAACAAATTGTACAACCATCTTGAAAACCAACATATGCTCATGCCAGGATTTTATTTGTGGGCTTTTCGTCTGCTTTCAACCTCACGCAACCTTGTATTTTAATGAAAAAACTCATTGTAGATTTTCATCTTGGTGACTAACTAACTGCATGGATCGTTGATTTTCTTTATATTCACCCTCAACGCATTAGTGTAAACGGCCATGTATCCAGTGTAATAGTGACCAATACTAGCTCCCCACAAGGGTGTGTCTTATCACCACACCTGTACATTTTATACACTGACAACTGTAGAAGTAGCCATGACGATAGATTGTTGGTGCACATCTGCTTTGATTTCACTCCTTTATAGGTTAGATAATAGTCAGGTAGTGCTCTTCAAGAATTTGTTGATTGGTGTGATGATTCATATCGGAAACTGAATGTACTCAAAACCATTGAGCTTTTTGTTGATTTTAGGAAAAAGAGTGAGGGTGTCTCAAAAACTGTCATTCATGACCAGGAAGTTGAAATTGTATCCAATATAAATACCTTGGAACCATACCTGATGAAAAGCTTAGATGGAATGAAAACACATGTGCAATTGCCAAGAAATGCCAACAGTGCTTGTATTTTTAAGCAAATTGAAGACCTTTTCTGTTGACAAACCATTCTGAGTCTGTTTTATCGGTCATTCATTGAAAATGCATTGTGTTTTTTTGTTATTTTCTTGTAGTTTAACAAAGTGCTAAGAACAAGAACAGTTCACAAAACAAACTAAAATAATAACCGGAGAGCCCCAAAGAAACCTAAGTCAGTTTTGTGAACAAGAAGTACTTAGAAAAGCTAAATCGATCCTAGCCAGTGAAATCACGTATTGAAAACCCTGTCTGAAAATCTGGGCTTAGGTGTGGGCTTGGCGGGGTATTTGTGCTTGTTAAATCTTCATTCTTGTTAATTTCAAAATGTCTCCTTGATTAAAATCTTAATATGGTGTGATTGCATGCCTTTACATAAGTATGTATTATATTTGTATTGTTCTACTCACAGCCTTGGGAGGGATTGCTGTTTTCCAAGAAAAAGAATGGGGAGAGTGTGCCTCAGTTTGTACATATCAGTCCCATCATTGGACAGGGAGGGTAAGAAGCAATTTGCTATATTCCACTTTTCACTTCAAGATGAATTAAAACACCGAAATGAAGTCTTTCATGCATTCTGTTTTAATGTGTTATTTGTGTATGCCTTGAGAAGGAAAACTTTTATCAAACTGACAATTTAATGTTTTTATGTAAAAAGTGGTTTTGTTTTGTGGCATGAATATTGCGCCAAAGCAACATGTTGATTAGTTCTTAGGTTTTTGTTGAAATAAAATTTAAAGGAAAGTGATGAACTTAACTGCAATTACATGTACATGTATATTATTGATTGATATATCACCAGGAGAGTGCGCCATCATGTATTCAACATCAAGAATCCTGTAGGTATGATTAGCCAGAGCATGTTTAGTCAAGAACTTCAGCATATTGACAAAATCACTTCAGACTTCTCAAATGGTAAGAAAGGGATGGTGACTTAAAGTGTAATTGTGTGAATGGAAGAGGGCATTCGGGCAACTTTATTAGAATTTGTATTGCTCGGTCTACATAACAATAATCATACACACATACATGTACAAAGAAATACGACTAAAAGTACTTTAAAAAGCAAGAATTAAAACGTCTTTAAATTCGTCCTTCTGCAAGGCAGCATATGTTTGAGCACAGTTGAAACATTTTCAATGGATAATGACAGTGGAGTGAAATACAAGTGACTTCTGTATTATTACGCATTGTTTTCTGATGTGGCATTGCTATCCCTTGCCTCATGTTTGCTGAAACACACCAACAATATGTGTTTCCTGCCCTTTTCAAGAACCTACATCTGCCATGATACATGTACATGTATGGTGTAACTGATACAACATAAGCTTTAGACATGAATTTTGCATGATTTATCTGTTTTACTTTGAAAAGAGAAATTAAATTTCACAATTGGTCAGGTATTCCACAAAAGTCTCTGGTACAAATATACGGAGGTATATTCATTTCTGCTGGGTACAGAAGCCTAAGTGCCAGCCAAAGTTGATTTATATTCAGTGAAAAATTATGTGCATCCGCGGGAGCCTCATCTGAAATTTCACCCCAGTCATGCCATTTCTTAGATGCATATATTTTGTATAAAGTCATGGTGATCATGAGATGGGCAAAAATAATTTGCTTTCACCTACTCTCACAACTTTTCAATGCAGGCACATCTGTACGACGCCACTCCATGGCAAGAATACACTCAATGACGATAGAGGCACCGATCACTAAGGTAATAGTTCTATCACTTAGCCTTTTGGTTGCAGTTTGGTTACTCACATTAGGGTACATTGTGCTTGTACGTGTACATGTATGCAATGATAGCTTGCAAAATCTTCGTAGCTAAATTAAGTGTGCACCTATGTAACAAACACTGGTACGTTCAGAAGGTTCAATGACCGTTTAGATGCATCTGCTCACACATGCACACCGTTGTAAATTATCAGATGATAATCAGTGTTAATCACTGTTAATCAGTGTTAACAGGTGACACTTTTTACGCCCTCACAAAAGATCTACATGTAGGTGCAAAAACAATCACACGTTTTGAAAGTCCCAATCATTTCAAAATATTTTAATTGGAGGGGTTATATTTTCATGACATATTTCCCCCATCAGAGCAAAGTTGCTGCCACCATTTCGCTCTTTACTTTCCCACACCTTACCCAGTCATTAGCTGTGTAATTCTGTTGCCAAACAGCAGGTATAATCGTTACCCAAACATTGTCTCACTTTTTGGGTCTTTGCCAGTACTATTTTCTTGTGAAGCTTTGGTCAGTCAAGCGTGCACACAGTGGCTTCTGCACAACACAATGTAAAGAACACCACGTCACATACGTGCATGTATATGTACACCAAATGTGGGCTGTTTAAGGGCACTCTTTTTATTATGGTTCTTCTATCTGTTTACACTTGGAGGGTCGTTTGGTCGGAAAAAAGTCCCCCTCCTAAAAAAATATCTGTTCTCCCATACAAATAACTGAATAAACCAATTAAGCAAATACTAGCAAATGGGTCTCGCAAGTAAGCTGTTCTTTCTATAATCATGGAGGAATGCACCCCATCACCCAACTGCAAAGTGCTCCATTAATGTGCCTGAGTCTTCCAGTTTATGGAGTTGGCACAACACCTGGAAAACCAGGTAAATACTTGTATTCTTGTCCTTTGTTTTAATATTGAGTCCGGTGAGTGTTGGTGTTTTTCCTCTAGTTTGGAACTAAGAAATATTCTTTGAGTACAACATTTTTTGAGTATGCACAATATCATACTCGAATTTTTAAAAACTTGTGCAATTTTATGGAACTATAAGTACAGCTAACAAGCGTGATTACGGCAGAGGCCGCCATGACGACAAAACTTCATAACAGAAATGGATTTTTCTCAGTCTCACTGATACTGTTTTCTAACAAGAATGTACAGTGGTGTGTGGGATCAAGGTTTTATGCTTTTCCATATCACAATCTTCACATTTGTCACAAAAAAATTGATTTCATGAAAAAACAGGTAGAATTTTTAGTGTGAAATGTAATAAGTGGGATTACGTTTTTACCCATTATCGGTAGCAAGAAAATATAACACTTGACTTTAACGAGTCTAATGTGAAGGATTGCCATGGTTACAATGCTGGATTATTCTATCAACATTGCAACTTTGGTTGTTTGAGTCAGTGTCAAGACATCTCGTTCACACGTGCATAGCACATGTGCGGGGTGTACATGCACACGTACATGTACATGACACTCTGCTGCAATACTCGTGGATGTACCACTCTTTGCTGTACCGTGGATTTCGGGTGTCAATTGCTACTTTGATGTTCGTGCTAAATCATATGGTTCTTGTCCATTTTCAGTGCGGTTTTTGTACAGGCGTTATATCACAACCTTTTTTTGGCAAGGTCTTCTTAAAAGGGGCAGTGGGCGAAAAGATTTTTCTGAGGTCTCCTTGTTCATGCACATTTGTTTTCATTCCAAGTGCTTATGTGATAACGAGATTGTAAACTTGACAAAGATTTACTCGCATGTAGTTAATGGGTTCCATGTTCCATTGATTTTACATACATGCAACATATTTGTCAGCAAAGGTGGAATAAACATCAGAATCTTTTGTGAAAGTTGATTATTGCTTTAAGTTTATTACCTTGTAAATCAACAGTTTGTGAAATATTTTTATCTGCTTTTACATCGGCTTTTACCATGCTGACAGACTTCCATAAAATTCCAAACCGTAAATGTTCATCTGCATATGAGACCACCGCATTAGACTGTTCTTCATATATTTCAGATTTTCAGAAGTGATTCAAGTTTTGGCAGGATATTTCTCTTTTAGGTCAGGTAATTTTTGCAGTTTCTATCAATTGAAATAATAGCAAATATTTTCCAAAGCCCTTTTTCCCAAGTTGGATTGTTTAAGAAGTAACTGAATAAAAAATGTTACAAATTCTAAAATCTGTGGTGACCTGTACTATGTGCAATACGTTTTCGTACAAACATGAATGCAGCGACAGCTGTGAGAGCCCCTTTTGCTCAACATAATGGAGCTTGCTACCAAAATTGGACTGAACACTCTGGTCGGCTTAGAATCTGAATGAATATTTATTTGTAACGGCACTTTTTGTGTAAAGGGACAGTTGAACGTTTATTTGCAACAACCCTGGTCTCATCCATTGCTGAGGATGTTTCACATTCTACTAATTCAGATTATTTATTTTAAGAGCATCGGTTCTTTTAACCAAAAATAAAAGGGTTTGTTCGTGAAAATTGATACATGTGTACTTTGTCTTTTAGCATCGTATTAAACGGAATAATGCAAGATATAAAAGAAACTGACACTAGTCAAATAAGGCCATCCCTATACATAAATGGATGAGTCTATTATATAGCATGAGCTACTATTGGCGCTCTTTATGGAAATACATGAATATGCAGTGCAGTTGGTGCAAATGCGCATGATATCCATCCATATTCAGAGTCTGGTTGATCAAGTTGTCAGGCACAGCGGACTCAGTGCAGTGGGGGTCTGTGGGCAAGTGCAAGCTGAAACCAGGTAATGAAGTTAACCAGCCAATGACCACGTTTCATATCCAGGCTGAATCATATCGTTGGTCTGGATGACAAATATAACAGACTAACGACTCAATTTCAAGCTCAAGTAAAGCATGCTTAGTGGTGAGCGATTTTACAGACAATTGGGTAGACTGGCAGGCCTCACATGCAGGGCCTAGTGCATGATGATTCACATTGACGCAAGGCATATTGGCCCGCCTCTAAAATAGAGCACATAAAAATGTGTGCCGATGTTCACATCAATTTTTTTTGCAGAGTAGTTGGCTATAAACATAACACAGAGTCTGTAATATTTGTAAAGTATGGCATTCTTTCATTCAATGCAATATAAATGTATTTACAATGAATAACCGTCGAGTCATGAGTATATTCATACGCCATTCTCGATGTACCTATGCACACATACAACAGCTGATAAAGAGAAACCCTGTGGAGGGATTAGTTGCTTATCTGTCCGCTTTGTTTACACACCCAACATGAACGTAAACAAAATGGCACATTGAAAAGGGTGTACTTTTTCCGAGTGGGATGTGGGCTCACTCGGAAATACTTCAATGGGCAAAATATGTAATGTTGAAAACAATACAGAACATGTATTGTGGCTGCCTCAAGCACACACGTGCCTTGAGGAGTTTCAAACTGTCATGACTCTAAAATGTGTCTCAAACTTATGAGGCCCAAATGATTGTTCATTCACAACCAAATGGACTATCACACCCAAACTCTGGGTCACTTGGCACTGCTCTGGTGATGTGTGCTTTCTCACTGAGATTGAGATAATAATCTGCAATTTAATGAAGCAGAAAAACAATACATGGATAATTATTAACAGTTAACTTGGCAAGCTGATTCATAAAAAGAAGTCTAGTCACTAATTTGCAACTGTCATGACTATTATAGTTTCACGACTCACAGTGTCAATAAACCAAAGAAATTAACCAAAGGTATCTCAATAATTCGACTCTTGAGTAACCAGAACTGCCCTTAAATCCTCTGAATATCTGGCATTCAGTTTAACCACTTGCTGCCGGGTGGTTTGGAAAATGCAGTACACACATACGGGACATTTGGAAGATTTTCAGTTTTCAAAATTCTTCAAAAATTCATCGTTTCAATTAATGGACGATTACACCCACAAGAATGACTGTTTGGTGGCTAATTTAATCTGACAGACAAAATCTATTGATGCCCGGCCTGCACCCTTGTAAAAAGAGCCCAAATTGTGCAGTGTTATGTAATTTCCTTTTGCTCACGAACCTGGCACAGTCTGCTGACGTCTTTTCAATAGAGGCCAGATTAGCAAGCAGCGGTGCTGTGTGGCTCAGTGCTGCAGTGTTGGAGCACTTTTGTCCCTGGTGGTAATCCACTTGCACTAAATGCCCCAAACCGTGGTATACTGTGTCAAAATGAGGCTGGATTATCTCCACTATTGAGAGTGAAAAATGTTGGTAATGCCCAGCAGCCTCAACTTTTGTTACGAGTACGGCCTTTTGTAACAAGGCCCCGTTTCCTTTGTTCGATTTCGGAGACCCTGGCCACGTGTTTAAAGAATATGTGTTCGGTACCGGAAACCCCGGCGGCAAATGGTTAAACCCTTTTTGCATAAACAGTTTGGCGCGTAACGTGAACAGCATATTGTTGGTCATATGTACAAGTATAGTCAGGGATCTCTGAATGATTATCCTCACAAAGGTACAAAGAAATCTCAGGAAATGTGAATAAATAACTTAAGCTGTCTTATTCAAAGTGCTCTAGAAATTTAAAGTGAAATATTTCTCACCAAATGGGGGTTTCTTGGGTTCCACAAGAACGAATAAACTGAAGATTACTTGGATTAACTTGATGAGTTTCAAATGTGAAAAATGTCTTGATGACAGCATGGCAAAAAAGATGGCTGCCTGTGCAACTTCAAACTTACAGTGTTTGCACTAGTGCATCCACTCACACATAGTGACTCAAGGAAGAAGGTTGACAGGCTCTTTCACTTACTAGAAAGGAAAGGTTTGCAGTATCCTCTTTCAAGAAATAATGTAAGTCTTAATGATAATCAGGATTCTAAAGAGTTAAAAATACCTACAGTATCTACATGTTGTTGATGATAACATGAGAGTAAAAAGGAAGCAAATGCACTGCACACGCTGCTACAGTGTCATGTATTATGTGGTGTTCATCTTTTTAAATGGATAAAAAGGACAGAAAAGCAAAATCATGTGTGTCTGTTACAGACATAAAAAATTCAAAAAGTGAACTTTGTGCTCGCTCTTATTTTCATGCTGGTTTTCCCCAAGTAACCAAGTTTTCCCAAACACAAGAAGAGCCTCAGCATGGCTGCCATGGACACTGAATCTCGTCGCTGTGAATTTTGAGTGAATATATAATTTGCAATGAATTTACTGTGAGACTTTTTTCATGGTGATGTCAGGGCGGATTATCTGGTGAAATCGCCATGAAAATAATCCCCTGCGTGACTTGGTGGGGGCACGCTGGGCTCTGAGTAAAACACCGTGAAAACACAGTGAGGCCTTCCGAGAAGCCCAGCTCATAAACTTTGCGGTTGCCTTAATTTGTTGAGCAGTTCATGCGTTTTATGGGCCTAATTCCTCATAAAAGGTGTATGTTTGCCTGTCAGTCTTAATTGCATGGCTTACTGGAGATTCCAGTGATGAGTCCAAACTCTTATGAAGTGGATGCTCATTGAACTCCAATGAGTTAGATCCAGGCAGGAGCTATGGCCGCATTCGTCTTGGGTGTACGGTTGCTGAAGGTTCTCATGAAATTTTGGCCCGGCATCAAAAAAGTCCATCATCCAGCACTTCAAAAAGCCCAACAATGCTTAGAGAGTTCTTGGAAAATGATATTAACCACTAGGTGCTTGCCAGTTGCAATCGGCAAAAAGACGAGATTTGCTAAACAAAGATACACTTACAATTTAAGCGACTGATTTTATTTATCGATAAAAAGAGAAATTTAGGTATTAAACAAAATACTACATGTAGTATCTCAATCTTAATTATTGTGTCCCAAACTACACCATGAGAATAATAAAAAGTGCAAAAGTAATCACCCCCAGGAAAGCCATGCAGGCACGGCTGACCATGCGCGGCGGCCTTACAATGCGGTTTCATATGTGTTGATTTTTACAGAATCTGATTTTCCAAGGTAAAGAGCTCTGTATACAGAATCATTTCAAATGCTTTATATGGTTCTTAGGGCCGAAAATCGTGAGCGTTTTATCCCGAAAAGCATTGTAAACTGGAGCACTTTAACCACATAAACATATAAACACTTAATGGGCGTGCAGTTGGGGAAATGAAAAAAAGAATGTTGTATCGGTAAGAGCGTTATATCGGGGAGCGCTATAACGGGAATGAAGGTACATAATCATGGAGCCATAAGTCTGGAAGCTTGTGGCAGATGAGCACACTTGCGATTGTACGTTCGCTGCTGGTGTTAAAATCTGTATGCAGTAGGGGGTTTGAGGAATGGGATACCGGGTAATGTCACTTTTCTGGCATCCAAACTCCAATAACTCTTCACTACAAACCGCAAGTCCATCCATGCTTCAAGTCAAACAAACATGTTCACAATTTGATCAGGTACTTCTACAAACTCCATTCTGTGGCGACCGTGGAACTTTTTAGTTCATGGTTGAATCTGCCAACTCCACTGAAATTTGGTCAGATCACAGACCTTCAACTCGGATTCTTGATCGTACATGGTACGATCGTACCATGGTTACCATGGTAAAAAAGGATCGGTCGATCACATGGATGTTAGCGATTGAGGTCTAAAGTTTGAAGGTAAGAGATTTGCTGCAGTGGCAGTGCTGATGTGCTGAATTGCACAGAACAAAACATTTTACTTTTAATTACTGTGAGCAGGAATACCTCACTCATGATAAATAAAACAGAAATGCACGAAGGGTGGTCATTACTTTGGGTACTGTATACTCTGAGGAAATGTCGACATTCTTTATTGAAGTACATCGGTGCATGCTGGTTGCATGGGCCGATGTAGCCTTCAGTCACACTAAAAGGGCTTACTTTGCCATGTAAGAAAGTTTCATGGTTAACTAAGTGTAAATTATACTTTCACGGTGTTGAGATTCATAGTGTGAGGGACATCACCAATTGTCAATATTGACGTCAATAAAATTTACAACCTGTTCTTCGGTCGTGATTATTGATGCTAATTGATGCTTTTTTACCAAATTCACGACTCGCTCATCAGTCGCGAGTGTTGCCATCAATCTTCGCTACCAAAATTTGGTGGCAAATATTGATAAAAACACGCTGGCGGGAAAAATGAAACATCAGAATATGTATGTGCAACATGCAAGCACATTGCAATGCTTGATGAACAGTGCTGGTGATTGCCCCTGTGGCCCATCGATGCTACCAGCAGAGAGGTTGTCTGTCAAATATACGCTCAAGCGGGTGCTAATTCAAGATGGTGCCATCCATGCATACCATGGTTAACGGTACATTGTTGAGCCTTGTTGTACCGGTGCATTGTTATAGCATAGAGCTTTTAAAACACAGAGAACTGAACAACACATTTGGGCGCAAAGCTAATTGAGTCAAGTCTTCAGGTCAAATCGTTTTTAATAGTCTGTGCACGTCTGTAGATGTGTTACAGCTGTAAGCACTTGCCTAACCACTTGATGCCGGATTTTTCTTGTTTGTTCCACAGAAGATGTGTACACTCATTTAAGAATTCTCTTTTCACTTCCGTGATTAACATATTAACATGTCGTGCTTAGTTGGGTCAAAGCGCGGAAGATGATCCTATACATGAGCACTGTAACTAAGTGGCCCCACCCTCAACCAGCATTAAAACAGAAATGCCTTTCTTGATTACAGTAAACTCCAGCTAAGTTGGCACTCTCGGTACTCAAGAAATTATGACGACTTACTCGAATGCCGACTTTTGCTGTAAGTCGTCAATTACCTTGTATTATCAGTAATGGAAAACAAAGAAACACAAAGACTTGGGACATAGAATTGTCCTTGTTATAAGGACACACCTAAGAAGGGACCAGACAAATGGTGTCCCATCATCAACCTGAAGCCATTGAACAAATTCATCCACCCAAGAAGTTTCGAAGTGGTAACCACCTTGACAGTGATACAATCTCTACCGGTTCCGTCGTAGGCCTCATCAATTCATCTTCGCAATGCTTATCTTCATGCACCCATTCATGTACGGGACTGTAAGTTCCTCCAATTCACGTACGAAGGGAGAGCTTATGAGCTCTGGGCCCTGCCATTTGGCTGATCAAATACGCCCAGAGTCTTCACACATACATGTATTGCCAAGACCATCGCGGCTTTAGTACGCCAGCTAGACGTTATGATTTTCCAGTACCTTGACGTCTGTTGATCATGGGCCATTCCCAAAACGAGACCGTAGCTGCAACTTGCCTCACTTGCAACCTCACTTCCCGCCTTGGCTTTCTCATCAACTTAAAAAGCCGAACCTGATACCATCCCAGCTTCCAACATATCTGAGGGCAAGAGTCAATCTCCGCCGGAGTATAATCACTCCAATGACCGACCGAGTCAACAATCTTCAAAACTGCGCCTCTCTTTTCTGCTCATCACTGTCTCCCCCGCCTTTGCTTGGCTTCATCTCCTTGGCTTAATGGTCAGTATGGAAGATTTTATACCTTGGTGCAGACACTCCACATGAGAGCACTTTAGATCCATCAATTCTCTTGCTATTGGCCCAAGACACGAGTTACCTGTCCATGTTTCAGAGGATGCCTGTCAACATCTACTGTGGTGACTAAAAAAGGACCACTTGCTGGGCTCTCATTCCGGTGAGCCAAACCTGGCATAGTCATTTGGACCGATGCATCATCTTCTGGATGGGGGCCTTCCTTCCTCCACCTCAAGTATCAGGGAACTGGGGCACCGAATTCTAAAGAAATCACATCAGTGTCTTGGAATGACAGGCTATCTTCAACACCCTACGTCATTTCCTTGTGCGCAACAAGGGAAAAAAATCCTCATCTGCTTGGACAACTCTGCTTGGACAACTCTGCTTGGACAACCTTTCCTCCCATCTCTCTGGTTCCACAGGTCATATTCATGATAGAGCATGAACGCTGTCGGATTCTGCCCATCGCCCCTTTCTGGCTGCATCAGCATTGGTTCCCCAGGATGACCAGACTCCCGTTCGTCTTTCTGTCGAAACCAGACATTTTCCCGCAGCCGAAGTCAGGAATTCTCCATCGGGCACTGGAAGATCACCACCTAACCTACTGGACATTGTCCAGTGATCTTTCTGCTCGGTGGGACTTTCTGGTGACACTGTGGCCATGGCCGCACGGGGATGACGCTCTTCTACCCACAAAGTGTACAAAGCTGAATCCAGCATTTCGCTATGTGGTGCGACGAATACGTTGTGGCTCCTTTAAGTGCTATTGCAGACTTTTTCATGTACCTTTTCAATTCTGGCCTACAAGTCTCCATGATCCACACCTGTAGATCAGCTTTAGCCGTCATACATTCTGGCTTTATGGACGGCTCCACTATTTCTGATAACACTGCCTTTCATCACCTCCTGCGTGGTGTGTTTAATGAGCACCCACATGTAAAGTGCTTAGTCATGTCATGGGACTTGAGCAAAGTTCTAAGGATGCTCACTGGTGCCCCTTTGAACCTGTAGGTAACCCTTCCCTGCTACATTTAAACTAGCCTGCCTTCTGGCCATGGCCACTTCCAAGAGGGGTTCTGAACTTCAAGTCCTCTCCATTACAGAGGGACATCTACGTTGGGAGCCACACAGCATCCCCCTCATTCCATCCATCGACTTCCTAACCAAAAACCAGTCTCCTTCTTTTGATCTGACCATTTTGTACTGACCATTGCTTCACATACGGGAAACAATGCAGACAAGATCTGGTGCCCAGTTCATATGCTGACGTGGTATCTAGCCAAAACCAAGAACCCGAGAGGTACAATTTCCCAACTTTTTATTACTTCTACCAAACCACACTGGCCAGTGGCAAGAGACATGATGGCCCCTTGGATAGTTTCAGCTATTAAATTTGCCAATCCAGATTGGCCATCACATCCTGATAACCAGAGCCATTAATATATTACAGCCCATGATGTAACAGCTGTATCTGCTTCGAATCTTGGTGTTTCTCTGTGATTTCCATTGCAGACATCATAAAGCTGCATGCTAGAAGTTTCCCTATACATTTACCCTCTTCTACCCAGGAATTGTCTTGCAGAGTAACTCCACACATGGCAATACGATCCTACTGTCAGCAGTGCAGAGGTTAAAGGAGCCAGCTACATGTGCAGACCAAACAGAGGGACATGGTCAGCCTGAAGATCCCTTTGTGTTGATTTTGGTTTTTATGACCTCCTAATGCATAAATTTGATGCTATTCTCGTGCATATTTTTGTGCTCATGACTACCACTTTTATGTCGTAGCTGACCCTCCTCCTAGATTGGAGCCACTCTCCATATGTAGTGACTGCTTGGGTGGTAGAGTGCTGTAGGCTCCTCCCCACATTAAGTGTGTGGGTCGGGTCTACAAGAGGATACCAAAAAAGTCCTCTCCTGTTCGTCCTCCCTACTTTGGCTATGACCCTTTGTGTTGCTTTCGAAAAGAAGGACAATCATGGCGGCAAAGCTGCATTGCATTGTGGGAGGTCAGGCTGCACTACAGGAGATCAGATCTTTTCAGCGAATAATGACAGCTACTGTATGTGGGAAATTTATATGTGCAATGACTGTTTGAGTTGGTATTCTCTAGTAGACCCAACCCACACACTTAATGTGGGGGGGGGGGATTTTCGGATCAACCACTATTTGGCACCTTGTCTGAATGTACCCCATTATTCTGTCTACTTTGTCATTATAATTTGGCTTGTTTAGAATTTTGAATGCATTGTACTTGATGTTGTTTTCAACAGGTTATAAACATTATCAATGCTGCTCAGGAGAATAGCCCTGGAACAGTGGTTCAGGCTTTGGATCGTGTCTTGGAAATTTTAAGATCATCAGAATTGTATAATCCTCAGCTGTCAGCACAGCATGTGAAAGAAGAAGACCAGATGACCACGGACCTTGTGGGTGGGCTGATGACAGTAAGTTATTTGTGTAGGATGTAGGTTCTAAGACTATCTCAAGGATGAGTATTCTGTCCTGACTGTTAGTGCCAGTGAGATAGGAACCTGTTTGAGACATTGTTCAACCCCCAAAAGAGAAGATATTCTCAGGGTAGTTATGTTGCTTTGTTTAGAATAAACTGTTATTAACCCTGTTTACTTGAAAACACAGTCAGTCTTTTTTCAAGCCAAACATGAAACTTGCAGTGAAGAGTGCTGGAAATTATATCAATTCAGTATTTAAGGTAGTTGTTTTATTTATACGTCTGTCAAGACATGTTTATGAAGAGAAGAAATTGCCCCTGAGTTTTAATAAACTCTGTATAATTTTGAAAATTGTTTGATTTCCAGCATGGGGGGTATAGTGCCAGGAGAAGGATGTCTGGATCTGAAATTGCTTTGTCAAAAACTACCAGTAAGTAACCTGTTTCATCTATTCTTAAGTACACGTCAGACTTTTAGCCGACATGTAAACAAGAACAGTGAATCTGACATTCTGTTCAATACATACAGCGCGTTCCCACTTGAATTTGGAAAAGGTGGATCTTGATCCAGCATTTTGGTGTGATTGTTATCTTACCACAACGAAACTGCAAGTCACGTCCCCATTAGCGCATGATCCACCTTTTCGGATGGAAATGTCAAGCCCGAAAGGTCACTGAGTTCGATATTGCGCATGTGCTAGCTTGCTGATCACGCGCTCTGTGGCAGTGTGGCATGCTGGGGCGGCATGCCTGTGACCCTGCGGTGTTTTGGGTGCGGAGTTCTACTAACGTGACGACCTTGAATCGGACCGAATGTTCAGCCTAGTACATTGCCTCTTCAAACTTTGCTTCCATTTTTGATACTCTGTCACACGCTGTGGGCCATACGCTAACACGGAATGAGTTTTTGATGGAAAGCAAGTGAAATTACACAAATAAAAAAGGTTAAGAACGGATGAATGCGCAACAAAAATTGTGAAAGGGCAAGGCACACATCGCGGCATGCATGCATTGCGCATGCATGGTGACACATTTTGCTAGCCCGTAGTTGAGCAGTTGTTTATTGTGCATGCTGTGCACATTAAAAATTCTCATGAGCTACATGCCAAAAAACATATTTCTTTGTTCATCAGACTGGAAAAAGTTTCGCGCCACTCGTGCACGGACGGATGTTGACAGGTCAAATTGCCGGATCAGATCCACCTTTTGCGTTCCCATCTGATCGTGATCCACCAATTGGGGGATCTGTATCAGAGGAGGATCAAGAAAGGTGGATCTGATCCACCTTATAACGGTTAGCGTTCCCACTACACACAGTTGCCGGATCTGATCCACCAATTGGGGGATCTGATCCGGCAATTTGGCAAAAGGTGGATCAGATCCCCCAATTGGTGGATCAAGTGGGAACGGGCTGATAATTTGCATGTATTGCTGGTCCAATGCATGATAAGCCAGGCTCCAGACCTTATTATCTCAGTGGGCTTGTGACCACAGAGGTTACCAACAACTTGTAGTGAGCAGCTGCACATGCAGTGCCATGGCTTCGGTTTCATGCATGGTGTAATGAAAACATGCAGTGTACAGTCACCAGGGCAGTGCACTGAACAAGTGAAATCATGTACAAGTACCAGCCAACAAGATGACTGTGACGAAATATCACAATATCATGATACAGCCGTTTTCCTAGTTTTGGATTGTGAAAATTATTCAGTCGGATTGCATCTAAACGTTTTCAAATTTGAGTGAAATTTGGTTAGTAGTCCACCGTGTGTGGTTGGATACTACAAAATTATTAGTCTACTTTTTCAACTGAACAGCGACTTGCAACTACAACACTAGTACATGTACATGTACGTAGCTTGTAGCAGTATCTGGGCCCAACCAGATGTCACACTTCCATTCTTTTTGGTACAGTGGAACGCCGCTATAATGAACACCCCGGGGTCCGTGCTAAATGTTCAGTACAGTGGTCGTTCGGTATAGCCAAATTTACTGCTGAATGTTTCGTTGTCATGTTGAATAATGCCCTCTCTTTTCTAACTGAAGTGCACCCTCTTGTGATACTATGGTTCACTGTTTTCGTGATGTTTTGCCGCTGCATTCACGTTTAAGGTTTCCAAAAATGTATCTGATAATTATTTTTGTTTTCTATTAAATCTTAAGTTACAAAATTGATTTAAAGTTTATCTTAAGTCGTGAAACTACCGCTCAGGATCGATCTCTGATGCATGCTGTGAGGAATCTCGGTGGCTTGTGTATCAGCGGCGTCCTCTTTAGACTAATGTTAGTGCAATGCCACGGTGAGTGTGTGGTTTTCTTCTGCACCCTATCACGCGGGGTCGCAAAACCAGTGTCCATTCAATACCATTGGCAGATTAACCGTGTGTGCCCTGGCCGTCACTTGTAGAAGACAACTTTGAACAAGTGCGGACTAATGTACCCAGTTTCTCAGCTAGTTGATTACAATTAACTCTTCAACAACTAGTGGCTTTCCCTTCAAATGCTTGGGGAAATAATGGCCACTTGTCACCCTCCAACGTAAAAAACCGACTGTTTTATCAAGTTGACGTTCAGGAATTACAAACGGCAACTGCATAGTGTTCGATGGGTTTTGTGCACAAAATATTGGGAGCCAAGGACGATGTTCGGTACAGCCGAATGTTCGATATAGCGGTGTTCGGTATAGCAGCGTTCCACTGCACAATCTTTGCCCTTTAGTTTAGTCGTAATTTTGTCACAATAAGTGCAATATTCTTTTGGT
Source organism: Acanthaster planci (assembly GCF_001949145.1). Next base: position 139,422 of record NW_019091566.1, read on the forward strand.
AGATTTTCCAGCTCCAGGGTTGAAAACAGAAGGGAAAAATCCCTACATCGCATCAAATTTATATTCATGATTTTCTTATACACACTGAACTAGAGTATGGCAACAACTTTCTATGCTGCTAAGATTGCTGCCATGGGGGCCATCTTTACTAAAATTTGGCTAGTGGACCAGTGAGGTTGAACCCTGTTTTGACTTTCTTTCTTTGATTTCTTGTAAACTACATGTAGTTTTCTCTAATTAACCCCTTCATGGCAACCTATCTGGCTGCTGGGTTTATTTTTCCAATTTTGCTAACGGCAACCACAGATTGGCCACCAGGCCTATCTGCCAAGTTTGCTGGGTCACACACTGCACACAGCCTGGCTCTGTGTAGTCATGAACCCTGCTGGGGTATTTGGATCCCGTTCAACAAAATACAAAGTACCCAGCACTTGCCTTGCCCACGCGACAACACCAACTACCCAAGGACGCTTGGTCACAACGGAGAGTGCAGCACCCACTAAGTTCACACGGTCTATGCTTGCTTTTAGTGGGCACCGTGGCTCGTGTGCCTGCTTCCCAGTAGTCCATGCATGCCCAGCATCAATGCCCAGCCCCAACTTGTACATTGAGTGCACTTCACAAGTTTATATTTCAGCTACTACCCAGTGAAGATTTCCCGTAATATTACCCTAATATTTTTATTTATAGGCAAAGTTTGCTCATAATTTTCTTGCACATTTCTAAGTTGTTTTTTTGCAAGTTCTGTTCAAGCCCCTTTCCGTATGTAATGATATATATAAACAGCCCCTTCTAAGTAAAGTTTGAACCATCACATGAAAACTATCTTTCCAAACTAATCCTCCCCATAATTATAGAAGAAACAGACACAAGAAAAACACAAGACAAATTTTTCTCACTTTTCTTCTTTTCTTGACGACTTGTCATTTCTTTTTTTTCTCTCTTCTCATATTTACAATCACTTTATCTTTCTTCAAAACTTAGCCAAAAAAAGAAAACAAAACAGAGTAGTTGCATTACATGATGTCTTGACACAGGAGAAAATTCTTGTACAAAATTGGACATGAATAAGTAATTGATTTAAGTATAATAAACCTTGAAGGATTTGTCTCAAAATTTGTGTACTATTTCTTGGAATACAGGAAACTTTACATAAATAAGCAATTGATTCAAGTGTGAAAAACTTTGAAACAAGGAGCAGTGCAAAGTGGAACTTGGCTAATTTCACAGGTCAATTTAGTCACTTTTCTTTTACCATTTCTAGAACAAAAATCATAAAATTTCGTGTACTATTTCATTTATGATGTCTTTGAATACAGGAAACTTTGCACAAATAAGTAGTTATTCAAGTGTGATATTCCTTGAAACAAGGAACAGCGCAAAGTGGCACTTCACAAATTTCACACATCACTTTAGTCTCTTTTCTTTTACCATTTCTAGAGCAAACATCACACCGTCTGTATAATGTAGTTTGTTTTCCAGTTGGGGGAATTTCTACAGCAAAATGTCTTCCTATCAGTCTACCTGGACCAGGAAGACGGGTTGGTCTACCTCTAGATCAATACAATGGCAAATTTTGTGCATGCAACTCTCAAATTTCACTCACCAACATGTGTCTAAATGTCAAAAAACTGTCAGTGCCACCAATTTTCTTATGCACAAGATAAGAGTTTATAAGAGCAACATCAAGCAAAAAAAGAACAGTTTCTTATACCATTTGATTGATTATCTGACTGAACGGTGCGACGATGCCAGCTGGTCTGCAATGTCCACACCCTTCACCCCCTCGTTGTCGTCGAGTACACACTTCGGTTTCTCCAAAGAGATGCTGTCACGGTTCAGCTTGCTGGTTTCGGCCATCTCAGCTGTGTGCATCGTGGACAGCATACGGACATCTTTTTTGTCTTGCTAGACCAAGGCGAGCAAGCCTTTGTCGCTGGAGCGGTGAACAACATCACCTCTCCCAAGTGTCAAGGAGCACAAGTCCTTGGGCATGTCTTGACGATTGCTTCTTACCTTCCCGACGACGTTCGTCTTCTGGTCATGTAGTTTCAGGTACAGTTCAAGGCTGCTGAACCAGTTGTCCAGGGAAATGGTGTACCCTTTGCCAAGAAGATCGGTGTTTAAGTCAAGTACAACTTTTGTACTTGCCAGTCCAGCAGTCTGGTCTTGACCGGTGTAAATCTTGAAGTTCCAGGTGTATCCAGCGGCAACACCCGTGCTCTAGCTCGATACACCCTGATGCCAAACCTCGCATGCTTGTTGGGGTTGTACTGCTTGAACTTCAGTCTCCCTTTGAATTTCCAAATGGACTCGTCGGTAGTAATCTTGCTGGACGGAATGTAG
>NW_019091566.1:142310-154642 GCF_001949145.1 Acanthaster planci
CGGTCAGTTCGTCTATCACCGGGCGGAGCTTCTTCATGACTGTTATCGACGAAATGCAGATAGGCCAGCAAGACCATAAATCTGTCGCGGGGCATGGTATCAGGAAAACACGGAGTCTGAAGTATTGAGTCTCTCGTCCAGTAGGACTTCAAGTCGGGTTTCGGAATCAGTCCCATGACTATCATCATGGACAGGAACACTGACATTTCGTCTGGTGTTGTGTCGAACCAGCTTCGCATGTGACTTGGACTTGCTTCTGGTTGACTTTTCGGGTGTTCAGCGGCATAGCGGTTGGTCTCATTGGCAATGTGCAACATCAGCTCTGGGGTCAAAAACTGCTCGAAGATTTCGAGAGGAGTGCTGTTCTTGTCCAGTTCTTGTACTTGAACACCCGCTGTGCCTTGAAAACCGTCTCGATGGGGGAAGTTGTCATCAGCCGTCCATTGAATGGACGAAGTCTTGACCTTCTTGGCTGGCCTTGCTAATGGTGGTTGCCCGTTCGAATCGCTGTCACTAGTTACATTTTCTGAACTATGTTCAGATTCCGACATGAAATCTGAACCACTAGTCGTGGTCAAAGTTTCCTCGTCGCTGGAAGACATTGTATAATGCAACTGAAGGACCGGGAAGCGGCCAGGGAAATATATACCCAGCCCCGCAGAAAACGCTGCTTTTCAACGAAACAAATAACCAATTACACTGAACAATGGCCCGTCTATACCCTAAGTTTGTGGTGCTAGTTTTCTGCCTGCCTTCCCAGCCCAGCAGGGCCGTAAACAATGGCGCGCACACCATGTCAGTGGCCTGCATTCATCATGCTCTGGGCCCACACAAAACGCGTTGCATAAGCCCTGTCCCAGGCCTCGAGCTCCGCTCCACGGAGATTACCCAGGGTATTCAATCAAAGACAAAGGGGTGTTTTGATAAAAAAAACATTTACCAAGTATCAGGGGATCAACAAACCCTCTAGGTTGCCCCAGATCTCCATTCAATGCAAAGGTCCCAGTAATTACAGGTGTACACTGAATAAAAGTTACAGGTGTGGTATGCGGCTACAGCCGCTTCCTGGTTATTAGACTTTTCTCCAGGCGCGGCTCTTTCCGCTTCCTGGCGAAAAGGGGTTAGGGCAATGCTGTGCCACAAAAAGTGCTAGTAAAAGTTGTTTTGGCTGAAAAATTGATTTCTCGCTTGATTATTTTCTGTGCCTGACTCAAAGGTTTTTGGAGCGATTTGACCTGGACAAACCAAACTGAAGTGTCACCGGCGTGGCACTTTCATTGATCCTGTATCCAAATAGAAAGCTTTGTCTTTGAAAATAATTTTGTGATATCTCCTACATTTCCTTGGAATTTGAGGAAGTTGAACTGCAATCAAACTGAACATTTTCCATTATCTGAAACTAGGAAATAACTGTACTGGTCAAGAGTACTGGCTGTATTGCGGTTTGCATGTAGCTTGCGTACGTTTGTACTCAGATTGGATTGCCAAGTCGGCGGTCTTTGTTACGGAGGAGTCGGTATGTTTCGTGTCTGCTGTTAATTCCTTTCATGTCTGTTGGACTCAGTGCATGCTGACACACTATGTAGAGTGCATCAAGTAGGCAAAAAAATATGATCTGTACTGTATCTTTGCCATGTTCTCTGATTTTCAAGTTGTATTTCTTTCTGGTCACTTCCAGTGATCCTGCATTCAAATTTTCAGTGACCAAATGCATGGGTAGATGATGCATGGAAGGGATCCCTTATGGACCTGTTTTGAGTGACTGAAGCCTTTGGCTAGTTACAGTTTTTAAATGTGAAGCAGTGGCCAATAACAGCAATTTAACATTAAATGTTTGAAGCTTGAGGTTGTTAATGAAGGTTTCAAGTGAGTGACACACATGACAGTAGATATGTGATAAATTCAATATCTTCTTAAATCACTCCACTTTTGTTAAGCCCATAAATTCAGTGTTTCAGACTCTCAAAACATCAGATAAATTCAAAATGAACACTTACTGTTGTTTGGTTGATAGAAGTGCTGAATTTCTTTCTTCGTTGTTATTTACAGAGCCAAAATGCTCACAGAAAATCAAGCACTTATTTTGAAGTGCAGTCTTTCGATACTGGTAGATCGCTGATAACAATTAAAGCCTGCTGTAGCTTGCTATGCCTGGTGGCTGAAATTCATGCGATCATACAGCAAACACACACGTCTGTCTTCTATCGAGATCTGATCTGGTCTGCCCTACCTCAATTCATCCAACACCCTCACACATCCAAATCACGCATTTTACCTTCCAGTTGGCAAAGCAACTCCTTAGCAACTTTGTACAGCACCTGGATTTGTAATTCTACTCAGTGTTATCACCCTTAATTTACACAACCAAGGCTTTTATCAATGCTGCTGCTAGAGACAAAACAAACCACAAGGCTACCGAAAAGTTACTGACTACCAAAAAGCTGCTGGCTGCAAGGACTATTACATAACGTAACAAAAGACTAGTTCCAAAGTGATGCAGGTAGTACTATTGGTGGATCGTTCTGGGCTTACCCATTTCCACAAAAGGGGATATACAGCAAACTTTCACAGTGGTCTGTTGATGATATCCTCCACACATACTTTCATTGGGTGATAGTCCCATGGTGCCCTTTTCACCCATGTCGTAGGCTACAATTCCAGGCTTTGTTCGTTCTCTTCGTATTAATAGTGGGCCTGGAATCCAAGCTGAGAGGGATTGTTCTTCTTCTATCTTCACCCCTTAGGTTAGAGTTTCCTTTCGCTAGTTGGATTTCCTCAGCCGTTAGCAGCATCTGTTCCAAATGGCTAATTTTCTCAGACATCAAACCTTGCTGCCCTATCACGATCCATGACACTAGGTTTATATACATGCTCAATGCCGACATCTTTCGTTAGTGTGTGTTGGCAGTTATCTTCATGGCTATATGCTAGATAACACCACGACCATTTACCTCAGGCAACCTTAACATGGGCTTGCGATGCGTTCGGCAGAGGCGTACCGATAATACATGTACCCTCTCTGTTAAGATCACAAGAATCAGTTCTATGTCTACCTTCAGCTCTACTCCGAATGTTTGGGTGTCCTCATTTCATGGTCCTATACACTATTAAGTTCCATATATTGACTGGCCTTCTGGTTCAGGTGACCAAAGTAGATGACACATTTGTGCCCTTGGTGTCTGGGCCATTTCATCAGTAGGGGTTCCTGTGATAGAAATTTGTAGAGAGGCTTGTTGGAAAACCCTTACCCAATTTACCTCCTGTTACCTCAATAATGTTTGCAGGGGGGCCATACACATGGACTGACTGTAGGCTGGACAGTATTGCAGTCACGCCATTGCGGACCATTCTCTACCCTTGCACGAGGAGGCATTCAAGCAGTCACTATGAGATGGCTAGATACTGGTAGTGTGTTCTCGCCTTCCCGCCATCCATTGGTTCGGTGCTACTATGCATGCATATATGTATAGGTAATCTGCGTAGGTTGTAGGCAGTAGACTCTCCCCCCACCTAGAGTAGAATGAGTCTACTACTGCATACCTACCAGATTACCAACTACCCTCCCTCCATCCCACACGGCCTCGGGGCACTTTGCGCATCAAAAAAGAGGAAAAACATGGCAGCCGTCTTCGTGGGGGTCGAGTGAGAGAGGGTGCTCTGCTGGCAATCGAGAATTTAGTGAATGGAATGGACGAGGAAATAATGATATGTATTGGTAATCCAATAGGTATGCAGTAGCAGACTCAACGCACTCTAGGTGGGGGGAAATTTAAAGCCTGTTTCTGTCCATCTTAAATTCTCCAAAGTGCTCTGCGCTCAAGACCGACAGCCAGTGTAAAAATATTGCAACAAGTGTATATTATTTGCCATAGCCCTCACCTGATTCCAAAACATGCACTGCAGTATGACCGAACCGAATTACATGCACAATGAACATGGTCGTTCGCGTGGTCTGACGAAAGTGTATGTACATGTACGGTACATACATGTACATGAACTGAGTAGGGCACATGAAACTACCTTTTACTCAAGGCACGTGTTGCTACCTAGACACACGCCACACACTTTGGCTTCTAGCACAATGAAGATATACCATACAAATGGTGAAGCCAATCACACTTGTCTTCTCAAGTTCGTGCTACCATCTGAGCATCCATGGTGCATCGGTGCCATGCAAAGCTTGAATAAAGGCTACAAAATTACCAGACTTGAGAAGCTGCTTCCAGGGAAAGTAACATCAGCTACCGGTACGTGTGATACATGTACATGTACTATATACCATGTGGATGCAGTATAGTAGAGTCCCCTAACGTGGCGCACTTGAAGAAAATCTCAGAAAATCCCACATAAAACATTTACAAAATTGTTAATAAATACCTGTCCACAAGTTGTCAGAAAATTCTTTTCTCTTTTTCTTGGCTTATTTTAAAGAGTTCATTTGCATGTTGGGAAAAAACACGGAAATCAGGCAAAATAATATTTCATCCAAACATTGTAGCAAGGACATAAAATTGAGATTTACGAATTAGCATATTAGAAGTTGAATGAAGATTCATCATTTATGAAATTTGAACTAAAAATATTGCTCCATTAAGACACAAGAAGCAAAAAATGAAACTGTGCCACGTTAGGGGCCATTTTGCATTGGGGTACATGTACATCAACAATAAATTCAACAAGCAGCCTTCATGCATTTTACACTGCTTTTCTTACGTATTTTCTTTCATTATAGCCCAGAGTTTTCTAATTTAGTTTTCTGAAACACATAATTTTTCCATAGTGTACTGTGATCAGTCAGCAATGCCTCGTAAGGATCATTTCAAACGATCCAGGAAACTGGAAGATGCATTTTCTTGGTAGATTTTGTGAAGTCACAAATAAAAGTGAATGTCTGCACCAGAATCAACTCTGCTAAGTGTGGTTTTTTTGTATTGCCTTTTTTCACTTACTCTATTGGCCTTAGTGCCCTCATCACTGGCTGCAGTGTCCTAAAAAGAATGGGTTGTCTAAGACCAAAGTGGCCTTGCCCGCTAAATGACAAAATCCCTTCCCAACTGAAGGTTGTAGAATTAATTTTCCCAATTGTGATGTTGTTTGAGGGATAGTAGTTTGCCATTATTAAAGTGATGAGCTCTAGGGGTTTTTGGTTCTTTTTTTCTTATTTCAACTCCAGTATTTCATGAAAATGAAGGAAATAATTATGGAAAGAAGTTTATATCGCTCCATGCATGCAAAGTATGGAGTGGTGAAAGAACAGTGTGAGGTCCCAGCTGGAGGCGAATACTTACAAATGTTATGTGTATAAGTTGTACATATACTTTTTCTTTGTTCTTCAGGTTCATCACGTCATTCTCCCAGTAGTCCATCATCACATATGACTCAGGTTCCAGTAGAAATTCAGAAGATCCTAGAACGGGATCCAGCGTGGGATTTCAATATTTTGGATCTAGAAAGAATAACCCTCAACAGGTAATAGAATAGGAGAAAATCAACATTTGAACTTACTAATTTGTTGCTACACTAGATGAAGGCAGAAGGCTTGCATACTGGAAATGATGGATGAGCAGATTTACAGCAGCAATCAATAACCTCCATGCTAAATGAAGTGTGATTCCACCATTTGGAAAGCATACATGTACCTGGTTAGTCTAAGAAGATCAACCTGCTTCTTTGGACCACACAGAACTCAAAGAAGTATTACACAGTGTATCAATCCATTCTTTTATGTTTTCAGTAAAACTTGTCACCACTTTATTCTCTTTTCAATTGCATCTGAATATTTAACATGATGCTCCATTTATCACGCAGTCCTTTTTCATGGGTTTATCTCTTTATGACTAAGATTCCAATTCATCAGTTTCCTTTTATTACATTTATGTATTATAGAGCTGCGGCATTTTCCGGCACAAGTTGGAATAGAATATTCAAATTGAAATTTTTAGCAAATGGAGAGGACTTTTATATTGTAAATCTTTCTTTTATATAAGTTTTATATAAGGGATCTTTGAGGGAATGTCTCAAGAGCAAGAAATGAACCATGAGAGATTTTTAAGCAGGAAAAAAGCTGACAGTGTGGTTTGACAATCATTACAAGTACATGCCACTCCATTCCAAAGTGGATTGATCTGTGATCTGACCTTTTTTCTTTTGTGCATTTTCCCTTTAGGCCTCTAATCTACCTTGGCTTGAAGGTCTTCAACCGTTTCAAAGTTGGAAGTTTCCTTGGAATCTCAGAGACAGTACTGCGCAACTGGCTACAAGTCATTGAGGCCAACTATCATAGTTCCAATCCATACCACAACTCAACACATGCTGCAGATGTCATGCAGGCCACTGCTTACTTTATTGGGAAGGAAAAACTAAAAGTAAGAAGCCAAGCATATTATTTCTGTCTTCTCTACCCCACCTTAAAATTTACCACCATAGTTTCTATTACAAAATCTTCTTGATATTTTCAAGTTTCTTGTGTTATATAGGGTCAAATTAATAGTATTATTTTTTCCTCACTAGACTTGTTTTGAGCCAGCTGATGAAGTAGCTTCATTAATCGCAGCAACAGTACATGATATTGATCATCCTGGAAGGACCAACTCATTTCTTTGCAATGCTGCCAGTGATCTTGCTATACTCTACAATGACATGTAAGATCATCTGTTACATATTCATTCCAGATCTCAATTATTTGGCTCTGGGGCTATTTAAGAGCTAGTAAACCCCAGCCACAGATTTCTTTTTGGCTGGAAAAGGTCCTTATGAAAGACAAACTTTATCCACCAAAGTTAAAGGAGGCATATGGGTTACTTAATTTGCTAGCGAAACTGTCAGTGAATTCCAAGCATTGCCTATGTTTTTTTATTAATTTTCCTTGTCTTTCTGGGGGAGCCAATCAACAGCTTCATTTTAGTCTCATAACTGAATTATATAAGTTCATGGCATCACTCTGCCGATAATTGAAAACAAAAATGGCGTCCAGATTGCCAAGTCTGAAAATTTCCGTGTAAAATGTTGTCTACTGCCTTCAACCTACCCAGATTAGCAATACTTACTGCATATTTCTCTTTGCCATTTGCTAAATTCTCGATCAACTGATAATGCTCCCTCATCTCCCACAATGCCTAGCAGAATGGCTGCCATGTTTTTCCTCTTTCTGAGCACCGATACCAACAGATGTGTTCGTCCAACTCCAAGTTTTCAAGATTTTTTTCATTCACTGTACTGCGTTCTGTGGCACTTCTCAGTCAACTGCTACTTCCTGATAAACTATTCTTGATTGTTATAAGCTTGTAGGAAGACTTTTTTATTTTGTTGACATCTTTTCACTGCCTTTCGTTATCGTTGTGCATGTGTAGGTGTGTTTTGTCTCTATTTTGTGATTGTAATAAAGCTTGCGATGAGAATGTTCCTTCCATGTCACCTTCCTATAGATGCGTTGTTTTTCGTAGTGCATTTATACATGTAGGTGTGTGTCTTGTGCATTTGTCATGACAGTAATAATGATTGTGAAAGATTGTTCCTTTTCCTGCCACCTTTCACTGCATTTCATTATCGCTTTGTGTGTGTATATTGTCTTACATCATGGATTCATACCGGGAGACTTAGTTTGGGCATCCACCCCCTTCCTAGTTGCACTCATAAGGTGGGTGTCGGGTCTCTGGTTAGGGTTCAGTGCACGTCACTGTGTGAGCAAGAGATCACTAGCATTCGTAGGAACACTTTGGTGTGGAGGTTTCTGGAATAGGACAGTGCTTTGGCTTACTAATCCCCTTTTGTTACGGTCGGTAGGGGGTGCGACCAAACAATACCCTAATTTACATCTGGCTCCATCATAGCTTCTAGATTGCCCACAGTGTGGGTGTCAGGCTGAAGGGAGTAGGCCGGCTCACACATCCCTGGCTTGCCAGACAGACATGGGCAGGGCCACTGCCATAATGGTTGAGAGGGGTGACCCAGTGAACTCAACTCTTCATGCTCCAGTCTGGTGCAGCAGGCTCAGTAGTACATGTTGGCTTAATCCTTGGGTTCCAAACCACCCTTACTGGCAGTGCATAGGCCCCCTCCGAGCCTGACTGGCTCATTCACGCTCCTCTACAGGCCTACTGGAGTGTAGTGGGTTGCTATTCAGCACCTAGAACAACACCAAGCAACTTACCATCGTGCACCTGAGCTACGGTGACTGTTACCCTGAATAATATTCCCTTGTTTGACCAAGATCTCTCTTCCCATGTTTGACCAAGATCTCTTTGCAAGCCAGTTTGTGAATCTTCTGTAGAGACTGAGGTTAAGCAGATTGACACAACTCAGAAGATACCTTTCTGTCAGCCACCAAAGACACCACATAAGATTGACAGTGGGTTTAGCCCGGAACTGGGACGATGCAGATCTCTGTCATTCTCTCAGCAACCTTGGCAGGCATCTCCCCGACCTTAAGACGGCCACTAGCCAGCTCCAGGCAATCCCGACCCACGTATATTTCATGCCGTAGAGTGTGGGGATATTTGGTTTCTGTGAAAGCACATGTGCAGTAGCCTTGAATGTGCCAGCAGCTCTCAAATTATAGCAGCCAACGTAAGCAATATTTTCTTGTGTCATGGGTCCTATAATAAATTGTTTGCCACTTAAAAACGAAGCCACCGGAAGAGTTAAAATTCCAGAAGTGCATCAGACAATCATGACAGATCTCTTTTGTCTGAAAAAGAGAAATTTGAAATGCACAAATCAAAGGAAAAATAAATTTTCACGAAAGAAACTAAGTGAAATCATGTACAAATTTTGTTGGACAATGCAACATGTAAAACTTCTTTTTGAAATATTTCTCCAGTTTGTGCAAAGATAAATGAAATACTACCCAAAGGACCAACACTTGCTGTCATCGTTTCAGGTATTTTGCAGCTGGCAAGAATTCTGACGTTTGAAAAAAAGAGTAATTTTTCTGGACCCCAAATGAGCAGTGTTTACACGAAACACATCAGCCTTTGATACTTCTAATGTACTAGCTGCGTCATGCAGGTACAGGTGCCTGACAGATTTCCAGGATTACACTGACGAAGCCTTAGGCCATGGGCCGGCAATTCAACCTTTCAAGACGGAATGCCAGCACATATATTTGTATAGCAAGACAAGAGTTATTGTGTACTTCGAAAATCTGGCCAATAAAGAATTTCATTCGTCATTTAAGCTGGTAAATTAAATGACGATTTCTGCCAGAACACTAGAGGCCAAAAATAATGTTACAAATGTAGGGAACTGCCGTGTCTGTTACCCTACAAATTAGGGGTCAAAATATGTAATGACATCTTTTTCTGTGTGCCCATTACACTCTCTCAGTAAATCTTGTCATTTAATTACTCTTGGAAATTGAAGAATGTTTTCTAAACTTACAAAATCATATTAGAGTAGAAGGCAAAAAACCTGAACCCCTTGTATAGAAATACCAATGTACATCAAAAATAAGTGAGCTCATGTTTCCTCCAAACAGCATGTCTGTGCATGTCAACCGTACTGGATAAAAAAAATCCTTTAAATCCCGTAGCGGCCATGAAAATACAACAGTACGTGAAAATTGATCCTCGCAGATCGATATTTGGGACAGTCCGACAAACACAAGGCTACACATTCGCCGTCTTAGCCAATTATAAATGCGAAACACCGGTATATTCCTAGTCTTGGTTTCAAGACTTTCCTGTTTATTCCATGACATGAACCATCACCAGGCATAGCGGCTGGAAGGGGCACAATGTATATTGTTTTGGAATGTTATTTACATGTTTCTGGTTGGCATGACAGTCACTGTCATACAAAAATTTAGCTGGTAACCTTTGTTTTTGAGTGCGTTTTTTGGCACTTCAGCAAATCCTGTACTTAAGTAAGCCAGGAAACACACCCAATTTTTCGGTCATCTCATGCCACCCACTTCAGAACTAGATGAAATGTGTATAGTTTGAACTGTGGGAAATTCACTGGTTGATGTTGTCATTGTGACAAAGGGCACAAAGGGGAGAAATCCGGCGATAAATTTGTTGTATTTTGTGCACAACTCAATGTATTTCCCCGAAAATTCAACTGAACAAATCGTGACAGAAACACAATCAAATCACAAGTAGACAAATTGCTGTATTTTTCAAAGAATTTTTTGGTTAAGTTAAACAGTTTTGTTTGTTTAGTGTTTTGATAGGTTTTTTCATTTTCGTAATCCCAAATTTTAATTTTGTACCCAAAACCTCCATACATTATGACTTTTCAACACAAGTGGGTGCATATCAAAGTCTGGTTCCCAGACTCATCATACTCCCTTTTTTCCTAAATTTGTATCAGCCACTCAAACTAGACTAGGGATTCGAAGAACAAGAGCAATGTTGTTTACATGCACATCCTGTTGTGGCTGTGTATTGATTGCAAAATGGAGTGTGTCTGATTAATAAAAATCTGAATTAGTGTTCCTGAATGTGAAAAAATGTTAAAATCCTGTAATTGTCTGTTGAGAAGTGGTGGAAAGTTTCAAACTGTGACATCAAGGAGCGCTGTTCTTACCGACAAGTGTAGTCATTATCTAGGGATGCTGCAAAAAAATTCAAATTCAAACTTTGCTTAAATTTTCCCCCTTTGTGGATAGACTTTTATGAAAGAAACATTTTGATACCAAAATTATGCCTGTAGCTTAAATATTTACAAAGTTATGGTTGTTTTTTAGACACGGTAATTGGCCTTTCATCTTTGACACTCATCTTTGTAAGTGAAATGAATGCTGTTGACATGAAGTTCTTCCTGTGTTGTCGCATCAAACCCAAGAGTCACATCCTTTGTTGCTAATACTGCAATTTTGCAATAGCTCCCAATTCTCAAGCCATTAGTTCAATGGAACTACGTTGCGGAACACTGTCCAACTCAAGTTTACTTTGTGAAACTGACTAATCGGGTTTGAAATGTTTGCTGTTGGGGTTTTATTGACAATGCAGCAGTGTTGTAGTCGAGTACTTTTTTTCGAGTCCCAAGTACTGCCGAGTACTTTGACTGCCTAGTACCAAGATAGGTCGAGTACTTTGCCAGCCGAGTACAAGTACTGGTTTCCGAGTACAAGTACTTGCACTTTCGAGTACAAGTACAAGTACTTCTAACTCCGAGTACAAGTACGAGTACAAGTACTTCTAATTCAGAAGTAGTTTTATCTTAATTAAGAGACTCTAAGACCTGCCACTGAGTAAAAGAAACACCGAATGCAGATGACATGGCTACAAGAACAAGTGATCTGGCTAGCAATGTCATGGTCACTATGCGTGCGTTGCAGCAGTTGACACAACGTGTACGGCGCAGCGAAGTCTATTTTCCAGACTCAATTATTCATATACCTGTGATTTTCTGTATGCTTGGTTCGTCGTTAGAATTTTTGGGTCCAGGAACCACACTACCAATGCCCAAGTAAATCATGGGACCATTCTGGAGAACTACAATATAATTTGCATACGTGATTGGTTAAGTATGCGCACAGACAGCGAATGGGTCGTAGACGTTTGGCCTTCTTTTTGTCAGAACCGTATCGAATATCGGGTCATTGGGGTTAAGTTAACTTAAAGGATTTTTTATAGAGCACTGTTAATCGAGTACGAGTACTTTGATGCTCGTGTACAAGTTTTGGATGTCGAGTTCCGTGTATTTTGTAGCCGGAGTACAAGAACTGAAGTACGAGTACGAGTACTCTGAAAACGGTACTCGAGTAGTACCGTAGTACTCGAGTACGAGTACCGAGTACGAGTACTACAACACTGCAGTGCAGTCATACACGTGCGTCCTCGTTGTTGAAGAGTACATGTAGTTCACTTGGTTCACCTTTGTAGATTTAGCAGTACTGGAATCCTCTACATTTTCCAATGATTCTGTCGGCACAAGATTTTCAAATTCCAGAGGCCTCACTTCCTCTTCCTTGTTCTTCAGCTTTTGATGAACTTTTCCATACAGCTTTAGAGAAACTGTGTTTGTTTTCTTCATACGCCTGGTGCTACAACTTTTCAGCAACTGATCCTTTCTGAGCTTGTAAAGCTGGGCCTGTGTTTCAGCAAGCTGTTGTGCCAAAGAGTTCCCATGCAATTTGGCTTTAAGTTCCTTGATCTTGCTGTCCTTCAAGTCCAGTTGGATTTGATTCCTCTTTAGGGCTTGATTAACAACACGTTTTGGAGTTCTTAACTGTGCCTTCAGTTCACTGATCTGTGTCTGGTACTTCTCTTTGAGATTAGCTTTGGAAGCAGACACAAATTTAAGTCTTTTCCTGAGTTTATGCTTTCTCGGTGTAACTATTTCAGTCCTGGATCTTGTCAAAACACTAGAAGCAGATGTCGATGGCA
>NW_019091566.1:155429-194771 GCF_001949145.1 Acanthaster planci
GATGTCGATGGAACTGACTCAGTGGAGGCAGCAGATGTCGATGGTCTTGAAGCAGCAGATGCTGATGGCATCGATTAAGGAGATACAGCAAATGTAGATGTTGTTGGTTCAGAAGCAACATTTGTGATTGGTGTGTTATCTTCAACAACCTCAGCGTCACCGATTTTCATCAATGTCTCAGGAAAAGAAGATGGAGAACTTACATGTAGTTTAAATGTTTCTTCACAAATTTTGGCAAAGGTATTTTGTTCCTTTGGATTGCTAAGTTTCTTGAACTTAAGTAAGGTCTGGTGAAAAGAACCTTCACAGCCAAGTTAACCAAAATAGACGAATACCCATCCACTTGCGACAAAGAAAAATGTGCACTCAATTGTTTCTCAGTTTCAGTTTGACTTTTTTCTAATGAAGTGTACACATACAAAATGTGTCCGTTCCTTAGATCCTTCCAAGATTCAGGCATCGCAGGATAATTTGATTTCAGCTATGATGCAAGGGGATACCCCTCCAGCAGCCATTGAAAAAATGCACTTTTCTCGGGGATCCCCTGAGAACCGCACGCGCTGGCGCACACGTACACTGGCAGATATTGACCACCGCTGACTACACCGCTAACATCCCTACATTATCTAAATCAGTGATAATATTGCCAATGCACGTGTCAGGGAGATTTGGCTTTCACCGAAAATGCAGGTTCACTCAACACCAAGAAATTCATAGGAAAAGAGTCAAGAGGTACAATTAGGGAATGCAGGTGACACAGAAAGCAAGGAAAAAGGTTTTTGTGGATGTCTTTCGAGGCTCAATAGAGGGATTTCACATTAGCGCTGTCTGCACATATCCGCATCGAAACCGAGGCTCTCTGAGTTAAACTTCATCGTGCGTGCCCGCGGAGTCCACACAGTACATGGAGTATTCGGTTCGTAAGTGTGACGCCACTTCAATTTTAACCATGCCCGTTGTCACGTAAGTTATTCCTATCAGACTTGCCTTTGATATGTTGTTCAAGGACAACTCTGTCCACTCATGTGCATCCCAATATACTGTATACATTTTCTTTTATGTTTTTACAAATCTTTCCCAGATGAAATTTGAATTTCCTGTGTTTATCTCTTCATTGTTTTTTGTCCAAATTTCTGCCTAGACCATCCCATCCTGATCCATTCATGTCTTGCTTCCACTTGGTATCATGTGTGGCAAGAAAGAATGCTTAATCTGGAATGGCAAGAAAAAAGGAGGATGGGATCCATTCGTGTGCACTGAGTCAAGTGATCGAGGTTTGTGTACATATATATAGTTTATAATTGAACCCATCATCAATATTATGTAAAAAAGTGGAATCATAATGCAGCATTCTTTCCAAAGTGTGCAGACCTAGATAAATTGAGGGAGATTTACTACTGTCATGAAATTTGAACTTAAAAAGTATACGGCTTATAATAGACAAAAGAAAAACATGGTTTTGAATTTGTGTGTGAATTCAGTTTATTTAATTTCAGTGTTTAAAAGACTCTACTGAAACAAGTACATGTACATGTATTTTTGATTGCTGGAATTCTTGGAAAAATGCAAACTTGAAATGTTTTTTCAACATTAACGTACTTTTATAGATTCTTTGGGTGGTTGTTGTCGAATAGCTGAGAAGAGCCAATGAACTGAAGGCTGATGAAAACATGCTTCGATGGATATGTAACACATGCCGTGTAGGCATCAAAGTGAAGTATCATGGACATTCTTACATGATACAATAGATATGGACAACTTTCCTAGCTGAGTTTTCTGGTAAGTACAGCATGAAACAGGCCAAACACATTTATTACGTGACCTTTCATGGACTGTTATGTACAGGGTGTCCACATAAAAAGTATACCAAGATAAAAATTACTGTTATAGCAAAAGTACTTCATATATGGGAAAGAGAAAAATGTCTCTAGAAAGGGCAGAATGCCCTCTTTGCAATGGTATACAGCTTGTGATGTTATTGACACAGATGACTGAACAAACTAGACCGGTGTTAAGGGCACTGAAATCGGCACTGTGACAAGTTTGCATATGTGATTAAGGCAAGGCGTAAAAAATATTGTTAGCGTTTGCCCACGTCCTTGCCGTTCTGCACAGGAAGCCGTTCGTCTGCGATGGAACAGGATAAATAATCCACGGCCTGGAAACCTGGAATGGGACATTTTACGGTATTCTCCATTGTTATTTAAATTGGTCTACCGCTGCGAGCAGAGCGCTAAGGGCTACAGGAGTATCCAAAGAATGTTGAGAATGGCAAACAAATCCATGAAAAAAGGGCAATGGAAACAGATTTTTCCGTGCATAGTAGAGTGTATTTGTCTTGAATTTTTTTATTAAAATAAATAACTTTAGTAGGTGATCCCCATTGGCCATTAAAAAAGAATCCAGTCATTTTTTAAAAATACAATATAATCTAACAAATAATTAGGAAGATTTAATATTACCATAATTATTATCTTACTCCGACACCCATACACCAAAGTAATAAGTATCATAGGCAAAATTGTTATTTTCAAGTGACTCCGCATTTCCCGATAAAAAATAATACCAGAGTAAATTCACACCATCCCTGCAGAAAAAACTCTCCCAGGAGTGATTGACGGCTCTTTTGTCCCGGTAGATGCAATGCCAATAGTAAAAGTATTTGGGTCTGGGTCACATTATCTTTGAAGATGCCCTCAGTTCTAGGAGGACTTGTGGGACAGCGTTAGCCAATTGATAAGTCAATTCTTGCTAGCAAGGCAGTCGTTGGTGGACTTTCAACACTCACAGCAAGTCAGAGTTACGTTATGTTGCCTTAAAAACAGTATTACCAAGGAGAATCCTGGGCCTGCTCAGGCCAGCTTCCTGGCTGGAAGCCAGACTTTTTTAGAAATGTGCAGAGTTACTTAGTGGATGCACTGCCCAGGATAAATTAAATAATACTCTTTTGCATCCTTTTTCTGAAATTAAAGATAAATAATGTGCAATGTAGGTATCTCCCAGGCACACAATTTTATAACTTCTTCCATAGTACTTCTGATCAATCTTTGACGAAAAAGAATTATCTTGCTATTAGAAATCCAAATATATGTAAATATATTTCACAACCACACAACGTGCCACTGCAAAGCAGAATGACTACATGCAATTTGCTGTATTATACAACGCGTTTGCGAAAAATTGCAAAAATCTTCGAGTCAATTTTGTATTCAAAATCATATACATTTGAAATGCACAGATTTCCTAGATTGGTGAAGTGGTTGACTATTTCCAACAGCAAAACGATAGTTGTTTTGAAGAATCCCAGCCAGGAAATGATGACCACATATATAGTCGCTCACAATGCAAACTGTCGGCTCTTAAGAACCGTGAACAGCGAAAACTGGGCAATCACCTGAAAAATCGGATACTTACTGTCGTGTGGTAGCCCTCCACAGTAGTTCAGCTGGCTTCCTTTGTGTACGCGTAATCCCCCTGGCTCTGAGAACGCACTATTGTTAAAGGAACGCGGGCAGAACGGGGGCTGTTTGCATGCGTGGGGACGGGCGGATTAACGATGATAGCTGCGTTCATGCCGTTCACACGTGGGCGAATGCTTAAAATATTTTTGACGCCTCGCCATACAAGGCTAGACCATGCAGGTGTGCAGAATACCAAATGCCATTGTTTTAAGAACTGTGAGAAGTTGCATATCGATAACAAAAGTCAGCATGTGGGGTTAAGGAAATTTCTTTTTATGATGTTACCTGAAGAACGAAATTTTCACTACACCCTCAGCTAATGTTCAGGAGTTAACATGAAGTGAATAATCTGCGTCAAGACCTTGAAATGACCAGACAAGCAGTAACGGACATGTTATGAAGTTGTCAGATGTGCATTGACAGGAATGGTCGCCATATGGAGGACTTAGCACATTAAACTGAGGAGATGAGGTAAGTAGCGAAAACAAAGCAGATAAGATTGATTTAAGTACATTCCTTGTTTTCAAGAATGCATTCTAAAAGCAAAGGCATTTGGTATTCTGCACACTTGCACAGTCTAGCCCTGTTAATCACATATGCAAACTTGTCACTGTGCTGATTTCAGTACCCTTAACACCGGTCTGGTTTGTTCACTCATCTGTGTCAATAACATCACAAGCTGTATACCATTGCAAAGAGGACATTCTGCCCTTTCTAGAGATATATTTCTCTTTCCCATATATAAAGTAGATTTGGTATTGCAGTAATTTTCATCTCGGTATACTTTTTATGTGACACCCAGTATACTAAGTCAGGTACTATTTATACTGGCCTTTTGAGGGTAGAAAATGGATTGCTCTTTCCCAGACCAAAGCTCTATTTTTCTATATCTCCATCTCTCCAGTCAGTTTCTTCTTTCATCTTTATAATCATTTGTAAACATCTGGTCAGTTTCCCTATTTAGTTTGTTTCATGTCTGTAGACAGAGAGTCATTTTATTAAATCTGTTTTTTGACAGTTTGTCACCTAATACTTCAGGATATGCCTTTGAGGAAGCATCTTCAGTTATTGAGCCACTTACACGTCAATGTCATCCACAGCAAGAAACCAACCACTCTGACATCACTGCTGGCAACGTTTATTTTGTGGCGGCCAAGACTTTGCTGTGGGCTATTATGTAGACGACTTGTAAAACTGTTTTAAACACTGTCTGATGCTATATGGTGCAGCAGGAGAGTAACCTTTTATTCTTAATAGGTACATGTAATTCAGACTGGTTATTGTTCTTTTTCTCCATACAAAATGTAACTGGTACACATACTAACTTCTTATGGAAATATGGGTGAAATCCGTGTACCTGTAATTCACAATATAATTCCTGACAGTTTCCAACAAGCCCACTTTTGGCTTTGTAAACATTGTTTGTTTAATGTTAAAGGTTGCTTGATTAGTTCTACTCAGATGAAACTCAGGTGAAGTTCGTTCATAGTAATTTTAATAATGCATGGTGTATAAACAGTAACGTTACTTCACAAAATAATTCAAGTTGTTCAACTTGCCAAGATGCAGTGGAGTTTCATTTTACTTGCAAAGTTTTGGCAATAAAATTTACTTCTGGTCAACAGATCTGAGTTTATTGGCTTTTTCTCAATTTTGCGAAAAAGGCATTCTTTTTGTTTCTGTTTGTATTTTTTTCTTCTTCCTTTTTCTTCTGCTCAAAAGCCTGTTTGTTTTGTACACGTTTCTTCTGCTGGTGACCGTAGTGCTTTTGCAACTTTGGATCATCATCAAACTTGTACCAGTGAAGAACCCTTATGCATAGATGGTCCTAGAAGCATGACATCATGATGATGTCATCAAGTGATTTATTATTAAATTTTGAATATATAAATATTCCGTTAAATTTATAAAAATCCATATGAAATAAATTGTGGCCTCCGGCAACATTCTGTTTGCAGCAAGTGCCAGAATAAAATGTGGTCTTGAATTCATCTCGTGTGGGTTTGCACTCATTTTTCTTGGAAATGATGTTCAGGTGCTGAGCATGTATGCCTTGTAGAGAGACGCATGTATGCCTTAGAGAGAGCCACATGTATGCCTTAGAGAGAGCCACATGTATGCCTTAGAGAGAGCCACATGTATGCCTTAGAGAGAGCCACATGTATGCCTTAGAGAGAGCCACATGTATGCCTTAGAGAGAGCCGCATGTTTGATTTTGAGATTGATATTGCTAGGCCTTTATTGTAAATTCACGCCTGCCTTTTTGTATTTGGCCATGTGTTGATTCGCTGTAGTCTGGTTCCAAAACGAGAAGATCCCTGATGATCCGGTAACCAGAATTGCATCATTGCCACATATATATGCAGTGCATATAAAATGTGCAACAGTGCACGCAGAAAACGGCAGATTTTAAAGTCAGAAGTCATCCTTTTGTACCCTTTTGTTGGAATGACAACATTCACCACTGGATTCCCTTGCTTCAAACTATATGTTAGCTTCTTTTCATGTAGTTCTGAGTCGGGTGCCACGAAGACCATTTTCTGAACGGAATTTTGGGATGCGTTTCATGGCCGTAAGCAGCTCTGTGAAATTGGGCCATGCATCAACGGTATTCTTGATGCTTTTACATTTTACCTGTGAGTCAATGCTTTTGCTGTTGTTGGTGCATCAGAACTGATGATCTTTCTCTTGCCGTATAAATGTTGTATATCTGTGTTTGCCAAGGAGCATAAAATACATGTACACAGTTTTTGAACTTAATATAATCTGCAACTTTACCTAAGCATACTGATTAGGGAATGCTATGGCAGATTTTAATAAAAACAATCAGTTGCAAAATGTTTCTAGTTCCATTGTGGATACTGCTTTGAATATTTTGACACACATTAAATTTGACTATTATTTACCCAGACTTAAAGTACTCTGACTTGTACTCGTAATTAAGTACTTGCACTCAGAGATACAAGTACTTGTACTTGAAAATCTTTTTCTCAGCTGATAAAGTACTCAGACTTTCAGGTACTTGGAAATTTAAGTACTCGGCAGTCATCTCTTCTCAGAAAAAAGTACTCGATTAACACACTACAGTGGCGGTTCATGATGGTGATGGGGGATACACAAGACCTATAAAACAGGCACCGTATAGACTTAATCGTGACAAATTATCCAAGGTTCAAGAAGAAATTAAGTTGATGTTGGAGCATGACAGTATAGAGCCTAGTCAGAGCTCATGGAGTTCTCCCATGGTCATGGTATTGAAGACTGACGGTACCCTAAGGTTCTGCATAGATTATTGAAAGGTCAGTGCGGTAATTATGAGTCCTATTCTATTCCTAGGTTGGAAGACTACATCAATAGAGTGGGACATTCTGCGATTGTCAGTAAAATAGACTTCTTAAAAGGCTTTTGGCAAGTGCATTTGACTGATAGAGCCAAAGAAATTTCTGCATTTGTGACACCAGATGGTCTGTACCAATGCAAAAAGATGCCATTTGGGATGAAAAATGCCCCAGCTACATTTCAGAGAATGATGAATCAAATTATTGCCAGGCTAGAGATTTGTGTTGTTTGCACTGACGACATTTTGGTGGACAGCGATAGCTGGGAAGACCATGTGAAACACTTGAGTGCACTCTTCGAATACGCGTAAAACATTGTAATCGCATCGGGGCTATTTGGGTTAAAGTATGCCTTCGGAATGCATGTAATGCACGGGCGCAGGTGCCGTGACAGGCACGCACACCTGATATGCCTACGCCATTCAAACTCAAATGGCGTCCATGGTGATTATACCTTTTTAGTAGAGTTCTCCATCTTGGGCTGCTCTGCAGTGCTACACTATCTTTGGTCATGGCATTGGTTGGTTGTCCCTGCCTTTGTACTGCTTGCTTATTGGCTTCCTTCGAGGTCTTCTTCCAGCCCGTCTCTTCCCCAGCCCAACAGTCAGAGCGTGTCCGAACTCACCCACAGGTGGAGTGTGCTGCTGGTCCGGTTCACCTACGCTGGTCTGTTCGAGCTTCAGGGCGTTTTTTTCCAAACAGGGGCAAGTCTACCTATGTCTTTCAAGATAGCATTCTTCAGCAAATGGAGTCGGCTCTGAAAGATGTTGATTTAGCTGCTAGCTCATGCATTTGCTGCATGTCTTTCCTCCTCCTCCTCCTTACCGTGTTCTTGTTCTGGGCTTGCTAGGAGGGTTCTGATATTCTGATTTGAGTTTGTGTTCATGATCTTTAACTGCCTGAACGATTCCTTGCTTACAGGGCATCTCTTCGTGCTACAACTTTCCGTGGGAAATTGCCTATTGTGGCTATGAATATTCTCCACGCGTCAATTAATTCTGCCCTCAAAGTCTTCCCCTGTTTGCTGAAGATATTGTTGCGGGTGAGTTTACCTCTCAAAAGTGAGGTCAAGCGGATCAGCAATGCTTGGAAGATCTTTTTTTTATCAGCCGACCGACTATTGTCCTCGTGTTTCTCGTCTGGCTCCTTCGAGGCCTCCGCAAAGCTCCACTCCTCTGATGCGTCGTCCTACAGCGACTCCTTGACATGTTCATCAGCCTTGGAACAGTCACCTCTTCAGCTCCGGCTTCCTCCAGAGTCCAGCGTGGTGTCGCCCGCCGGCCCCTCAGTCTTTTGGGGGTCGGCATTGATGACTATTGTGCCCCTTCTTCGGTTGTCAATCCTGAACCTGTTGGCAGCCATCTTCTATCTTTCGCAGGGCTCTGGGGGAAATAACGTCGGACGGATGGGTCCTTGACACTCTTCTACGTGCTTACCACCTTGAGTTTACGAGTGCCCTTCCATCCAACACGGTTTTTCACCCGATTCAGGTTCAGTCCAAGTGTGGGGCCTTGGAGTCGTAAATTGCAAACCACTTTCAGAAGCGGGGTATCATTTCAGTTCCGGCACTCCATGCCTGCACCAGTTTCATGTGTACATTTTTTCTCACCCCGAAGGACGACTTGGGGAAATGGAAAGCAATTTTCAATCTAAAGCTGCTGCATCAATTCGTCCACCCCAGCAATTCTCGATGGAGACCCTTCCCACAGTTCTTCGTTCAATCTCCACTCTGGCTTGGGCAGCTTCAGTAGACCTCAAGGATGCCTATTGACGATCGCCGTTTCCTGCGCTTCTCGTATCAGTGTCTGACCTACGAGTTTCGCGCTCTCCAGTTCATTCTTTCCACTGCTCCAAGAGTGTTCACCAGAGTGGTTCAAGCAGTGGGGCTTATCTTTGTCACTCTGACATCCTCACCTTTCAGTACCTCGAAGATTGCTTAATCCTGAGTCCAGGTTGTTTCAGCTACCGCAACGATAAGTGCTCTTACAACCAGTCTTTGGTTTCTAATCAACCATGATACGTCAAGAGCAATTCTGTCGCAGATGCCCTACAGACGCTTACATGGACAATCTGATAAATGTGTTGCCCTGTTTCAAGTTCATCAACAGATAAATGTTCGCACTTAGCTTTAACTTCTTGGTCTCATGGCCAGTCCTATCGACCTTGTCCCTTGGTGCTGACTCCACATGAGACCTTTTCAACTCCAACTCCTGTCTCACTTCTGACCGCACACAGATTCTCTGGACCTTCTCGTTCAGGTACCTGCCTTTCTAAGTCACCACCTAACATGGTAGTCTTCCAAGGCCAATCTCTGCAGTGGCCTTCTTTCTGCCCTTCCAGGTTACAACGTGGTGCTTGCACAGACCAGGCATGGGAATCTTTCTGGTTTAACCGGAATTCCATTTTTTTCTCTTCAAATGTGTGGTCTTCGAGTTCAGTGTAAAAAATTGAATACAATTTGGGAGGTATGTTGTAAGGGGTGCTCAAAATTTCCATAATTCCCAGTGAAATTTGTTCCTTGAAACAATTCAATTGACACGTTGCTTCGGGACAGTATCGCTTTCTCGGGCAGGGTTTGTCCGACAGAGTGAAATATCCAGCTGCTATCCAGCAGACCTCCTTGTGTCTTATCTGAATGCTCAACTCCCTACATTTTGCACCCAATTTCCGCACCCTCAAGCGTGGGCAACCGATGCTTTGCTCATCTCTGTGGAAGGTCTCCTGGCTTCTGCGTTTCCCCCATTTCACTGATCCCAAGGGTGCTGTCAAAGATAGAGAAGGTTACTGTCACTGAATTCTTCTCATTGCATCATACTAGCCGAGAGAGCCTTGGTTTCCCTGTGTCGTGAGGCTTCTGGTTGATATTTTCCTGTTGATGCCCCAGTGCCACGACTTGCTGTTTCAGCCCAAGTCTCACCATCTCCATCTGGATCCTCTTAACCCACTCCTAACATGTTGGACATTGTCCAACAATCATTTCAGCAGGTAGGGCTTTCTCAAGACGCTGCCGCCCTAGCTACCAGAGGTAGATGCCTGTCAACGAGAAAGATCTATGACAGCCACATTTGACATTTCAACTCACGGTGTAAAAAGCGTGCTGGAAATTGGACCAAAGCAACTTTTCCCCTCATAATGGAGTTCTTTATGCATCTCTTCCAGTCTGGCCTCCTCATTGCAACAACTACCTTTTGGCTTTGGCGGCTATCCATAGTGGTTTTCCTGATGGATCCTCTATAACTTACAACCCTGTGATCCATCATCTTCTTTGAGGCATGTTTATTGAGTGTCCCCCAACCAGGTGGCTCGTTCCTGGATGATGACTTTTGGCTGGCCCCCCATTCAAGGCTGTGGGACACCCCTCACTTCTTCACTTGGGTATTAAGCTGGCCTCGTAACTGTCATCACTGCTAGCCGAGGCTGGGAAATTAACCACTTTGTGCCTGTGTACCCGGTTTTGGGGAGATAGACTTTATACAGGAAGCCAGGGAGCCCGAAGTCGGACAAAAGAGCTTTGCCTTGCAACAAGAGACCATACTCGGAGCAAAACACTGAGCTGCTGGGAATTGCCAACATTTTTTTCAGTTGCCAATAGTGGAGGAAATCTGTCATTGTTTGAAAGATTATACCACTGTTTGTGGCATTCAGTGCGAGCGGATTACCACTGGGGCAAAAGCGATCCAGTGATGAGCAATACAATACTGCTGCATGCTAATCTAGTCCCTATTGAAAAGATGCCAGCAGTGCACTGTGCCGGTTTCGGGAACAAAAGTAACTTACATAACACCACACAATCTGGGCTCTTGTCACAAGGCAGCAGGCTTGGCTGAAATACTCGGGCGTCAATAAACATTGTCTGTCAGATTGGAGTAGCCTCCAGAAAGTCATTCGTGTGGGTGTAAATGCCCAGTAAATGAAGTTATGAATTTTTAAAGATTTTTGAAAACAGAAAAAAAAAATTGCCCGGCCCAGCAGAATCAACATATATAAATGGACCAGGCGCAAAGTGGTTAAAGCTCTATCCATTGCTGATGGCCACATTCTATGGGAGCCTCTTGGGGTGCGTTTGATCCTGGAGATTGGCTTCCTTACCAAGAACCAAACACCCTCATTTCAACCTCCTGACATTTTTGTCCCATCCATCCAGTTGTGGGCCTCATCTGCCTCTGATAAACTCTGGTGCCCCATCCAGACACTCAAGTGGTACCTCCGCTGGACTAAGTACATCCAAGGGCAAATGACTCAATTGCTCATCTCATCTTCCAAGCCTCACCGTCCAGCCTTCAGAGACACTATTGCCAGGTGGATGGTCTCGGCTATTAAGTTTGCTAATTCAGACTAGCCCACAAGTTCTGATAATCAGTGCTGATGCCATATACGTGCTCACATAGTTCAGGCCGTTTCATCCTCCTTGGCTTGTGGAAGTAATGGACTAGGAAACAATGCATATGTATTGGTAATCTGGTAGATATGCAGTAGTAGACTTGCCCCACTCTAGGTGGGGTGGGGGATTTTCAGTTGTCTGCACTTATAAGTTCCTGGCTGGTGCCCCAGAGTACAAAGGGATAGTTTTTGAGTACTTAATTCTGGGTATCTAAATGAACCATGTTAGGGTTGTAAACGTCAAGCATGTTGAAGGTCATTTGCATAACTTTGCTGATCATCACTCACAAGATATGACCAATGCATATACTACTATATTACCAGTGTATGTTGCCGCCCCTGATCAAATGAAATATCCAAGTCCTTCTTGTGATAAAGATTCATCTAGTGATGGTTTGTGTCCCTGAAAGTGATTTGTTGTGTAATGGCTTGTGTTGCTGAATGAACCACAAGAAGGTCTTGTCACTGTGAACATAGATTGGCAGACCATGTTTGCAAGTCCTCTGTTTAACTGCCTAAGAAAATCATTGTTACTTAACATATCCTTAGGGGAGAGTGGCTAATACTTCAATCTGTGTTTGTGATATTTGTGAAAATTAAATTAATTGACCTGAAATACAGTGCATGGCAATTTATTTCATCATTACCATTAATCTGCAGGTCACAGCTGAGAGTGTTTGGCCAACCATGATGTTTAGTCAGTCTTCTGCCTTTTTGTGAGTTGGGCTGTTGCCACATTAAGAGATCAGATGTGATCTGGTCTTATGCATGGGGGCCTTGTTCAACAAAGCCATACTCTTGTTTCATAAAATGTGGAAGAGATTGGTATAGTAGTTTTCCTCGATGAGATGGTCTCTTTAACTCAAATTTTGTAGGTGCCGGTTAGAGACCCTTTTTCAAGTGTTCCTTGATTTTGTGTTTTTAATTTCAGTGCTGTCTTGGAGAGCCATCACGCCGCACTAGCATTCCAACTCACCACAAGGGAAGATAGATGTAATATCTTCAAGGAGTTAGATAGGTTTGTATATTTTCAAGCATAGTTGTCTAACCCTATGTCCCCTGGCAATTCCACATGTAAACCTTTGTGCATACTACCAAATCAGGGTGGGTTTTGATAATGTCCTGGAGGTTAGGATTAATGTAAGTCTTACCCTGCAGTTATTTTCCAGTCAGTTTAGATTCATACACATGCTTTTTGTGCTGGTAAGTATGGAGTGCTTTGCCAACAGATTGTTGGAGACTATCAAGCACAGCACAGATCATAATAGAATTTCATCTTAGTCCTGATGAAATCAGCTAAATCATCAACATATAAGCTCCATAATAGGCTTTTCTACAAAGTGTGGAAAAACCTATCTTATTGACAAGATTTTGTTTTGCTTTTCTGCAGCTGGGGAAAAGATATTTGTCAGAGTCATACTTGTTCATTGCATTTTGTGTCCGATTTATTGTGCATTCTCTTGCAGCTGACCGCCTATGATAAATAGAACAGTCCTGTTAAGCTCCCATTTGGCTTGACCAATAAAGTTTTAGAAAATTTTTCCTGCCAAATGATTTTTCAGCCCGTGTAAAAATCCCTGATCGCCATAGGTTGAGTGGTGCGTCTGTAGGTGCCACAGGCTTACGTAACTTCAGTTTTTATCTCCTTGGTTGTAACATCAAGTGTGTGATCTGAGAATTTTTGCAAGTGACTGCTATGAACTTTCCTGAGGTCTCTGAAGCAGCAGATAACGATCGGTCGGAGATAATCCAGCCCCAGTACCATCAGATCATCAGATCTAGCTATTACAGAGCTACATGTAGTACGATCCTTCAGAATCCAGTCCCAGAATTTTGCAACACTCAGCATTGTTGAATAATGTTACCTGAAATAACTGTAAGTTGAATATTTTGTCTTCTAAGAGATTGTTGTCGAAATGCAGTTTGCTATGTTTAAAAATACCCAGTGTTACTTATTGGGTACTGACTGACCATACATGAGCATGATTTGCAGATCAGTATGAGATTTTCTTGATGTATGACAATTGCAAACGTAATTGAGATATGTTGTTTCAAATGCAATGCAATGGAAACTTTTAAGTAATTTCCGGCATTAAGTAGTACACATGGAACTTGCACATGACAATATTGAATTTATTTGTATAGATGGCCGTAACCTTTGGGATTTGAGAATTCCATTTACATCTACTCTACACGTACGAACGGTAGTTCTGAGTAGCCTAACACTTGAAGTCAAGCTGTCCTTGAGAGGAGACTTTGCCGGACTCTGTAACCTGGCTGGAACGCCATGTAACCGTCCAAACGCACTGTTAGGGAGTGGGAATTCACATCTTTACTTATTGAGGGAGAAATCACCTATCAGGGACTTATATTTGATCAACATAATGAAGTTACCAATTTTTCATAGCGAAGAGTAAGTATGCTTAGTAAGTCATAGGACAAACAATTTAAGGGCACATTGTACCGATTATTCTTCTAACTTCAACTTCAACTTCATAGTAAATAATCTGGAATTGTAAATACATTAACCTGAATTTTACAAACTGGTTTCAAGTTATTTGTTCCATATGTCTGAAGTATCTTTACCCAGAGTCATCACTAACATAATGACCAAACTGTTCAGTTTAGATTTGTTTTAATAACTGACATTAATCAACATTGTAAATCTTTTTAGTAAAGGGCAACAATGTTGTTAAATTGTTTTTCAACTGATTTGTAAATTTTCCAGGTATCACGCAATTTAAATGGCAAATCTCCCTGTTTCTGGTATTTGTAAGAAGTATGAATTGAAATTGATAAGACCAAATCTGGGTGGGAAGGTTTTTTCTGAAATGAAGCCACTTGTTTTGATTTAAATCAGCCTTTCAGATTCAGTGCATAAATTTATGCAAAGGATTTGTAATCATGATTAAACTTCGCTTCTGTAATTGCAAAGGAGATTTATTACAAACCTACCTATTGTAATAAAACTGATTTTGCACCCATGTGAGCACGGTAAAATACCAGCATTTTGAAAAGGTGTGCTGATATGTGTATCACATAAACTAAATGCACATGTGGTTGATGGCATTTGTTACACTTATTGGTTATCAGGTATGTGTCCCTTGTACATGTTGTAAACATTTTCTGTGAACTTCAGTATTTGTTTTAAAAACTGAGTACTTTACCCTTGGTACCCATGTCTCTGAAGGTACTGTCTTCTCTGCAGTTATATGTAGGTGCTGTATTGCATGCATGCCACCTGGGCTTCAACAGTTTATGATTTCAATCAAACGACATGATTCCAATCTCCTAAATTAAATCAAAATTTGTTAATTTTGTAGCAGAATAAATAATGAAAGACAATGTCATCCATCAAAATTGCTTGTTTTGGAATAAATAATTATAAAGCTTACTTAATTATCTCAATAAAAAAACAAAATAATCTGACTTAATAAAAAATCTGATTGACTTAATAACAAACAA
Source organism: Acanthaster planci (assembly GCF_001949145.1). The sequence goes on from NW_019091566.1 coordinate 170,074, forward strand.
TCTGATTGGAATAAAAAAATCTAATTTTTAAAAATGAGAACCCTTAAAATCACCAATGCTGATAATTGGCTTTTTCACAACTTTGCGGAAAAGACATTACTTCTGTGGTTTTTTTTGCTTTTTTCACAATTTTGCAAAAAAGGCATCCTTTTTTCTTCTGTTTTTTTCTTCCTTCTCCCTCTTCTGCTCAAAGCCCATTTCTTTTGTGAACATTTTCCGGCCACGACTTTGGCCCTTTGGCAACTTTGGATCTTCATCAATGATGTCACAATGACGTTATCGAGTGATTTATTATTGATTTTTCAATATTTATTTCAGCCCATTGACTTTGTACACATTTTTGAGGCATCGGTTTGGTTGCTTTGATCGTCATCAAAGTTACCCCAAACAAATACCTTAAAGCAAAGATAATACTAAAATAATGATGTCAGGACGACGTAATCAAGTGATCAATTGTGAAATTTAGGAAATATTAATATCATGTTTGCAGCAAGTCGCAGGTTAAAATGGGTCTTCAATTCATCTAACATGGGTCAAATCATGCGACCCTTCCTTTTGGTCAAAACCAGAAGTGGGCTTATTGTTTAAAAGTGGTAATAGGTATCAACTTGCTTTCAACAGTGGTCGGTGGGGGTAAAGTATTTCTCAAAAATCTACTGATGATGCCACATAATTGTCGAGTGCCCTCTAGCGGCAGGTTGAAAATTCTGAAAAATGAATTTTGAATAGATGTCTTTGATGAAGTTTGTTGGAATCAGCTGAAAATTCCTCTGGATGATGATATTGACACAGTTGACACGTGTGAAAGTCGGGGCATCAGACCGGAAATTATAATAAAATGTCCTTTTATTCTTCAAAATTGGAAAAAAATCAACTCTAAAAGTATAAATGTGATTTTTCGATTAGATAATAGCTGTAGTATTGAAGTCAACCTCATGAAGTGCATAACTGGTGCACTTCTTCACACAGATAAATATTACAATATTTGCAAACTCGAAAATCCCATTCGCATACTGTGCCTTGGCTACTGTGTGCGTGGACGCGCCATGTACTCAGGACCTGGCAAAATGCCGAGCACATGGTGCTGAGAGCAGATTGCATTGTATGGAACGGCAAAAGGGAAAAGTGTTTAAAATCTCTAATCTGTGCCCATTCCATGATAACTATTATGTTTTGTATTGTATTTTGTATTGTACGTGTTTGATTGGGTTGAAACCATGCAGATAAAGGAAGGAAAGGTTTATTGATGGAGACTGACCTTATGTGATGACAGTGTCATCAGCAGATGAGTCACATAACATTAAAGGTGTATACCTTAAAGTACTGTATCTCCTAAAGTGCATGTCCGATTGGGTTGAAATTTGGCAGGTATTTAGAAAAGGAATTAGATGAAATTGACCCCATAAGATGATGACGTCATCAGATGATCAAGTCACATGACATTAAAGGTGCACTTTTCCAAGCGCTATACCTCTTAGAGTGCCTGCCTGATTGGGTTCAAACCTTACTGATATCTTGGAAAGGAAGTGCTTTAGGCAAATATTGACCTCATGTGATGATGACATTATCCAATGATAAATCACGTGACATTAAAGGTGCACTATTTGAAACTCTATTTCTCCTGGAGTATACATGTATATACAGTTGGGTTCAAACCTCGCAGATATCTTGAAAGGTAAGTGATTTAGACAACTATTGACCAGATGGTGACGTCATTAGAGGAGGAGTCAAGTGACAGTTTAATTAAAGCATGTCATTTCCTGCAGTGGCTTCATGATTCGGTTGAAACTATGGACCCAAATGGTCTTGAAATAATTGTGCCATCAGATTGGGTCATAGAGTGGTTGTTGAAATTAACAAAGGAATGCGAAAAAGCCCTCTGTTCTGTTAGCACACAGACAGAAGAGCTTTAGTTTCTTCTTATTCTGCCCCAAAGCCCATTTGATTTGTGCACGTTTCTTGTGCCCCTCGACTTTAGTGCTTTGCCAACTTTGGATTTTCATCAAACTTACATGGATGAAGGACCCTAGTGCTTAGATGGTGCTAGAAACATGACGTCATGATGACGTCATGAATCATCAAGTGATTTTTTTATTGTTTTTTCAATATTTATTTCTGTCCATTGAGTTTGTACATGTTTAGTTAGCAAGTTAGCAATCGTCAAATCGTCATAAACGATTTACCAAACACTCACCATAAAGTGAAGACAATACTTGAATAATTATGTCATGACGACGTCATCAAGTGATTTATTATTAAATTTTGAACATTTAAATATTAAGTTCAACATAACAAATCAACCATGGCCTCCCGAATATTCTGTTTGGGGCAAGTGCCAGAGTAAAATTGGGACTTAAAATAATAATGATATTGGTATTTATAAAGCGCCTTTATAATAGAGCAAAGTGCTGTACATCATTATTATCCATGTTCCGATTGGGTTCAAACTTTGCAGATTTCATAGAAAGGGAGTGCTTTAGACAAGAAAATGACGTCATCATGTGACAAATCATGTTACATTAAAGGTGAACTCTTTAAAACATCTCGTGAAGTACATGTCTGACTGGGTTCAAACCTTGTGGATATCTTAAAAGGAGATTTCTTAATACGAAAATTGACCTTATGTCATGATGATGTCAGCAGGAGACAAGTCACGTGATATCACAGGTGCACTCTTTACAGTCCTATATCTCCTGAACTAAATGCCCCATATTGTTTGGAAACTTTGCATATAACTAGAAAGGGAAGTGTTATAGACGAATATTGACCAGATGTGGTGATGACGTCATCAGGAGATGAGCCACGTGACACTAAAGGTACTTCAAGCCCAATATCTCCTGAAGTACATATTCCATTGGTTTGAAACCTGGTATGTGATTATACCGGAAAATGAAGGTGACGTCTTCATGATATCATCATACGATTTTATAGGTAATGTTTAATGTTTTTAAGGGTTTTGCCATATCTCACTAACACAGTATGATAAATTCAAATTCTTTCGTATTGTGTTCGTCGGGCAATAGGTATATGCACAAAATATGGAAAAATGTGTGATGTCATGATGACATCATCAAATATGTGATTTAAGTTCACTTCGGAATATTTCCTCCATCAGGCCAACTTTCTTGATGTCAACATCCAGAAGAACAACCTCGTGACTACTGACCTGTATTCCAAGCCCACAGATACCCATCAGTATCTTCACTCATCCAGCTGTCACCCTAGACACTGCAAGACTGGTATTGCATACAGCCAAGCACTCAGGCTGAGACGCATTTGTTCTAATGATTCAGATTTCTCCCATAATACACAGGGACTGAAGAGGCATTTGATTGCAGGGGGCACAGCCATCACCAGGTTCAATGCTCTATCATTAAAGCCCACTCCATCCCTAGAAGTCTTTCACTCAAGGAGAAGACCCCCCCCTGAAGAAACAACCCCAGGGTTGCCTTGGTCACCACTTTCCATCCTCGTCTTCCCTCCGCAAAATAATCGACAATCATCATATCCTCAACACTTTAGACCGCCTAGCCAGTGCCATCTCAGACACCCCCACTTGTGGCCTACAGGTGTCCCCGCAACCTACGGGACCTTATCGTTCGGGCTGAGGCGCCCCCTTTGGATACCCTTCCCCCCTCCCAGCAAGGCACGTTCAAGTGGGATTCTAACAGATGTGTTATTTGCCAGAGCTATATCCTGGAATCAGATACATTCTCTGGACACTCCTCCAGTACCACCCACAGAACTAAAGGCACTGTCACTTGTACCTCCAGATCTAATGTCATATATCATATCTCTTGCAGGATGTGCAGTGTTCAGTATGTTGGAGAGACTAAGAACACTCTCAAGAAGCGTTTCTATGGCCACAGATCTACAGTCAACACCAAACGACTAGATACCCCTGTAAGAGACCACTTCAACCTTCCTAACCATTATAAGTCTGACATGATCTTACAGGGCGTAGAATCACTTGGGTTCCGTGAAGATGCTGTTCGCTTCAACAGGGAGAAGCTTTGGATCAAACGCCTCCGCACCATACAACACCATGGCCTGAACATCCAAGAGAGAAACTACTAATTAACGCTCTTTTCTTTCCCTCTCTTTTGTCTGCAGATTATACCCCCCCCCTTGGGGTCCAGTTCCATCCTTTGTATTTTTTCTTCGATCTCATCCCACTTTACATTCCTTTGTTGTTCAACCATGCCTTTCATGCAGCCCCCTCTATCCTTTGCCCCTTTATCCAACTTGCAGCTTTCTTGACCTTTCCTTTTGTCCTCTTGCATTCATCCATGCTTGATTGATTCTCTGTGTGCTTGTTTTTCCCGTCCACTTGCCATTTTGCCTTTGAGAAAGATTCTACAAGGATCGAAACAGGATAGAACTTTGAGACAAAATATGTGATTTTTAAAACACACATAGGGGAAGGTCCCATTGTCATGAAACTTGTAGGATGGGTAAATAACAGTACCAGTACACAAAATCTGAAATTTTACAAGACGTTACAATGTCATTGGTTGACCTATGATTTTTTGAAACTTACAGCATGATAATAAATAATACGTCTCAAAACAAACAAAGAATAATCTTGAACTGATAATGTACAAAAGAGAATACTTACGTCTTCTTTCCAATTCATAACAACTATCAGAGACGTATCGATCAAATCAAATTCCAACTGTACTCATAAACAAATCAAAGTTTAACCTTTTAAAATATATATGCGAAAAAGCCGCTTGCATTGCCCTTGGACAATCAGCATATCTAGTTTTACCCTTCTGTTTCCATTTTTACCCCTATAGTATTAAATGGGGTCCATCCAGTGTGGCACTCTTGACCTTTTTTCTTACCTGATTCCCTTCAAACCTGGTAGGTTTTTAGACTATCACTTGAAGATGTATGCAGAGTCATGATGTCAGGACATCACCAGGCGTCAACTTACAGCAATCAAAGTTTTGTAATTTTAATATTTGATAATCCATGTCAACTCACTTGTGTGATCCTTCATCTTCCTTTTTGCAGCAAGTGGTCAAATAGGTTTTTCATTTTTTCTGGTGTACAGGTGTATATCAAATAAACCCTTGCTTTAAGTCGAAACCAGGAGTGCCTTCAAATTTGAAATTGGTAATAGATACTAGTATGAACTTGCTTTCAGTCGTGTTGATCTTTGGTCTGATAGTAGTTAAATGTGAACCAGTGACATTACCTGAAAATACTTAGGCAAGTGATTGATAGCTTAAATTGCTGCAGTGTATCTTTGCCAAAGCCAGCATCCTCTATGCCCTTTGATTCTCGGAATTTCAAACCAACAAATTAAAAAAGAGTGCTGACTGCTGCGCATCAAATATTTTAGTTGGTCAATCACCAGTCAAATTAATTTCAAGTTTTTACCCATTTTGTTGACATCATGATGACATCAAGTGATATTATGTAGATATTTCAATGTTCCTGAGTCAAAAATACTTATAGCTTGCACCTTCATGCAAAAGGATGTGGAGAAGCCCTCTGGTCCGTTGCAAACAGACTGAAAAGCTGTGGTTTATTTTATTTTCTTTATTTTAAATATCAGAGCTATACGTTATGCTGAAGCTTATAACTTCAAAGCTCGGGTAAGAGAAAGCTCATTCAAAATAGAGTCCTGAATAGAGAACTGAATCAGTGCAAAATCAAACTCACGAATTTATCTTAAGAAAATAATTTGTTATCTGTAAATAGTCCCAAGGTTCTCTCATTCACAATTTTGTAGAATTCCTCAAATCTTGGTATTCTTAAAAAACTGATGTCAGAGTATTGTTTCAGAGTTTTATAATTTATTAAAAAGGAATCGCATTGTAGACCAATAACACCAAAACCTATACTCTTGAAGTTACTACCTGTTCTCTTAGAGGTTACCCAACATAACATTTTGTGCACAATAACAGGAAAAATAGAACCGAAGTGTAAACTCAAGTCAGTTAGCTTCTACAGCAGAATACTAAGAAAGCCACCAAGGCTACTTCCAAATACAGAAAAGAATGTGCCCCCCCCATGCCGAGGGTTAACTCCATATTATATCAATGGCCTGGATTCACCATGAGTTAAGGCTAAGCCTTATCACATAGGCTAAAATGCCACAACTAAGAAGTGCCAGATCACAAGCTAAATGTAATACCGCACAGGCTAAATAGTGCCACACAGGCTAAATAGTGCCTCACAGGCTAAATAGTGCCACACAGGCAAAATAATACCACACAGGCTAAATAATGCCTCACAGGCTAAATAATGCCTCACAGGCTAAATAATGCCTCACAGGCTAAATAATGCCACACAGGCTAAATAATGCCTCACAGGCTAAATAATGCCTCACAGGCTAAATAATGCCTCACAGGNCACATGCTAAATAATGCCACACAGGCAAAATAATACCACACAGGCTGAGTATTGCCAAACAGGCGGAATAATGCCACACAGGTTAAATAATGCCACACAGGCTAAATAATGTCACACAGGAAAAATATTGCCAAACAGATGAAATAGTGGCACACAAGTTGTAGCACTCTGCCAACACAGTTAGCCATGCCCTCACTAGACACAACGCAGAACAGTTAGGATAGAGAATATCTTGGCTGGACCCAAAGGTAGTGAAATGCCATAAGAAAGAGCTCTCTGGTTTGTGGCCCCATGGTTGTCTGCATTTTTGGCAAAACCATACAGTCAACTAGAAATTTCTTTGAGGATCTGCACTAGGGTGATGAGATAACAGGCTAAAAGTAGCAGATGACCATTCCAGTACAATCACTGTTCCCTACATTATGTTTTACTCTATGTCTTATGCTTCACTGCTTTCAACACCATGGCAAAGGGGTCAGAGACAGTTGCTATTCATCAAATTTGAGTAAAGCAATCAGTGGCCTCACTGTAGAATCAGTGACAGCCTGTACTCATCAGTTCTGTGTATAGACCACCTTCAAGCTGTGTTGATTCTACAGACAAACTTGAGGACATTATTGATAAGGCCTCCTGAGAACATAAAGAAATGATTGTAACTAGGGACTTCAATTGTGATGTTTCCAAAAATGATAGTGTAAATCCTAACCCAATTACTTCTTGTTTTAATTCGTTTCAAATGTGGTAACTTATACACGAACCAACACGTGTTACTGAATCCACTCAGACCACAATTGATCTCATTTTCAGTTCCCACCCAGAACTCATGAAAGATTGTGGTGTCTTACCAGTCGTATTAAGTGACCACTATCTTGTTTACAGTTTACTTAGCTGGAAAACGCCAAAAATGAAAGTTCATTCAATTAATTTTCAGTGTTTTAAAGATACAGACAGTAGACAGTGATGCTCTAAAGGAAGATCTCATTAATGCACAATGGCAACGTGTCTTAAATTGTCATGAAGCGTGGCCTATTTGACATTCCCTATTTATGAACATTATGAATTTCCACGCACCGATTAAAACTTAACATATTTGGGGTGCCTCCTTACACTGGCTCGATGGGGAAGTTTTTCAACTTATGAGGCAACGTGATCGTTTGCACAAAATCGCCAAATACACAGGTTCACAAATACATTGGGATTCTATAAAAAAACTGCTTAACACGGTGACTAAGAAAATATGTCAAAAGAAAATGAACACTTCACATCAACCATAGAAGAGAACAAAAGCAATTCATGTATGTTGTAGAAGAAGCTAAAGGAGGTTCTCCCAAAGAATCAGAAAAGTGTCCCAAACTCCATCCTTCGTCCAAATGGAGAAGACATTGACGATCCTATTGGCATTGCTGATATATTTAATGACCACTTTTTTACAATTGGAAAACGCAAAAGTGGTAATGGTCCCTTTAGCTTAGCTTAATTATGCCAACTTTAGAATACTGTTGCATGGTATGGAGAGGAAGATACATATCCCACGATACTATTCTTAACAAATGTTCTAAAAGAGCTGCACGGATAATCCTCAAATGCACCTCTCTCACCCCCACAGCAAATATGTTTGCTACACTAAACTGGGTACCATTTTCCGAGAGAGTTAGATCTAAAAAGGCTGTTCTTGTTTTTAAATGTCTTAACAATTTGGCTCCTATGTATATGACAAATCAGTTTATGCCACTCACACAGATTCGTGAAACATGATACTCAGATAACAAGGCACTTAAAGTCCCTTTAGCCAAAAAAGAATGCTACACTCAAAGTTTTGCAGTGAAAAATGCAAAAATATGGAACAATTTGCCAGAGCAACTCAGACGTTTAGACTCCTCAGGGACATTCAAATCAGAACTACGGAAAGCCATGACTAGTGCCGTGTAGTCCCAAATGCATATCTATGGAGTTGTTAATTTGGTTGCCAATGTTCATTGGAGCTGGGTCAGGAATTTCCCTGTGTTCTTTTTTCCCATTGGGTTTTTTTGCGGGGTTTTCGCCCATCCTGTGATCAGTATTTAATTAATGCCTTGATTATTTAAATGTTCACATGTGTATGATATGTTAGTGGTCTGTATTTGTGAATATTAATGTTTGTTGTATTTGTCAATTTTACTTTTCATCGTGAGTTTCTGACAATTTTATTAATTTGTAATGGTTGTAGGGCCCAATGGAAACCAGTTTGTAACTGTTTGGGCATACCCTGGGTAAAGAAATGGAATAAACTGCGGGGTTCCAGTTGCTGGAGTACAATCTAGGTTAATAAGCATTGTAATTTGGCACAAGTCTATCAACTGAGTGTGGACCAAATTTTTTTGTCCATAAGAGTGACCACCCTGAATTTTAGCGAACAATCAACCATCCATTTTATCTGTTTGATTGTTCTAGTCATGGGAGAGCCATTCTGTCTCAGTCCTGACGTTAAATTGTTAACGTTAAAAGTGTAAGTAATATATACAGGTCAGGGTTTGTACTCTTGACCAAAATAATATGACAGGCGTATCACTTTCTGTAATAAACAACTACAATATTTGGTTGGATAATACTGGACCTATGTAGCATGAAACATACACTACTGCTTCGACTTTATGCTTAGTAGAGCTTTCTTTTCTTCACCACAGTGGAATGCCGCAATAACAAATACTGCTAAACTGAACATTTGGGAATAGTATGAACTTCCACCTTGGCTCACATATTTTCTGTTAACTTTTACCCATCATTTAATTTAAAAAAGCATATTTAGAACTGATAATAATAACTCAGAGTTGGGGAAAATCGTTTTCACAATGGAACATCGGCCAACATGTGGCACAGTCTATCATTTGCGGGTACCTTACTGTACATGCACATTTCATGTGGGTATTCATTAAACTGTAATCTTCAGATTAAGATTCAAAGCTTAGTGTATAAGGCGCACTATGGTATAAGGCGTTTTGGGGTGAAAATGTACGTGTGTATCTATAGAAAATTACTAAATTGAATTCTTTTTCAGACTAAAAACACAAATATACTTTTAAACTGCAAGACCGACCAACCGGCTGGCCATGCTGATCCAGGCCAAGTCATTTGCATATAAGCAGTTCAGGCAGGCACAGTACATGAGTACCATGTACATGTAGTGTGACCACTATGTCCATCTTGTCTGGCATCCATAACTGCATTATGTTTCCATGGCGCTCTACCCAAACAGTCACTAGATATGCAAATTTCCCATGTGCCTATAGTTATTCACTGAAAAGACTTGACCATCTGTGCATGGTGCCCCCTGACCTCCCACTATGCACTGCAGTCATGCCCCCATGTTCGTTGTTCTTTTCTCAGCACCATAACGTAATGGACTTGTCTTTCTGGGCATTTGGGAGATTTTCAAGTTCCATTTTCGCTACATGGTTCTGTGTCAATCCGATCATCCTATTGTCTTTCCAAAATAAGTTATTACCTTGTAGGGTTTTAATTTTTGTTGGTAAGAATGTTATTTTCTTGTATTTTGGTGTCATTTTCTCTAGTTTTTCTGTGTGTGCCTTCTGGTGGTGTTTACTGCTGGTTTTACTAAGTGTGGTCAACCCTGCAGTCCCCATAGGCCTTGCCGCTTGAATGGGTATTTCATATGTTGGCGGCTTATTTAACCCACAAAACCCTAACTGCCTGAGAGCGGAATGTATTTTTGGCCGTCCAACCACTAGAGAAGGTGTTTTGTTATTTAAGTGGCCATTTGTGGATAAAGGCCTAGCCGCTTGAGTGGGAATCTCATTTCTTTTTAAGGCGGCCAGACAACGACGAGGCCTAGCTGCTTGACACTGTGAATTTCCACTCGGTTAAAGTGCAGTTTCTCGGTGTGGGGTATGCTGTCTGATCACTCAATTTAACCGTGTTCATTTTCGGTTAAACTAGGGGTACCAAAAACACGGGGTTAAAATGGGGTTGTTTTTGGAAACTGGTTAAAATGGGGTTGTTTTTGGAAACTGGTAAGGAGCTCTGCTCATTAACTCTGCGGTCAATTTTGTGGTTTTTAAGCTTGGATGGCAAGGCGGTTGTTCAGTTAAAGCAGGGATCTTTTGGGAAATCACACTCTGCGGTCAGTTTTGCGGAATATAATCATATATTATATATTCATGATTTATTAATATTGCACTTAGGCAACCAAAGGTTGAATGACAGCAATATAACAAAGTAAAACATTGTAACTCTAAATAACCTTAATAAACATATTAACACAGTCACCACAATTACACATACAACTGTCCCGCATTTCAAACTTGCAAATTGTACCTACTTATTATAGAAAAATTTCCATATACCAAGTCCAAGAATTCCTTTCTGCGACACTTCACCAACCCCCAGAAAATAAAACATGTTTCAATTCTGACAGTGACAATCCTGCATCATTTTCAGGGCCAAATCTATCAGGCCAGTCCCACAGGGCACGCCACACATTGTCAAGTGACCTCTCTGTAGGAAACTTAATCTTTCCCATACTTATTTAAAAATCCCCAAGGTCAGACGAGTTCTTTTGTGCAAGGTGATCATACCGCATTAATAGGCTGCCCCGCCCTAATCCCTTACGGTATACAAACTAACTTTCAATCACCACTAATTGATACAAGTGAGTTCTTTGCGCTGGTACTCAGCATTTTGTAGACCTATCCTGTACCAGAATGTATTGGTCTTCAGGTGCCATCCCATGTGTTTCAGGATGCAGACACTTCACAGAATCACTGAGAGCATGTAAATCCATGCTGAACAATTCAGCCTTTCACACGGATGGAACGCAACATGCAAGCTTATGTATATTGGCAACCTCATGAATGCATCCGATCTTCCGTGTGTCGTAAATATTTTGCTACAATTTGTGCTTCTCCTAAGGCCACTGAACCACGGAACCGAATAAAAATCATCAAACATGGCACTTTCGAACCAAACCGACCCACACTGTTTGGTTTGGATATGCGGCTTTGATACGGCAAGGCATTGATAGCAAACGAAATGCATGCAATTGCAAGAAAAGTTGAGAAAAAACCAGACAACGGAAACTTGATAGCAAGTTATACCCGCAGTAACTCAGGAATACACACGTGCACGTTCATCTAAATGTACATATACTTGTACACTACAGAAAATGTAAATGGCCCCGCATCACATGATGGAGAGAATTCAAAATCAACAAACTTGCTAGGTATATAGGGCATTTCAGCCATATTACAATCTTAAATTCTCACTACATTTGTGCTTATGTACATTCAGACCAACATTATGCATGCGTTACGTTCCATACTTGAAATGGCTGTTCAAAATGAATTTTGATTGGATGCTGGTCACATGCGGACTCACACTCGATCAACGGCAACTCCACGGGAAAATATATTCTGGGATCCGATGCCCCATTCACGCATACAAGGTATGGGCTAATTTGCATGTGATGTCTTCGTCATTCCTGCTGTTGGCTGAGACGATAATGAAAAGGACCAGGAGAGGATTAAGCCTTGAATGACAGGGTGGTAGATTCAGTTGAAACACGGTTAAAACAGGGTGACCATTTTGGCTTGATCTATACAATTAAAACAGGGTTAAAATCAGGGTAGAATACTTTTTAACCTAGAAGCGACATTTAACCTTATTTTAACTAATCTAAATTTCATAGTATGAGGAGGTGCATAATATCCTACACGGCTTTGACGGGGACTCTGGCCTTAACCGTGAGCAGGATTACCCTCCCTGGGCTTTTTCTGTCTCATCAGTCAAGCATGATGCTGACAGAAGCGGGAGCAGGAATTCCCCTTCTTGGGGTTAATTCCTGACTAATTACTATTCTACCTCTCTGCCTTTCAACAGTCGACAGAGCCATCTGAGTGACCAATTGGCCCCGTGCATCTCCACCGGTCACTTGAGAGAGCGAATTGGTCCATCGATCACCCATGGCTCAGAAAAACCCACGGGGCAACGGGGTTGCCATTCCCATGTCGCCCGCAGTGGTTAGTGGCTGCTGTAGCTTGTCACCAGGCAAGGCTGCCTCTTCAGTAGCATCAAGTGGGCAGACATCTAGTCAGCCTAATACCGATAATGCCAGGGCAGGCTCCTCGCACTCTGCTGGGTCCAGCCTGCCCAATACTTCCTCGGCCGCAACATCCAACAACCACTCACCAGGTACCAAGGAACCCTCTGGGCTGCTGCGCCACTGTGGCTCTCGACTTCTGCAACCCATTCGTGGCTCTGGTTTTCAGCTTGGCATTTCTGGTAATCTGGAACCTTCTCCAGCTGGTCTATCATCCAATGATGACTACACTCTCACCAGCCAAGCTCTTGACCACCTGCCCAGGGTACAGCCTCCAGCTCTTCCTGCCACCTTGGACGCAGGTTCATCCCAGCCCCAAAAATGCAAGCATTCTTCTTCATCAAAATCTAAAAAGAGATGCGACTTGAAACAACAGAAATCTCTGCCTGAGGTCTGGATGACAGCGTTCCTGTGTATCAACAAAATTCTTTCCTCCCTTGTCTGGTGCCTGAGCAGCATAGCCCTGCCGGCCTCTACCGCTCTGGACCCATCTGCTGTGGATCCACCTCCATCCACCCATTCTGGAAAAAAATCAGGGCACATGGGCATTGCTCTTGTTTCATTTATAATCATCACCCCCCATGTGATTTGCGTAAGAGGGAAAATATAGCGTACCTTAGCTGTCTTGTCTTGGTTTCAGAGTACCATATCTTAACGAAACGAATGTGACGGTGATATTGCCCTGCACACTCTGGATGAAATAGTGCTTACCCTAATGTGGGCAGGCCCAAGTTCTATTAACTATGACTGTTACGAGGCCAAGCAAAACTATGCCTAGCCATAAATTTGTAATATAATGTGGCAATGTCACAGAACCACTTCTCTGATCGTGCCTGTGGGACAGATATGAGGAAGGGAATACGGGCACTAGCCCTACTCTTTCCTTTAATGCCAGTAGTCATTTGGCCATTGGACAAATCGGTTTAATCCTGTTCCAGCAAGTTATTTCCGGGGATAGGTTCCTGTCTTCTCAGAGCCCTGTAGACCTTTTTCACCCACGTGACTGGATTACGCTAAATGTTAACATGTAAACAATATCATCATGTATGGCCTGCCTTGACCAAGGTGATCTCATACACTGTATATTCCTATGGGCAGCTTCAACCACGTGCAAGGGTACATGCAAACGCTGAATGCTTGACTAGTTTGAACAGTCCACTTTAATCTCCTGCCTCGCAACTTCTACCATGGGATCTGATGACCTGATTACTATATACGTTCTCTAGAAGGGTGTGAGGGCTCACTTCCAGACATTCCCACTTTTAAGGAAAGGACTTCTTGGCTGGCAAGTTCTGGACATACTGGAGGCCGAGGCAGAACGGATCTACACTTTCAGGAAGCAGTCTGTCTGTCAAACGCTAGCTCTGGCTACACAACAACCTTAGCTGTGCTATTTCTGCAACCCCAAACTCTCACCTCATTGGAGTTATCCTACTCGTCGCTTATTTTGTTCCCCTCCACAGTAGCTGGGCCTCCGCTGGGCTTCAATTTGCACCATTCTCAGATTGAGTGAAGCTCTCTAGGGGTGAGAGTATTTATTGCACTCCTCCTGTGTCTTCTAGGGGCGTTGCCGATAACAACATCACTTCACTACCTGTGATCACCGATCCTGATCCTGCTGATGGATGTTTACAACTTTTCACAGAGTCCTGGCAAAAGATTGCCACAGACTGATACTGGGGCCAAACTCGGGTCCCATGCAAAGACTAATGCTTCGCACTGGGGTCTGAGATAAAATCCCTTCTGCAAAGTACACCATCCTTCATGTTTTATCCAGTCTGCAAGCGAAGGTCGATTTCTTGTCAAGATTCTTTCTCACACCTGAATAGGAATCAAACGAATGGCATCTCATCAATCTGAAACCACCAAGCAGATTCATCCACACCAAGAAATTCCACACAAATGTGTCCGCTGGTTCCTCCACTTCATGTACAAAGGGAAGACATATGAACTGCAAGCTCTTTCATCTGGTCTGTTTACCTCGCCCAGAGTTTTACCCCGGTTGCGAAGACTGTCACTGCCCATCTATGACAGCTGCACATCATAATCTCCCAGTACTTGGGTGACTGGCTGATTGTCAACCTACAATCAACCCACCTTACTATCTGCAACCTCGCTATTCCACTCGACTTCCTCACCAACCAAAAAAGGTGGAAACTGGCACCATCCCAGTACCCAACTAACCTCAGGGTGATTATCAACTTCCGCAAAGGCAGCATCACCCCGACGGGCAGACAAGTTGCCATTCTACAGAAGTGCCCATCTCACTTCAGTCCGCTCATTGACTCCAGCCTTTGCCTGACCCCACCTCCTCAGACTGATGGCCAATGTGTTGTGCTGGCTTGGTTTGATCTGCTGCAACTCCACCTCCTTTCTTAATGCCATCCTCAGTCATACACCATTGAACTTCCAGTCCTCGAATCAAAGGACACTTTCCAATATCTGCCATCGTGCCTAAAGGAAGATCACCTAAATGCAGAATTAATTCCACAGACTAAATCTGAGACACGGATAAAGACCACGTTCTCACTTGAATGGAGCCTCCCTTCCCCTACATCAGGTTTCAGAGAACTGGCATGCCTACTCTAAATAAAATCTCTTCAGTGCCCAGGAACTCAAGCGATCTGGTCTGCCCAGACAATTCAACGTTAATTGCTATTTTCTACCATCAAGGTGACATGCTTTTTCCTTTTTCCCCCAGTTAGGAGTCCTTACATGGGAACCTTACAATGGATGAAAGGCTATGTAATCAACATACCGCAAGACCAGATTATATGATAGCAGTCACACTCTCTCACAACTGAGTGGACTCTGCTCCCTGGCATATAGTCAGAGCACTCATCATATTACGTTATGAGAACCCACATCAAACTCTTCTCATTGACGGACAAGACCTAGCTCTTGGTGTTTTCCACTAGAGCACTGAATCTTTGGACAAAGGCCAGGATCGCTCTTTCTACAGATCAACCAGTCCTTCTAACTGGTGTAGAGCACATATGCAGCCGGACATTATTAATTACCCTACTCTGGCAGCGTCATCTCTGGTTCCCCGAACTGAACAGACTTTTGGCTCACCAGCCTTCCATCCTTCTGATAGGACTGGACTCCCCCCAGCAGCCCACGTCAGGGATCTTGCATGGGGACACCTGTGGTCTTTCATACACTATTGGATATCGTCCAATGATCCTGCTCAGTAGGATTTTCTGACGACGCAATAGCCATGTCCACATGGGTACAGCACTTTTCTGGCTGTTGGTCATCTGACCGCTGTAGTGGATTTCATCATCTACCTTTTCCTCTGTGTACTGGTTGCTACGGTCTGCTTCTACAGATCAGCCTTGGCCACCATATATGTTGGCTTCAGAAACAAATCCATCTCTGATGACATGGCCCTTCGTCATCTCCTGTGTGGTATGTCCAATGAACGTCATCATACCAAGCAGCTACTCATATCAGGAGACCAAAGCAAAAGCCCTCCGCTTGCTTACTGTTCCCCCTTTTTGTTTGAACACCTCACTGAACGGTCCCTATGACCTGCCAACACCAACCCAGCCTTCCCTCTGGCTATGGGTGCCTCCGGAGGAGAAAGTATACTGCAAGCCCACTCTGTTTGCTGAAGCTCACTCACACTGGCAGCTGCATAATTTTAGCCTGATACCGTCCATCAGCTTTCTGGCAAAAGTCAGACCTCATCATTGAGCTGCTAGATATTGGAGCTCTCAAGTGCCTCACACACCGGAGGCATTTCGGACAAACTCTGGTACCCAGTCTGCATACTGAACTAGTAAAGCAAAGCACTGGACAGGGACCCAATGAATCTTCACTTCCACAAGGCTCCATAGCCCAGTGGCAAGAGACTCCATCACCCGCTGGATGTTGTTGGCCATCATATTCACCAAGTCAAACTGGCCATCAAGCCCTGTCGGACATAGTCAATGCAACATCAGAGCCCATCATGTAAGGGCAGGTATCTGCATTTGGGCCTTAATTTTAAGGGCTTTCTGCTGTAGACTTCTGCAAGCTGCATGTTAGGAAGTATCCCTCTACCTTAACCTCTTGCTACCTTAGGGACATCCTGCAAAGTGACTCTATGCATAGCAGGATGATCCTACTGTCACTGTGCACTCTCCTGCAGCAAGGACAGATGGCAACACATCCTAAAGACCATATTAGAATGAATTAAGTTCCTGACCTCCCTTGTCATACAAGTTTGCCATCATCATTGATGCACATATGTGACCTTGTTAGGTGGGCATTTATCCTTTTACGACATTGTATATTTCATAGTCAACCCCCCACCTAGACTGGTGCCACTCTGCATATTTCGTGACTGTTTGGGTAGGTACAGCGGCGTAGACTCCTCCCCCGCAGCTAGTGTGGGTCAAGTCTACTAGAGAATACTTACCCAAACAGTCCTCACCTGCCCGTCCTCCCCACCTTGGCTCCGACATTTTTCTAAAAGAAGGATGAACATGGCAGCATGACCTCAGTGCATATAGTGGAGGTCAGGGGGCACCACAGATGATCATTTTCAGTTTTTTTCAGCGAATAACTATAGACGCATGGGAAATTTGCATATATAGTGACTGTTTGGGTAGGTATTCTCTGGTAGACTCAACCCACACTAGCTGTGGGGAAGGAATTTGTGGGCAGCACTAAACCAGTGTATGAGACAGATACCTGATGAATAACCCAGTGTACTGCTGTTTGCTTGTCTGGCAACCAGACTGCTGTTTAATCATATCAAGATACATATGGCTGCAGTTTGATATTTGCGTATTGTAAAAACTGGTATCTTTTGAACTACTCTTTTGGAGGACAGGCTGTTTTTGAAATCCTAGGTTAAAATCCTGCTTGATAGCCCTGTATAGGTGTGTTGAGAATATTCAGGTCAGTGGACCCAGTGCAGGGAAGGCAGAAGTGATGAAGCCAATAAGGCAAACGACTTCAACTGCTATCTTGTGACTTTTCTGTCCAAGCATTCAATAGCAGTCTGAATTTATGACACTTTTTTGTATGTCAACTAGTATTTCATACCAAGGGTCTAGATAAGCATTCCCAAACATTCATCAAATTGTGGGGGGGTTTTGCCAGTAGATACATGTACTTTCCAACCAGAAAATACCAGGTTCTCCATGACTCAAACTTTGTCTTGTTTTGACTGATTCCAAGTTTGATGAGAGAAAAAAGTTGGAGGGGCCTCTTGTATTCCTATGATGTGGCTTTTCTTTTTGGCATCTCTTGAAATTGGCCGGACAAACTGCTCTTGATATGTGTTTGTTGTCTTCACTATCATTAGCAAGGTTGTCACTAGCATTAGCTTATCCCAGACGTGTATCAACAATTTTTAATTATATAATTATTTTGGGGCACTGGTCATTGAGGGAAATATGTTCTTATGCCTTACGGCCACACCCTGCTGCTTACATTACTGTACATTCCACTTTGCACTTTACAATGAGATAGGAATTAAAGTACATGACAAAGAGAAATTGTAAATTCAGAATCAGCACTCACTTCTTCATACGTAGCAAGTTGGAAAATATATTTGACACAATTTTTCTGCTGTTAAGGTGTACCAAGACACTGGTCCCTTTGAGACTAATTTTGGTGTTTTACTCCTTGCTATTTTGTTCCACAGCTGGTCATTTGTGTCATATGAGTATCTGTTTCGGTTATTTACCAGTGCATGTGCTCTGTCAAGGATGGTATTACCATTTTCAAATCTGCGTTTGCATAATTACAGTTTAAAACAGTGTTGTAGTGTAACTCTCAGGAAAAATTTTATTTTATGTTATTGACCAGTACATGCTCGAGGACAAGTATATAAACATGCTCTGGCAATGTTTATTTGCCAGGGTTTCATATTGGTTAAACTTGTCCAGCCTTCCCCTAATCCCGTGACATTGAATCTTAACCACTACCTGTCGGGGAGTCCGAAATCGGAGCCGTATGGTTTATATGCATGGCCGGGGGCTCCGAAGTCGGACAAAGGAAACAGGGCCCTGTAACAAAAGACCGTACTCCAAACAAAAGACCAGGCTGCTGGGCATTACCGACATTTTTCACACTCAAAAGTGGTGATAATCCAGCGTTGTTTTGAAACTCTCAATGCCCCAAACCAGGGTTTGGGGCATTGAGAGCAAGCGCATTACCACCGGGGACAAAAGCACTCCACCAGCGCAGTGATGAGCCACACAGCACCGCTGCATGCTAATCTGGCCCCTATTGAAAAGTGCACTGAGCCAGGTTCATGAACAAAAGGCAGTTGTATAACACCGCACAATCTGGGCTCTGTTTACAAGGCTGCTTGCCTGGCTGAAATACTCGGGCATCAATGAAGGTCACCTGTCAACTTAGAGTAGTGCCCAAAGATTACTTGGTGCGGCTATAAATGACCGTTAAATGGAATGATGAATTTTTGAAGGATTTTGATAATGGAAAAAATGATAGTCATGCTGGCCTAGCATCATCAACGTTGAAAAATGCCCTGGCACGAAGTGGTTAATATTTATAATTTACAAAACCAGTCATTCTCCACAATACCAATGTACCAATTCTTTGTAACTTTGCTTTTGTGAAATCTTTTGATTACAGGGAAGATTATCGTGCTATGAGGCATACAATCGTTGACATGATTCTGGCTACAGAAATGACAAAGCACTTTGAACACCTGTCAAAGTTTGTCAACTGTATCAACAAGCCAGTATTGAGAGATGGTGAAGATACGCTATCAATGGTAAGGATTTCCCACATTTCACAAGAATCAAGTCTACATGAACTGCTTTCTAATCGAACAAATGGTTATGATCTTTTGTGCTTAATCAATGCTGAAAATCATTCACAAAGGTTAGGCATACCATCAAAATTCCTGTTGGCAGGCTTCAACCTTAAGCTTCAGGGGGTCAAGGCCACTTGGCCTTGAATGCTCCCAAAAAGCAAAGGGCACCAAGGCCAACTGAAAAGGTACCAAGGCCATTTTGAAAATTGTACTTGTTGGTGACTTCAACAGTTTTCCCTTCAATTTCAACCTGCAATTTTCATTGTTTTTGTTTGCATGCTGAGCAGTCTGCTTGAATTGTAAAAAGTAAAATGAATAATACTATACTAACATTAATTTACCATTTGATGTTGTGTCTTATTACTTTTTATAATGCCATAAAGTCTACACTGTATAATGAAAATCAAAGTACCGGTAATTACTCCCAAACAATGCAATTCAAGCAAGTCGGTCACTGAGTCACAAACATTTATCCAATAGAAGCCTGCTGGCACCCAATGATTAAAATACATACCTATACCGTGACATTGAAATAGCGAGGAAAAATTAGACTGAGTTGTACTCCTGTCTGCAATACCAAAATAATAGTGACTCTGTCTCAATAACGCGAAGTACAGAATCCAGTGGTGCAGAATATGTGTAATTCTGTGGTGCGACTTGTAACCAGTCTGTGTATAAATGTAGTCTGGTGCCACATTTTTAGAATCACACAACTCAACTACATTGATCGGTTGCTGTTCTATGTTGTCTACGGGGCGATGCAAAACCAGTCTGTGAAAAAAATAGTGCTCAGTGCAGCTGGCCGGCCGTTGACAAAAAAGCTAGCGCTAAACGGTAATTTGAAAGTTGAATACGACTTTAAAATACATGTAGGCACCTAGTGATCATTGAGGAGGGGCATGTCTGCCAAAGGTACGTGCTATTTTTAAAGGGCATCACGGCAATTCACTGGGGCATCGCGGCAGTGGCCGCTGTCAAGATCAAAGCCTGCTGTTGGGTATATATTGGGTAAACTCGCCAGACTGCAACCGTTTCTGTTGGATTTCATTAGGGCACCATTACTTCATAGAGTCCATTCTCCCTTTTCTCGATTGAAGACCTGTTAGGTTTCTGTATTTGTTGGCTGTCTAGCATTTCAAATTCCCAACCAACCCTGAATCATCCCACATGTTGACTAAAGCAGGTTTCACACTACGGTGTTACCTGAGTTATCTCAGGGTTATCGAAAAATGTTATCCCAAGATTACCCAGGTAATTGGGAGCATTCCCACTACACTTCTCAGGGTTACAAATCTTCTGGGTTAGCTGCCTCAAAATGCCACTTACCTGGGTAATTTTTAACCCTACTCATGAGATGGGTTAACCTACCAATCTTTGGGTTAATGGCATCCTTGAGACAATCCTCTGCATACCTTTGGTAGTGTGAAAGCTCGCAGGGTTTTCTTCAACCTTTCTTTTTTTTGTGTAATATGTGACCAGCCAGACCGTAAGCTGCCTGGCAGTTATATATGTATTTATATTGAGATGTGATTTTTTTGCATTGCTCGCATGCTATTGCACATTTTTATGCAATTGAGTCAGCTAGTACCTTGCTTTGCACTTGCGTTTTGTGTTGTGAATATTGCCACCATTAATTACATGTTCTTATGCATTCACGTATGCGCTTTGTCAGCGTTACACTCCTGTTTACGGCGACATTGGTAGAATCACATGGCATTTACACGTCACACAATAGTTGCATTTGCAAGCAATAGCAAGGCTGCATTTTTGGGGAATCCTTGCATTCCAGCATAGTTTTCTTGTTGCATGAAGCGCATTAAGTTTTACTCGACTCCCGAGCATGATGCTGAACACATGCCCTATTACGGTTGCTAATTCTATTTGGTTCGTGGTACGTGCATTTTAGACTTCATTGTGCACATACTTGCATGTGTATGATTGCTCTTGGTTCAAGAGACATGTGAGGTGTGGGGCCATCTTGGTCGTTAAATTCAACAACTACTATTTGTTAAATGGTTCCGTTACATTGTTGATTGTTGTGAATTTGCACCATGTTTTATACTTGGGACGAAAACTCTCGAGTGGTCTACTTGTTTGAGTTTAGCAGCCGCCATCCTTGCATCATGTTGAGTATAAAATGCAGTTTTTAGCTTGTAGTTGAGCATTACATCTCTTTTGCAACCTTGATTCTTGCATTAAGTTCCTACATGTATTGAAGATAATCAAATACACTTGATGTGGTTTAAACTTGTTATTATTATCCTTTTTTAAAATTTCAGTTTTCCTTTTAAGCAAACATTTGAACAGTCATTGATTGGATCTGTTAACTTTGAATCAAAGATTAATAGCAATGGAGAATTTGAGGAATTTTACAAACATATCGTAACTTGCATGTTTCACAAAAGTTGTAATAGGTTCTCCTAAAACAGGTATTTCAGAAGCATAAATTATTGCAAGACACTGAATATTTTTTTTTGGCTTGGGTGCTTGAGTAATCCTGGAGCTGAGAAATATAAATAATACTTCTGCAATAATGAAATAGTGTCAAAATTGTAACTGTAATCATTACCTATGCATACAACCAACATACATACAGACAAATCATACAAACAAATCTTTTGTCTTTCATAAGAAAGGTCTGGGTCACTGACTCCACTTTATTGTAGCCTTGCTCAGCGTACACGCTGTCTTACCTGGCCCTACGCCGACTGCTGATGTCATACGTAACTGGTATCTGGGCCAGTAACTTGTCTTTCTGAGTTAATTTAGTGTATACTGTTTGCAAATTGCAAGTCTTGACCTCATACCGTATGCGAGAACATACATGATTTGACCATGTAAGTTTTTTTGTTTACACAGGGGCCTGTTTGTTTCACACATACCTGGATCTCAAACATTTATCCCAAAGCTGGTTCGATCATGCTATCCATGAGGCAGGTTCTCATGTAAGTGAACCAATGACAGATCACTCAGCACTATTCGGATCTGTCTGAAACAAACAGGGACACGTCGACACTTCTTTTTCACTATCTATGGCAAAATAGTAAAAAATCTGAAGAATAGACTTTGTCTATGGAGACATCTCTTGTTTACTATTTCGATAAGAATGAATCTTTATAACTTTGAGCAATTATGCAGTCTTTTTAAAACACGATCAAGCAATATATTTCATATATTTTGAACAAACTTCAATCGATATTTTTTGATAGCCCACACTAGAATTTTAATGTGGAAATAGAAAGTGCCATGATGCTTGTTAAAAAAATGAAATGAATAGACGTAAATTAATGATTAGAATTAATAGATGTTTATTAGTGTTTAGTAGGAGTAGAAAATGAAAATAAAAGCCAATTCTTTGCCTTCTTCATTGGGTATTACATTCAATCATTTATTTAAACGTGGAACTCAAACAATGATTGCTTGCACATTAACAGAAAACACCCTTGAATCAAAAGTATGCCATTTTTTCTCTTTGTATTTAAGCACTCTTGGAACATATCCAAGTACAATTGTGTACCAAAAAAGGACTAACAGAGAGCCAAAACAGGGGCCCAAAGCTCTGAAATGTTTATAGAAAGTAAATCATTTGCTCCCTTACCCATGACAAACGAGTCACATATTACTTTTAGGGAGGGGAATAGCAAAGTCAACAACTACAGCGAAATAATCCAGAAAACCACACACCAGTTTATAGCTCCATCCTGTCAAGAAGTGACTGGTCATTTCCCATTAGGTAATTGACAACTAACCACTGGCCTACAATTTCTGGATAACTGTGATAGTGACTGTGCAAATGTATGGGGTTTTTATCAGTCAAGGAAAGCAGGTGTCCCTTTTTCCCCTGATAATTACCTGACTAGACTTTTGACAGGATGCCTTTGCAGTGCTATCTTCAGTGACCAGTGGTTCATCCTTCTGTAGTTTGCACTGTAACTTGCACAAATCAGCAGCTTCTTTACGTTACCATTTACTCTGAGCTTGTCAGTGGGTGCCTCAAAACCTTATAGATGGAGATTTCTGTGCAGAGTTGATCAAACTTAAGGCAAAGCTTTGTTGAAAGTCATCAATTCATCCGAGTAGTGTTGTGAAATGCTAATGGTACTTCTAACCTTACAGATCAAAACATAATGGCAAAATGTGTTGGGTCTTAATAACATCAAGACTAAATTTTTTGTCATGGTTCATCGAAATCTATTTCGTATTAATTTAATTTAAAAACGTTTTTACTTTCCTGAATGAAAATTCTCACAAGTAAGAGAAATTATTTGCTGTTTTTAAGACTAACTTGGGAATGAAACAAAAATGATCAAGAACTAGGTATAAATTGGGAACCAAATCAAACCAATTTACTGTAATTTAATGCAGAATAAAATCAAATGTAGCAATCTTGTCAAGAATGAAGAATTCAGGAATAGTTGCAGAATCATCCTGATTTCAAATTTAACAAGAACAAAGACTAAATAAGCCCTACAAAACCAAATTGGCATTTGTTCCCAAACCAGCCAAGCAATTTTGAACATATCCAATATTGTAATTGGGCACTTCCTGTTTTTTGTATGATCTTTCCTTGAACAGCTAAATTCATCAGAGACAACCAAGAACCATTCCCTAATTTACTCAATAGCTGTTATTTACAGCTGTTTGGGTTAAATGTCAGGAATGTGTGAACCTGACTAAAGATTTGTGGGTTTGAGAGTGTGGATGAATGTGTGTGTGTGGGGGGGTGCCTTTAAGCCTTTAACAACAATGTTTCACTGAGCAACAGACAGCAACAGTCATCAATGAATATTTTGTCTTCATCTCCAGTTATCTCCCAAGCTTAGATACATTGAATTTAGCATTCCCAAGCCTTGCTCAACTGTGCATGTCTGGTAAAATTGGTGGTCTTGATAGCCTTCTTCCCTGAATAATAATAAAAATTTGCAGGCGAACTAAGTACACCTCTCACTGGTATCTTAACTCTTCATAATCAGAAGGGGTGATGCCTCCTCAGTGGAAGAGAGCAGTAGTTGTGCCTATCCCGAAATCCAACCCACCAATCCTTCTGAAGTCCACTCCTGGGACTCCCTCACCTGTTAAACCAAAATTGCGTATTTCTTTAGCTAAGGCTCCCTACCACTAGCTTTTTAATACTACAGTTAATAGTGCCCTCGGCGCCCAGGTCATAGTAGTTGCATTAGTCTGGTGCCTTCGTCCACTTTTTCTCTGGCACTTCCACGAGTTAGATGTATTATATTCACCTTCTGGAGGGTTTCAAATCTTTGTTAATTGTCGCCAGTTCTTGTGTATATTTTTCCATTATAAGTTGATTCCACCAAGTGTGTGTGGTAGGTTTCTGTTGTATAGATAATAAATACAACTTTGTTGGTTTTGGCTTTTTTGCAATTTATTGAAAAAGCCATTCTTTTCGTTCTGTCAGCCGGAACAGCTATTGTTTTCCTTAACCACTTCGTGCCGGGG
>NW_019091566.1:195237-209344 GCF_001949145.1 Acanthaster planci
GCCACACATATAAACCATACGGCTCCGATTTCGGAGTCCCCGGCTGGTAGTGGTTAAGCTTAAAACCTTTTTTTTTTGCTTTTTCGCATTTTGCGATAAAATGCATTCTTTTTTTTTTCTTTCACTTTTTTTTCTGCTCAAAATCCAAGTTAATTTGTGCACATTTTTGCAGCTTTTGTACTTTTTAAACTTTGGATCTTCATCAAACTTCTACCAGTGAAGGATCCTTATATGTAGATGTGTTTAGAAGAATGACGTCATGATGACGTCATCAAGTGATTTATTATTGTTTTTTACATATTTATTTTAACCTATTGACATTGTACACGTTTTCAAGACAAGTTTTCAAGTTAGGTTACTTGGCGATCTTCAATCGTCATCACAGTTGCGGCTGGCAAAGACCATGATGCAAAATAATTGCCTAATTTATGATGTCATGATGACATCATCGCCTCATTTATTTTGATGTTTAAATTTTCAATATTTCCCCATAGGTTTTGTACATGTTTTGTTCAACGGACAGACTTCACCACTCGTATAGATCTTACTGGTGATATATTATATGTTCTTGCTTTAAGCCATGAGCTAGAGAAGGTGTAAGAAGAAAATTGTCATAATGACGTCATCATGTGACGTGATTTGGCATTAAATGTGTAAACTTCAAAGCCTTATATCTCCTATAAAAGGACAAGCCCTATCTGGTTGAAATTTTGCAGATAACTAGAAAGAAAAGTGCAACAGACAAATCTTGACCTCATGTGATGATGGTGTCATCAGGAAGCAAGTCATGTGACATTACAGGTGCAATCCTTAAGGCCCTATATCTCCTGAAGTATATGTCCAATTAGGTTCAAAACTTGCAGATACCTTGAAAGGGAATCGATTTAGTCGAATATTGACCTCATGTATCAATGACGTTATCAGGTGACAAATCGAGTGACATTTAAGGTGTACCATTAAAGTACTATATCTCCTGAAGTGGATGCCCGATTGGGTTGAAACTTGGCAGGTATTTAGAAAGAGAAGTATTATAGACAAATTCAACCTCATGTGATGATAACGTCATCAGATGATCATGTCTTGTGACATTAAAGGGGCACTCTCCTAAATGCTATGTCTCTTGAAGTGCTTGTCTGATTGGGTTGAAACCTTGCTGATATCTTGTAAAGGAAGTGCTTTTGGCAAACGACGTGACCTGACGTGATGACGATGTCATCTTGTGACATGTCACGTGACATTAAAGGTGCACTCTTCAAACCACTATATCTCGTGAAGTACATGTCCAATTGGGTTCAAGCCTTGTAGATATCTTGAAAGAGAAGGGCGATAGACAAATGTTGCCAGGATTTGAAGATGAAATCATCACAGGAGAAGTCACTTGACATTAAAGGTGCAGTTTTTAAAGCACAATATCTCCTGAAGTGCATGTCATTTTTGTTAAAACCTGTATATGTAAGTGTGTGGATTGGAACATTTTAATAAAATTGATGATATGCCAAGGCACTTTTCTTCAGAACAACAAAAAAAGTGAAAAAGCCCGTGTTCTGTCATTGAGACAGATACGGAACCTCTGGTTTCTTCCTCTGCTCAAAAGCCGATTTCATTTGTTCACTTTTTTTCTACAAATGACTTAAGTGCGGTTGCAGCTTTGGATCTGCATCAAACTTGTACCAATGAAGGACCTTTATGCACAGATGTGTCTAGAACAATGATGTCATGATGACATCATCAAGTGATTTATTATTGATTTTCAATATCTATTTTAGCTTATTGACTTTTTACACGTTTTGAAGGCAACATTTTGGTTGTTCAGTAATAATCAAATATCAAAGTTACACCTAGGAAATACTTCGAGGGAAAGATAATACTGAAATAATTACGTCATGATGACGACATCAAGTGATTTATTATAAAATTTTAAATATTTGAACATTACATTAATGTTATAAAAATCCATAGAATATCAACCGTAGCCTCCCGCAAAACTATAAAAATCCATAGAATATCAACCGTAGCCTCCCGCAAAACTGTTTGGGGCAAGTGGCAGAGTATAATTTGGTCTTCAATTCATCTCGTGTGGGTCAAATCACGTAACCCATCCTTCCAGTCGAAACCGGAAGTGGGCTTATTGTTTAAAAGCGGTAATAGATATCAAGTTATTGTCAATGGTGTTAGTCTGTTGGGGTATAGTATACTTCAAATCATCTACTGATTATGTCATGTAATTGTCAAGCGCCCTCTAGCGACAGGGTTAAAAGTTCTGAAAAATTAATTTTGAATAGATGTTTGCCCAAATTGCATGAAAATTGATGTAGACGATGATCTTTACCCAGTTCACACAAGTAGGAAATTTGGGCCCGATGACGCCATCATACCGGA
Source organism: Acanthaster planci (assembly GCF_001949145.1). Next base: position 197,617 of record NW_019091566.1, read on the forward strand.
AGTTATGATAAAAAGTCCTTTTATTCTTCAAAATTTGGTAAAAAAATAACCGTAACAGAATTAACCGTGAATTGTTCATTAGATGATAGCTAAAACATTGAAGTCAACTGCATAAAGTGCTTAACTGGTGTATGTTTTTACACAGATAAAACCCCTCACAATATAAATTGCGAACTCGAAAATCCCATTCGCATACTGTGCATTGGCTACTACGTGCGTTGACTCGCAATATCTCCCTGTAACAAAGACAGCACACAGTGCATAGGACATATACTCACTGGGCAAATTTCCAAGCACATTGTGCTGAGAGCAGATCTCATTATATGGAATACTAAAAAGGACAAATGTGAATTTTTTTAAATCTGTGTTCTTTCCTCGATAATAATTATGCTTTGTATTTTTTATTGTACATATCTGATTCTGTTGAAACTTGGCAGGTATTAAGAAAGGAAGTGTTACAGACAAAATTGACCTCGTAATGAAGACATCATCAGATTATGATGTCACGTGACATTTAAGGTGCACTCTTTAAGGTGCGCTATATCTCTTGAAGTGCATGTCTGATTGGGTTGAATATATCACAGAGAGGAAGTGCTTTAGGCGAATATTGATTATGTCATCAGGTGACAACTCACGGGACATTAAAGGTTCACTGTTTAGAGCCCTCTATCTCCTGAAATACACATCCCATCCAGTTGAAACTTTGCAGATGACAAGAAAAGGAAGTGCTTTAGTCGAAAAATTTACCTGATGCGATGATGACGTCTTCAGATGAGGAATTAAATTACATAGTACACCTTTAAAGCATGTTGTCTCCTGCATTCACATATCCCTGCCCCGCCTACATATGTAAATTCCCTTGTGCCTAGTACAATTTGCTGGAAAGACTTGATCATGCACAGTGCCCCTTAACCCTCCACAATGCACTGCGGTCCTGCCGCCATGTTAAATCTAAAATACAAACACTGCAATAAATCGTTTTTTAACGTAGTTTTTATTTTGTACATTTCAACAAATGATAGATTGCACTCGGGAAACACCGTGGTCGTTTTGTAATTGGGTTGACAAGACAGACGATTAAAACATTTGGTATGTCCGTCGACTCGGTATTCGGTCCCTCACATTTTCCATCATTTTTCCAAACACCGAGTTGTTTATCAGCTTAAAAAGTCTTTTTCAAAATCAGAGGTTGCTCGTTTGAGCAACTTGGTATTTTTTATCGTTGTAGCTTTTCATCCAAGGTTTTTGCATAAAGACAAAATGCGGTATACTTTTTTTAAGTCGGAGCGCCAATTGCGAATGGAGCTGCAGCACTCTGTAAAGTAATTTATATTTTTCTTTTGAGCATAATGTGGCCACAAGTTTTTCTACTTTGGGAAGATGCTCTTGGAGATCTTTTTGATATTTAGATAACCAGGCCTCCGGGATTATTTCATTCTCTGGAGCCAAAGGGAAATCGTTGTGTAAATCGTGAAGGTCTTGTGGGTAATCGAGATCCACTTCAAGCATGTAGCCTAATCTAGAATAAGGTGAAAGCTTTTGAATGTATTCGGAAGTAACCTTGTTCAAATTTCATTCCCAGCGAAAGTGACCGTACGGTAAATACTGACTCATGCCCCATCCATAAAGATTATTTGCATCAAGGTACACAATGTATGTCATGGGTTTGTCTGGGTCGTAATCCAATAAATATTCATTATTGCTTTCACATAATGAACGCTTCCTACGCTTGACATGTCACCACATTTGGCGCGCTCAAAGAGTAAGTGTTGATCAATGTCGGTAATTCGAGTTTGATACCAGAATGTTTTAAAAGCGCGTGCCAAGTAAGGACAGGAGCCTGTCATCATTGATGGGATCAAGACCGTTGTGCATCATGCAGGCTTTTCGAAGGTTTTCGAAGACATACGCTAAATGCCTAAGTGTTGACATCCAAAAGTTTGCCAGACCCGCTGGGCTCTTGCATAATCTTCTTCGGACATGTTCTCTTATCTGAGTGAAGTGCAATAATTGTTTCTGTCATGTAACTGCGTTTCTTTGAACTTTTCAAATGAGTCCACATATTCATATAGATAAAAGCCTTTTTGCAACAGCAGATCTGTGTTGTTTAAGAAATGATCTCGGAGTAATTTAAAAGCATCTCGGGGGCAGGCTTTGACAGGCACATCGAGCGAACATGCCATAAAATTGAACAAATATAAAAACCGAAGTTGACCCAAGGAAAAAGTAATGTACTTTTCAGAGTTTTAAGGATACAAAGCAGTTTGTCCTTGCTTGATGCAGATAAAACTTGCATAATCAAGTGGGCATCCTAATTTTCTAAATTGTGTAATAATACTGGAATGACGGTCCTGTTTGGAACGATTTGGAGTTGTAAATTGCAATGATGGTGAGCCGGGCCGCAATATTTGCCAGTGATGTGACAGTGATCATGGATTTTTCTAAGTTTGTTGATGGTTTTTTGCATTTCATGCAACAAATTTGATAAAGCTGCTGTCGATTTAAAAACTAAATTCTATATTTTGGAGTTTAGTTTTTGTTTTTTTTGCAATGGGGCAGTGACATTTTTATTCTTTTGTAGGATAGATAGGCTTTTCACAGATCCAGCAGGTGTTGCACGCATCGTGTCATTTTTGTAATTCAGACGTCCAAACGAGTGGTTTCGGTTGTTTAAACACCTTGTTAATTTTGTATTTCTCTCACATGAGAGACTTCGTAAACGAGGTGGCGGCATTTAGCCCTCGGTAGGTTTTGCGACTTGTGCGTACACATCGTATCAAGACGGTCTGTGATGTTGGGTTTTGATCATTTTGGCTTCTTGTGACCGCATGGCTTCTAAAACCGATTTGAAATCGGCGTGAATCACAAAGGGATTGGCTTGCTTGTTTTTGTAGTCTTTCAACGTAAACTTTGATATTTTCAAGATGTATTTTTGCGTTGGGAAGATGTTAATTATATATAACGGTTTGCCGGTACCCAACGTATATTAATAAGCACTGTATGCTCAGTGCTTGTCCGAGAGCTTGCGAAAAAACCTCACAAGCTTACCCGGGTGGGACTCAAATCCACGACCTCCTGGTTACTAGTGCGGATGTCTTAACCACTCGACCACCGAGCTTGCTGGGGTCGGCTGGCCGGTCCGAGTCAAATGAAGCAATGGGTACCGCGAACTATTTTCAAGATGTATTTTTTTTTTTACGAAATCTGTTTTATTGCGGTAGCGTCCACAACAATGCGTTTTTCAGCTAAGCTCTAAACATGGCGCCCATCGGCAGGGATTGCACAGGCGCGAGGTGGGAAACCGCGGGCCGTTTGCATACCAGCGCGGGCAGCCAGCCAACTCCATGCGGGTCCGAGCTGGCGCCCCCACCGGCCGGACCCGCCGGCGTTACAGTATATTTATAATGCTCGAAGTGAGTCCAGAAAGATTTTTAATGTAAAGTATCACCGTCGGTAAAAGAAGGTTTATGCATTCTTGGTTTGAAACATTTTTAGAAATGTAGAGAATGGGAAATTATCCATTTTTTTGTGTTATAACCAAATCCATTTATTGCCAAGTCGTTTTGGGCGTCGATTTGTGAAATTTGAGATACGAGTGTGGGAAAGTGGATGTCAGAGAAATTTAGGGGGGGTAACAGTAAGGCCTTACCGTTCTTCCATGTAAAGTCCGCTTTTTTCACGGCAATTGTGCCGTTGATATGGAGCCGGAAAGTTTGCGAATGCGAGCGTGCAACGAGTTAATGAGCTGGCCCGGCTGGGCGCTATTGTTGCAGAGAAATTACGTCACAAGACCCAGAAACATTCACATATTGCGTTCTTTTCGCGAAGTTTGGTACAGTCTACTGTCATTATTACAAAATTGGCTTGTTATAATTCTTGTTATTACAAACACAAGTCTGTGGTCCAGTTTTTTCTATGGGGGAAAATGTGTTACAGCGAAATCGCATTGTACGAAATTCCTGTTACAGTGAATGGTTTTCGTGACTCTGTTGCCTGAAAAACCATTGTTGACAACCCATTTATAACCAGTGTTTACGAATCATGGTGGTGAAAACACGAGCGCAGTGCATCATACTGGTTCCCGGCGGGCCAAACCATTGCCAAAGAAGGCAACAGGGAAATGCGGCAACCAGTCAGTGTACCATTCCTGCCAAAAAGGGTCATGAATGTTCCACTACATGCATGTACATGAACATTGTATATGAGTCAAAAAAACTCTGCCTTCACAAATTTTTCTGCAGGTTCATGCACAAAAATTGATCTCATGTCTATGTTTGTGTTTTCTGTGCTCATGCATTTCATGTGAAGATGTACTGCTCGTACTCGAAAAATTTCCAGCCTCAGTACGAGGTTAATCGTTCACCCCTCCAGATGTGTCACGCACACCTACAACGTGATACACAGACATCGTTTGGCAATTTCCTGTAGTTATGACAAGCGTAAAGCATGAATCAAAAATCAATGATTTTTACATTGATTACACAAACGTCAAAACGAAAATTCCCTTCTCACTTCCAATAAAAATAGGCCCAAATACGTTCGCTTGACTAATCCCACATCTCAAGAGCCCAACTAATCACCGAACACTAAATTATTCATATTGCTCAAAAGACCTAGCCTTCCCGCCAATGAGACTGTGCATTTTCATGACATACATTAGCAAGACACAGCTATCCAATTGCAGTATTCCTTCATTACATCATGCTTCTTCAGCGACCATCTCGTGTGGGCGGCAGTGCCACAGTGGGCGAGTGAACTCGGTCTATCAATGCTATGCAGCTAGTGTCGAAAATCATAAGACAGACGGTAATTACATAAAAATGTCTCTCCATGACACATTTTGTGTTGGAAAGACTACTTGCATGAATGGGGGCTCCAGTTGATGAGTCTGCACATTCTTGCAGGTACACATAGTCCTACATGTGCATGCCGGTTAGCTTCGTTGTCATCCATGGTGATCAAAAGCCTTTTAAAAATCCCTGGATTGATGCTTTTACATGTATTTGCATTTTCTAAAATCTCACATGCACATTAAACATGTTTTCATATGACAGTGAATTTTATTATTCTAAACATATCGCAGTATATTTGTTTAGCTATAACCGAGAGATCTTTCTGATATAACATCAACCCCACGTATGTATGCACATACGTGCATAAACATTGTACATGGCATTGTACAACAAGGCACCTACAACAAATTTCAGATACAACAAGCGTTTCTACGTGGATTTCGTAGTCGACTGTATGTTGAATTTTTTTTTTTTACTTCAATGAGCATTATCAACTGCAAATTTTGTGAAGCAGTTTCGAAAATTTGCAGTGCAAATTTGGCACTAACTTTCTTAAGAAAATTATGTTCATGTTCGCGCCAATTATTTGAGAGTTGGCAAAATGTTCAATTTTATAGCAGCAAATACTTTATGGCGTCATTATCGGTGTGAGTCTGGCATTAAAGGAACCTGTATTGCAGTCCATTATTCTACCTTTACATTTTGAGTGGTACTTCATGCGAATGTGATGTGAAGTAAAATAAAGTCACATATACAAAACATTGTGCCCATGTTGTGCACTTGAGCAGATCACCTGAATGCTAATGAGTTTACAACATGCATGATGCGTGTCGACAGACTAGGTGCATCCTAGCTGGTTAGTCATGTTCACATGACTCGGACTCTTCCATTTTCTTCAAGGGGAGGGATAAAACCCCATAAACAATGCCGGGAAAGCTTATAGCGAATAATATATTTTTAAATCACTTTGCACAGAAAGTAATTATTACTATATCCTAACAAATCTTTTTTATTTCACAAGTGTTTATACATTAAAAATAAATACAAAAAAGAATAAATGAACCGTATTTTGGTGAATGAATTCAACCGGGCATCAAACAGTTTACAATTCAGCCTTTCGATGGTGGAGGAATTACGGGGAACAATTTGTAATCACACATCACAAAATTAAACACTGATTTGTTTAAATAAAATTCCTGACAAATAAATCAGCCGTTCCAATCACGGACTTTACAGTTGGCATTGATAAATGGCCTGACCTAAATTTTGGTAGGGTGTTCTGAACGCAGAGTGAACGGAATATTCATGTTTGCAGATTAACATACACCTTTCTTGCTGTTTACGGTCGTCGTTGTCAAGTTCCTTATGGGAATAACGGTCAAGCCTTACTGGTAAGCCCCTTTAACCTAATAGATTTTTTTGTATGTAGTGATTCTATCTTTGTGTAATTTGTAATTTGGATTGGTTTTGATTTGACTTTTGACTTTGTAAAGTCGAAGGGCTGCACATATTGCCATATTATACATCGTTGATCGTTGTTTTGCACGTTTATAACCGCTTTCTTTATTTTGTATGTATTCAGGTAGCTTGAAATAACTTCCACTCATCAGATCATAATGTATCACGTTGATATAAAACGCAACAATCTCGTCAAGTACCCATCCCGATCCCCCATGGGTAAATTCATCTTTTTGCTGTAAGAATCGTTCTTTATGTTCTTTGGACGCGTTCTTGGCGTCTTGTTCGTGAAACACTGTGATGATTGTGCGTAAAAACGTTGTTGTGATTGTGTCTCCTTGTCCAGTCTTTCCTTTTTAAATTGAATTTCAATCGCCGTTTGTAGCTTGTAATTCAAACAGTGCTTTTGATGATCAAGATCATTGTAAAAATAGGCGGTCAAAGTTCCCAGTTTCTAAAATTTCCTTGACATTGACTGATCTCTCAAACATCTACTTTGTCGAACATTCCGGTTGAATGAAAGCTTTGATCGCCACAGTTAGATTTATTCGCAGCATGTAGCCATTTCTACCCATAGCAATTGGGTGTAGTTGGTTTCTTTGTGTCACTTGGAGTAATTGTTGATATATTTTACGATCCAATTATTTAAATTATTTTAGACGTTGTATTTAGAAAGGTAAACAAATCGATTCGAGCTTACATGTATGTCTATGTGTTACTTGGTGTCCAAGCTCAGACAAAGACCAGCGTTTTAGCCCCCGGCACCGGATTACACACACAGTGACAATTTGTTAGGATCGTAGAATCTGTAATAAATTCAGAACCCGATCTAGGACAATCGATAAAGCATTTTCAAGATTTGCTACAATACCGCCAAATTGCCTTTAAACTGCGTGATCGCAGCGGGTTGTATAAAATACCCTCGGACATGGACTTACGCATTGGCACTTTTGAGGGTTATAACAACAAATTACAAATCGCGGGTAACGACATGCAGGCGGGCTACTATCCGAGTTTAAATTTGGGGCCTGAGGTTGAAGACGATTTAGCTGATTCTGACCAAGTACCCGAACCAAAGCAACCGGAACCTTTACCTGCTCAACCAAAGCCCCGACTGCAGGAAAAGAGACCGCTGGACGTCCACAACGAAGAAACTTAACTATAGGAGCCATTGTCGTAGGTGGTCTCAGGTTGATGCTGTATAAAGTATTAACTTAGAAAAATAAAAGGCTTCATATGATATAAAGTGTAAATTTATCTTGTTAACTAAAGGCGTAAAAAAACCTTCCCAAATTTGAGAAGGGGTTTAAATTTTTTTTTCCTTCTTCACCTACTTCCATCCTCTGCACATAAGTCAAAATCAAAATGCCCGCGCCTACAAACAGAGCGCACACGTACTCAGCAACCCATCCGACCACTGTACTCATCACGTGAAAAAAAAACAACTTAAAATACTGCCAATGATTCCGGGCAAAGCGCCTAAAGCAGCAAACCTAGTTTCTTCAACACGTTTGCCAGATTTCTTTATTGACGTTTAATCCAATCGGTTACGCCTCCTTTACTTGGAGGTTTAGGTTTTGGTGTGTGTTCTAGCGTGGGACTTGGATTAGGCGTTCCAGCAGCTCTGATGCCAGCTATGATACTGCTGACGATGAAACTTACTGCTAGTGAAAAGCCGTTAAAATACTTACGATTGTTACTCCCTGCTCTCTAAACAACATTTGTATCTTCTGCCGTAATGTTAAATCGCTGTCCATCACCGCTGTAATTGTTTCCTTAATGCAATTAATTTTACTCCTTAATTGGCTCGTGTTCCTATCGATGACTTCTAGCCTGCCCCGTCTTTCGACTGGTAGGTCGTTTAACTGCCGTTGAAGTTCGGTACGTTCTCCAGGTGACTGCGCTTCTTCTAACTCGTTTTTGAATCGTTGAATCTTTGCATCCAATTGATCTAACTTGCCAATTCTACTTTATACGTCTGTAACGATTAATCTAACGCGAGTAGTTCTCAGTAATTTGGTCCTTCTGTTTGAACATCTATGTCACAAGTGATTTCTTCTACGATGTCGCTGGCTTGATTGGCTTCTTGAGGAAGGACTTACGGCGCCGCTTTGGGTTCGAGTTCTGATGCTTCTTGGTTAATTTTAATTGCATCAGATTTATTTTTACCAGAAACGTAATCTCTAAATCCTAAAGCACGTCTTACGAAATCGGTGTTTGTTTTAGACCGAATGTTGTTTAATTTAAGAAATTTTGTCATATTTTTGGGATAAAAGAACTCTTTCACCTTTAAACGTGACATATAATTGATCTTTTGTATCTTTAGATTGAAAATATTTGAGTCTTTAACTATTGGTTTGTAGCCAGTTTCTTTTCTATTCATGTCTTAAAAAGCGTTCATTTTGCCTTTTATCAACTCTAATCTTAAGTCTGGTAAATCTGGTGTTTGGCCTTCTACAAAGGAGGTTTCATCTGGTGGCCAATCATAGAGGCTTGTGTTCCAATCGCGTTCTTCTTCTTTGAGTACATTTTCTTCTTCATCTACGCGATCCATGGGTATATCGTTGAATCCGCCTTCTGCTATTTTACTAAAATTACTTAACTTTGACTTAAATGATTTAAACTGGAGACCGTACGTTTACAAACGATTTAAACTTTAACTACTGGGCAAACTTGCAGGTAATGCACCTTGCGCCATGAACCACCCCTGGGTAGTTAATGTGCCACTTGCCACAGCGGTCATTTTTGCTACCTCTTCGATACTCAATCGATCCAAATCTGGCAGTTTAATTTTCAACAACCTTTTGCCTAACATGGCGTAACCTATGGAAATTGCAGAAACTATGGCACCTTGGTAAAACGTTTATATTTGTGTTAATCATTCTTATTATAAAGTATTTTTAAATGTACGGTTTTTAAATATACCTTACTCCATGTACAAAATTTCTTGGACACTCGCTACGCTCGCTTTTGTTGCCAGCTTTGCTTCTGGTTCTTTTAGTTGATAGGGCTTCTTTTTAAAGTGCAAAAATAGCATGATTCCCCCGAGAACTAACCCTCCTAGGATCAAATACTGGTTGTCTTTAAAATTATGAAACACGTCCGCGTAAACTTTACTTTCACTAGGTTCACTTGGTTCACTCGTCATTTTAGCTAGCTGTTGTTTCATCTTTTTGTTTTGCTCTGCCAGGCGTTTTCCCTGCTCCTTGCGTTTCGGATTTTTAATTTTAGTTACTGTCTGTACTGGAGTCTTTATCGGACTCGGTGTTGGTGTTATCATTGTCATCAATGTAGTCGGTCTTTCTTCCGTTGACATCTTTTATATTACTACGATTTATAATAAGAGAACTTTTGTTAAACTCCAAATGTTTACAGGGGCGAAACGTACACGCCGTACTCGTATCAGAGTTCGCTTAAAAAAGTCCCATGGTTTGACTAATGATAGGGTTGTCGTATAAGTCCATAGTTAGCACTTCTTCATACGTTAAATTAACGTTGAATCCCAAAAAATCTATAGGAGTAGCAATTCCGAGTAAACGCGCGTATAAACTGCGAATTGAGTGACCCAAGGTTTTCACAATTTCACGGCCAAATTTGACTTCGTATAATTGAAACAATTTTTCCTGTTCTGCCGGATTCAAAGATTTGATTTCTTTTACGGAACATTCTTTACCTAAATATTTTTTGGATTCACCAGAGGCTACGATTGAGCCGAGACGATCGTTGATGTTGGCCTTTGATTCTGTGGTTTCATTTTTTGTGTCTCTGAGGATGTTTCTGATGTCGTTTATCAGGTAGTTTAGTTTTTGTTTTCAGCTAGCTTATCCGACTTTCTCTTGTGGTTGCAACTCAAGCAGCAGAGTACGCAGTTAGACTTGATGTGGCCTAAAGAATTGTTTAACCTTTCAATAGTACCTAGGTCAGATTTATGCTCTATAAATTGCATTTTAACTTTACAGTCATCGTAATAACAGTACATGTAATCCTCAATTAACCCACGGCAAAAGTCTGTGTCTATACATTGATCGGGATCTAATCTGTTATATTTCTTATCACTTCAGCGGCATTGTCTAAGCCACTCTCTAATTGTTACTTCTATGGGATCGCTACAAATTCTACACTGATACTTCAACCGCCTATGTATACAAATTCCAACGCCGTCACACTTTCTACACAGACTCTTCTGTCTACTGTGAGGACAAGAATGTTATTTGCACTTGTGTTTGTTTGTTTTGTGTTTTTTGATGCATTGATTACAATCAAGATTAATGCTGCCATTTGATCTAACTCTGAAATTGGTAAGGTCTTTTGCAGTCTCACAAATTTTGCAAACTTTATTTTCCATCTTTATTATTTAAATAATATTATTTATATTCATTTTAAAGTTTTTTATCATATTTATTGAACTCGATAATTTACAAGCTGTTCATTATTTAAAATCAGTTTACTAAATTTTACGTCCCTCAGATGTCGCTTCAACTGATCTCTTTCTTCGTCAGGTACTACATCATTCTCGGTTAAACACTGGTCAAAGCTGTTCTGATCCTTACAATGGAATAAAGCAGTCGTATTTTCTCTATAGTCTTTGAGCACCGAGTCGTATTTCTCACTCAATAATCAACACAAATGCAAATAATGCCGGCCATTAAACGCCATTTTGCTGAAGGCACATGTACTGTTATTCTTTGATTTCTTCCTGTACTTGATAAACTGATCAGCAGCGCAGTCGTCTATGATAAACAAGGTACATTGTATGTATACCATCAAGCACTTTCTGATAAAGTTCAATTACTTTGTTTAGCTCTAGCTTTTCACGATCCAGGTCACATAAATAGACATCATCGGTGTAGATCCATAGCCGCTCCACATACATGACATAAGTTTTATTTTTAGACAGCGTTTCAACAAATTATTACGACTGCCTCAAAAGTAAATTTATACTCTGTTTCTAATAGGTCTAATATCCACTGTGTCTTCCCACTGCCTGTTTTACCCACAATCAAGGCGCAGTATGGCTTCCTGTACATGTTTGCACTCATTTTAAATTAAACCCGTTTTTTTAAACTAGATTTATTTAGCTAGATTTAGTACTTTTTTAATAAACCAAGCTTTTAAATTCCCGTCCTCCACCGTCAATTGCGCATCCATTACCAAAAAGACATACATCATCAAAGGCCCCGCTGTTTCTGCCTGCCTTTCCATCTGTATCGATGTATCACCGCCGCCGCCAAGCGGTCTACCCAATCCATGCGCAGAATTGTAGTCTGAACTTCTAAAATCAAGCCAGAGCCCGTACTTATCTTTCAAGTAATCAGCCATGTCTACTCCGGTCAAGTTTAAGTCTTTGGTAACCGCTTAAGCCGATTCAGTTTCAGAGTCACCAAAGTACTTTTTGATTTCGTTCCAATGCTGATATTCGATAAGTCCCTGACAATACAGTTGATTTGGCTTGCCTTTGACCGTGACTGACTTTCTTG
>NW_019091566.1:209931-225824 GCF_001949145.1 Acanthaster planci
TAGTCGTTGTTGCGTGTGGGTTGTAAAATCGCTGGGGGTTCTTTACATTCAGATCTTTGAACATAATCAAGACGCCTTTCAAACTCTTAATCTTCTGATCGATATTAATGTTCCGTAATGTATCCGACTTATTTACCGCTTGTTTCTTCCCCAATTGTATCCTGTCAAATAAATAATATACCAGACCTATATGTTTTTGCCGGATACTCGTTGCCAAATCTCGATTGGTGATGACGTCGTATTCTAAAGTCAGGTCCGAGATCGAATATTCCACTGATGTATCTGTCGAGTTAACTACGTTGTTGTAGCCGTTGAAAGTCAGTTGGTACGTCAAAGGCTCTTTTAACACCAACGGATAAAACGGTCCGTGATCTGTCAACATCTGCGTGTCTAACTGAATCGCGTATCTGTTTCCAAAGGCGTCGGCTATGGCTTTATCTTTGCCGTTGTTTGCGGCTTCATTTTTGTCACCTGCCCCGAGTCGTAACTTTTAAGGTCAAAGTAAGCCATATTTTAGCATGCGACAGAGGCAACCTGTTGTCCTTAAAATTATGAAACACATCTGGGTCGTGGTAACTCACAATTTTATTGCTTTGTAAGTTGATGTCTATTTCCGAGATCAGATTTCTCGCCACGTTGTTAAACACAGTTCGATTATCGTCTGATGCTCCGTCTAAATCGAGTTTGAAAGCCAGTTTCGCGGTGCCGGGTATGATTACGTCGTTAATGCCTAAGGCGGGGAATTTTACGGTCAATGTTTGGTGTGCTGCTGTGGTGCTCGGATTGTGTGTAATGGTTACTTCGCGTCTCTTGCCTTTGATCGCGCGAGGCACTTTGAGTCTGCGACTCGGGTGTAGTTTTTTAGTGTATTGTTGAGACATTTTCTTAATATATAATATTCTTAACTATACGATTCTTAATTTAAATGAAAATCTTAAACAGGAAGGAAAACGCAATTAACGATACACCCACCGCAAGGAACATTTCTTCCTATTCCATTAATTTATTTCGCTTACAAAATGTTTCAGATTCCATTTCAGCTAAAAAATTTTGAAATTTGAACTTTGAACTAATACGCTCTTGTTTCATGCATTCGTTTAAAAAAATCTAACATATGCACACGATTTTGCTCCCAAGATTCTTTCGCCTGCGCCAGTTGTTTTAACGAGAGGTCCTAACGTTTACGTTCTTCGTCTACTTCACTTTTTGCCAAACTACTAAACAAAAAATTTGACACCCCTAAATGCCAGAGGGTTTACTATAGCTCCTCCTACCATCACTAAAGTGCTAGCCATTTTATTTTAAAGTAAATTTATTTAAAAAAACTTTAAATTTAAAAAATGGAAGAAAAGAAAGGAAACCAAGGAAAGGACCAAGAATTTTCAAAGTTGTTTTACAGCCCACAAGGGTACTGGAAAGGTGAAAGCGCCGTCGACCATTTACATGAAAAGACCGGTGCAGACAAGTCAAGTATTAAAAACTGGTTAAAAAAGCAGGCTATTTGGCAAATTTATTTACCTGCCCCTAATTACATGCCGAGACCTACAATGTTACAAACTGACTTTGTCAAACCAAACGAAGTGCATTAGTTAGATATTTTATACTTGCCCTGGGATCGAGTGAATCGTAAAACTTTTAAATATGCCTTAACCGTAGTAGACGTGGGTTCTAGGTATGAAGAAGCAGAACCTTTGACCAGTAAAACCGCCGATCAAGCGTTAGAAGCCGTGAAACTAATTTATAAAAGATCGCCTCTGACTTGGCCCAAGTTAATTAACGTAGACTCGGGGTCAGAATTTAAAGGCGAGTGTAAAAAGACGTTTGTTAAGAAAGGCGTATCAGTACAAGTGGGAGAGCGGGGCGTACATAGGTCGCAGGGGATTGTAGAAAGGTTTAACTGTACTTAAGCTGAAAGGTTATTCGGTCATCATTACGTGCATGAAATGTTAAATGTAGGCGTTCGTAACGTAGAATGGGTGAAATGCTTGCCTCAAGTAATAAAATAGCTAAACGAGGAAAAACATGTTTAATCGACAAAGAGCCTGCAGAAGCTGTCAAATTAGACCGAGTGAAACAAACACCTGCGGCACCCCTAGAGCGAGCAAGAGAGAACTTCCTCCAGAAGGTTTAGTGCAATACCTTTATTACCCGGGTGAGCGGGAAGGCGGAACCGTCAAAAGGGTAACAGATTGCGTTTGATCCATAGACGTTTACCAAGTACAGAAACGTACCAGTCAATTTAAACGGTTCCCTAGTAAAAACAGGGGCAAAAGGGTAAGAACGGGGCCTACATTGTACTATCTGTTAAACGGGCCAAATAGAAGTTTTGTCAAAGAAGAACTTGAAGTTGTACCCGAGGACACCGAATTACTGCCCTCTTGATTAGTTAGATAATTTTAACTGGTTAAATAATGTCCGTAAGCTAACGTATCTATGCCGTTTGGTAATATATAGCACTTTGTGTCTAGCGGTGAAAGACTTAATTTATTTTGCGACACAGTGAATATTTGATGTTTATCTGATCTAAATAACTGCTGTTTATTAAAATGTTGCACCCGTTCAAATAGGCAGCTTTTATACCCTTCATGCGACAACCGTTTCTTGGTTACGACTTTAGTGACGCCTTTCGCCTTCTTTAAATTTTGATCTTTCGTTAAAATTGAATACAATTTAGGCCAAACGACTTCCGAAATGACCTTATTTCCGAATTCATCTTTCATCTTGCCAATGACTTTTTTGTTTTGGGGGTCGTAAAGTTTATGGTCGGGTGGGTAATTGCTAAAGTTGAATAAGTTGTTCTTCTTACTCAAGTATCCGTTCAAATCGTCAGTTTGAATGAATGTGAACTAACAGAGAATTGGTGTCCATGTAAAGTAAATTTATTTTATTGCCGAAATTAGTGTTCAGCTCGTTGTAGTAAAAATCGTACATTAGAGTTTTAGACAAGTTTAGCATACTCACACCGCAGTAAATGGGCTTGTTTAAATTGTATTTTACGCGAAACATTTCCATGAATGAGAGGTCGCACTCTTTAAAAGGCGTAGTGGATTTGTAATTCGGTGTAAAGGTCAATTTTTTTATATTTGGTAGTATCCTGAACGTCTTTTAATAAATAGCCGTTGATTTGGGATCTGAAATTTTCCATTGTTTTGCCAAAGACTGAGTTGTTCATCAATTTGAAGAAGTCTTTCTCAAAATCAGACTTGGCTAATTTGCGCAATTCGGTGTTTTTATCGATGTAATTTTTCATCCAGGGAGCTTGTGTAAGTGACGTGACGCAGTGCACCTCTTTTAACTAGAGACCAATTTCTAAATACTTCTGCAACGTTCGGTAATGAACCACGTATTTATTTTTTATGCCTACAGTTGCTATGAGTTTGTCTACAGAAGTTACTTGCTCACCTTTGTTGATCAGGTTCTTTTTGTAGTCTGAGAACCATTCATTGGGAACTACTAAGTTCTCAGGTGCCAGTGGGAAGTCGTTGTGTAATGAATGAAGGTCTTGCGGATAGTCCAAAGTGACTTCAAGCATGTATCCCTGTGAGTCATTTGGCGGAAGTTTAGAAATGAAATCAGCAGTAAACTTGCTTAAGTCTTTGGCCCACTGGAACTCACCCACTGGTAACGATTGACTCATGGCACAGCCGTACAAATTGTTAGCATCCAGGTAAAGAATGTGCGATTCTGGCTTATTTGGATCGTAGTCTGGTAAGCTCGAATTATTGCCTTGACATAACG
The DNA here is from genome assembly GCF_001949145.1 of Acanthaster planci. Next base: position 213,670 of record NW_019091566.1, read on the forward strand.
CTTTGTGCCCACGCTCAAGATACTGCCTCTTTTAGCCCTTTCAAAGGATAAGTGCTGGTCTATGTCTGTCAGTAGTTCTAATTTGATGCCCGAGTGCTTTAACAGAGCGTCCCACGATAGGCCCGGTGAAGTGTAATAGTTAGCCGGGTCAAGGCCGGAGTTCTGTTTACAGACTTTGCAGAAGTTTTCAAATGTGCCCGCTAGTAACAGTATTTCTGTTTGTACATATAGGTCGTGGTAGTCTCCCAGATTTTTGCAGTTGAACGCTTGCCATACTTTTTGGGCTCTTACGTGCTCTTTTTCTATTACGGTGGACTGTCTCAAAGAGCTATAAAACGCATCTCTTGGTGGTATGCTCGTCTCTTGGAATCGATATATTTGTAAGGGTAAATCCCCATTTCTAATAGCATACCCGTGTTTTCTGGAAATCTTTCTTGGAGTAAGTTGAAATCGTCAGGCGAACAATTTTTAACCAGTCGATCTAGTGAAGCCGCCATGAAATGAAATGAGTCTAGGAACCTAAGTTGACCAAATGAAAAAAAATGTAATTTTCAGTGTTTTGGGCGATTAATTTGATTTCCTTGCCGTTAAACTCGCGAGCGCCCTGCATAATTATTAAAATGTGCATCGTATTTTTCCAAAATGTGCAAAATCACTGGGACAGGTGTCTGATTCAGGACGACTCTTAGCTTGAGATTACAGTTTGCATGCGCGGGGCCTCTGTACTTGCCCGTCACGTGACAGTGATTCCTGAACCTATTAATGGACTTTGTGCACGTCACCGATTTCAATTTTCGTAAATTTTGTGTAATTCGCGTGACCATTTTAGTGGCTTTGGATTTTCAAATGTTTCGTTGATCATGTCTACTTCCCGGAAAGAGACCTGACAAAATCACCCGCTGTGTCTTGACCTCTGTACTTCTTTTGGCTCGTGCATTTGCCATCGCATCTCACTACTGCGTATGAATAGCCGCACGGCTTGTGGATCTGAGTTTTGACCGTGTTTGATGAAGTCGGTGGAAGGCGCTCTAAAACAGTTTCAAAATCTGCATAAATTATAAATGGTGCATCTTGCTTATTTTTGTAATTTTCAAATTGTAATATGGTTTTACCTTTGGCGGGTAATTCGACTTTACATGCCACTGGGTCTAATCCCTGACAATCTATTTTGTGCCTGCTTAACTTTTCTTCCGTTTGACTTATTTTCATGTATTTTAACTTTTGGATTAACTTCTATTTGACTTTTGACGTTATCTGAATATAACTTTAAAGCTGCTCTCAGTGCCCATTGGATGCACTGCTGGTCTTTGGTTTGAATGTTAATGATTGCTTTCTTATCCGCCAATTGTTTAGGCAGTGGAATATACGTGGTGCCTACCGGATTATACCTAACCACGTTAATGTAAAAGGCGTCAACTTTATAAAAAAACTATTCTGATCCGCATTGCATATGAGCCTCCACGTCCTTGATCGGTTTCTGCCTCTGTTCCTTGAGTGCTGTCACCAGGTCGGCTTTACTTACAACTACTGTATTTTGACCCGGGAAGGTAAACATGCCAAAGTCAGTTTGGTTGGGTTTTCCAATCTAAACTGCACTTTTAGAGCCGTTTGTAATTTATAAGAGCCAATTTCTCTCAATTCATGTAATGCTTTCTTTTCGATGAAAGTCTTGTAAAAATCAAAAAAGTGTACGAGATCGTATTCAAAAAAGCTGGGTATTAGCTCCCACTTGCAATAATTACCCTAAAAGTGCCTCACTTTTCTAATGTAAGCTTCTGCAATTTCTTCGGGCTGGGTGTAAGCTTTAATCCCTTTGATGAGACCTTGCTTTAGGACTCTGCCCTTGTATGTAAATGGGATATTGTTCTCTTGGACCGTTTTTAACAGCTGGCGATGTGACTGGCGCGGGAGGTGTCTGAATTGCTTTTGGTTCGTTCGTATGGCTTGAACGAGTTCGGGCTGAGTGTGGAATTTTCGCTTGGGTGCCGGTAATGGAATGTTGTACTGCTTGACAAAATCTGCACAAAACGTCTTCTTGAATCGATTAAAAGTCTTGATTTGGAACGGTTCATGTCTCTGTTTATATATAGGTTTTTAAATTTTTTTCATTTTTTCTCAAAGCTCTGGCGGTTATGTTCATCATTAATTATTTTTATAGATCTCCGAAAAAATCTCACTTTTTCTCAAAGCTTCAGTGCAGAGAGAATTTTCCCGGGAAGTAGGAGCCACGAGTCCAGGCCAGGCAAGCCGAGACTTGTAGTGGTTGGGAAAACGGGGGAAATTGCCTTTTTTGTTCGAGAGTCGAAGTTGTTTGTGTGGACGAGTGACGTGTATAAGTGGTAAAAGCGCTGGGGTTAAAGGCCGAAGTTGTTTGTGCGGACGAGTGGTTTAGGTCTGTGCGGGTCGGTGCACGTCGTGAGTTGTTTATGCCGGGGTCAAAGGTTAAGGCAGGTGAAGTGGGAAGCCCCGGCGCGGGCAGTGAAGCGCAGAAGCAGAGTGGAAAAGGGGGCTGATCCGGAGCTGTCCTTTACCTACAACTACTTGATCTCTTGTCCATGTGTGTACTATTTTCGATGTTCTTGAATTTAATTCGAGGTGGTACTTGCTCGTGTTTAGAATATATTGAAGCGAGTGTGTGTCCACAAACTTTCCTGCCGCTGCACAAGTTTTTTTGCCTGCTGGCCCTCTGGACATGCTGGATGCATCACGCACAAGTCACACGTGAAATGCGGACATTGTTAGCCAGTTTGCCATCGTAACATCTTGACTAGCATTGTGCATTGTGGTGTGAATTGTCCGTAAATGTTAAGAATTATCGACTGCAGAAATTTTTACGTTGATTCAGACAAGTTTTGTCACTTTTTGTGGCAATATTGATAATTTTTTTCCATTCCTGTCAGTCAGTCATCACAAAAAAATAACCTGAAACTTTCGAAGCTCTTCGGATCATATTTTTTGACAGGCATACTTTTTTGTCATTCGGTCTTTGCTTTGTTTTGACTGGTTATGTGTACGTTCAGTTGTGCTTTTCATACACTTTTTTCACGAAGTTCTGTGTGACACGGCAGTTAGCTTTGCGTGAAAATGAGATGTACATGTACATGTAGGGCTTATCCGATATATGTAACTGGAGCTTGTTTGGGGTGGGCTTGATGGGCAGGTCATGTACAGATATAAGATCATCATCGTGATAACAGTTTAAACTACACTAAGACGTGACTTGTAACCTGTAACCTGCTGTATTTTTGTAAAACTACTGGAATCCCCCTTCCATCCCACTTTTCATCCCACTGGGATGGCATTTTCCTGGTGGGATAGACGTATCCCACCGGTATCTCACCGGGATCCCACTTTCATCATAGTCATTTTTTCTTACCAATTAAACCAAGCCTTAACTTTCAGTTGCCCCAGAGCAGTGACAGGGTCATTATGTTAATGAATGGCAAGGTAACTAGAAACCACTACTGTTTGAACAGATCTCAATTCATGTACCGTGTGATGTGAGCTGAGAGACCTATAAATCAAGGCACTCTTCATGTTTAAGCCAGATTGCATGATGCCTTTTGATTACTAAAAGATAGATTTTCTGGAGGTTGCATGCCATCTCTGAGTTTTTTCAAGCCCACTCCATGCATATAATCATATAAGTGATTATTAATTTTGAGGTCAGTTTGATGGCAATTGTTTTTACGAGATTACTAAACGATGCCTTGTGATGCCAATTTAAGGTCTCGTGGTCCGAAAAAAATCTATAAAAAGTCCATTGGGCAACTGGATAATCATTTTATATAACAGGTTTTGCCCTTACCCAACGTATATTAATAAGCACTGTATGCTCAGTGCTTGTGAAAAAAACCTCACAAGCTTACTCGGGTGGGACTCCTGCTTACTAGTGCAGATGTCTTAACGTTGGGTATACGTTGGGCAAGGGCAAAACCTGTTATATAAAATTAACATCTCCCCAACGCAAAAAATACATCTTGAAAATGGATAATCATTGTGATGTCAAATTTGATGTCACTTGATTTCTAAATAATTCCTTGTGATGTCTGTTTGATGTTGATGATGACTTATGATCGTCATGATGTCAGAGTTTGATGCTGGTTGATGTCACTTGCTTACCAAGTGATACCTTGTGGTGTCACTTTGATGTTGGTGATGTGTTTTGATGCCTATCAAGTGAAGCCTACTGATGCTCATTTATGGCTTTTTGATGCCTTTTGAGAGCAGTGGTACTGGAAGATGTCTAATGATGACTAAATGATGACTAAATTTTCTGCTAGGGTTCATGACATACATGTGAGAGTGCACCCGTACCTGTTTTACATACAAAGTGTTGATATTCCTTTGTTCTCCTGTATTTAAGGAAACTTAAACTGAAAATTGTGCTTTTTCTCCAACTAGGATAACTCCTTTGAGCTGGATTTTTGATGATGATATCCTTGACTTTTCCTCTTCATTTTGCCATGGATAACCTTGACCCCAAAATACCTCAAACTGTTTTTCAGAGAGGGGAAAACATTGTGTGGCTGCGTGTTAGTCCACACAACGCCATCATACCCTACATTATGTGGACTTCTTTTGTGCAGAGGTCCACACTATGTAAGCTACACTCCTGTTCACGTGCACTGCTACAGACTATTCATTGTATAGGAGTACCCAGACCTGAAGCTTTTAGTAAAAAATATTGCAACCAACATACAAGTACATGTACATGCTTGTTTCCCGAGTTTACAATTTTCAATGTATTAAAGAAAAAGAGATTCTTCTCGTGAAAGTGAGTGGATTCAATTCCTATGAAAATAACTACAATTGACCTGTTGATGAAGACGTGACGGCATGGAACCTGTCAGTGTTGCAGTGCTGCTGTGGTGGTCCCAAAAACAAACCTGGTGGTGGTCCAGCAGCACAGCACCATACACCGGCAGCTGTAACACAATACAAGCAGTCGGCTAGGCTTATGGGTGGCTTTTCTAAATTTGAAGTACTTTTGCAGACACTGGATATTTGTTGAAGCATTCCTCCAAAAAACCTTGGCATATTGCTTATCCTTGGTATATTGCTAACTGGGAAAGTTTTAAAATCTATCCTGAATATGCTGTCCAGAAACAATCCTTTCTACGCATTATTGCACACAAACCTCAAGCCAAGTCTCAAAGTATGAGGCTCCTCTCCGAACTGCACAATACAGGGGTATGTTTTATTTTATGACAAAAACACAACAAATCATGCCCATAAACTTAATGTGTGGAACAATCAATGTAGTGGACAGGAGCCGTGCCAGAAATTTGCATTTTGAGCATGCCTGTACTACAAAACTTGTGTGTGAAGATGCACCATGTTTAGAGTTGAATTGTCAAGGCACGCCTAATGCTGCATCCCTCTGGGTCAGTCTGAGCGTGTGCAATGATCCCAAAGATGTGCACCTCCAACCCAAGTTTTATTTCCCTGTTGAATTTCCCCGGTCAAATCCTCTGCATAAATGCTCTGATAAAGGCTCTAATTAAATCTTCCGATTAAATCCTCTTGACCAGGCTGAACACCAACAAAATGCCGACGGATCACTGCCTCCAGGTAGTGCACCCACAAGATCCAAATGCATGAAAATTGCCACTGAAGTTTACATAGGCCATCAACTGAACCCCTAAATTCTTTTGTTTTGTTCCAGGAACTGTGGGTTCCGAGTTTCTGAGCAGAATCGAGTATATAAATTACCAGAGATGACAAATGCAAAAGTTCTCCACATGGTATCCTGCAGTTTGTTAATTATTCAGGTGGAAAGAGTGAACTATTTTGCCGTCAGGGGAGCTCTATGTGCGAAATTAGCCACAGTTAAAAATCGTTCACGAATGATATAATCTGACCACTTGATGCAAATTGTCCAATCCGAGACTGGGACGAAGGTCGTGGGTCATGACACAAAGCAGTAAACATTGGTTGTGGGCCATGACACAGAGCAGTAAACATGGCAACGTCCATGCGGACGGCATGTGCCTCAACATCCGATGTAGAAAGTGCACTTCTTGATCCAAAGAGTGGCTTGATTTGTGCGGCAGAGATCGCAAAATCACGGAACAAACCGAGTGCAAGGGACTACTCACAATCTGCACAGACTATGCCTATGGCGAAGCATGTACTGTACATTGGTTTTTGCAAGACATGCTACCGGAGTTTTTAAAACACATCAATACTGCTAGAAAACCAAAGCTACACGAAGATTCTCCCTCTTAGCTTCATCTTCTTCCCTAAAAATTCTGGGCTGGATCTAAATTTTCTTCTGGAAGATCCTCAAGACTCTCATGACTCTGGCTTGTCTGGTGTGCTGCCTGTATGTACCCTAGAACTGTGGGATCCGACGTTGGCTCCGCTCCCGCGTGGTAGAGGGGCAGACGTCAGACCCCACAGTTCTAAGAGTAGCCTGTATGTTAACTTGAATGCATGCATCATGGACGAAAGCTGAACTGTTTGTCACCCAACATGGGAAACATGTCAAGGATAAGTTGTTGCAGGCAGAAATTTCTGATGGAGGTAAGCTGCATGACAATTACATTTCAATTTGGCAAGGGCATGTTGATTGAAGTAGCTTTCAAAATTTAGTAGTAGTTTAGGTCTGTGTTGGTATTTTAATTTTAGCCCATCATGCCCAAAATTGAAGCTATTTCTAGTAACTTGGACTCAACAAGTGGACTTTTCCCATGAAATATGCAAATACGGCAGGAGCATGCACATTAATACCACAGGTTGGCAAAGTTGCTTATATCTACTGTGAGGTAACAATCCAAATAAATCCCCCTGCCAAAGCATGATTCAATCTGACCAGAGCTAGCTAGTAGCATTAAAGAATAGAACAATAAACAAGGCCCTTCTCTTCAGCTTTTCCTTGGACTGAAAACAGAGACAGCGCAGAAAATCGTGCCAAAAATGTCTGGCAATGAATAGCGTTTAACAAAATGGTTATAAAATTAAGAGCACAAGCAAGATGGTTTAAATTGTATTTTCTTTTAAATTTCTTTTCCAGGAATGCTTCGCCAAGCAGCAGAGAGCAAAAGAGATGAGAATATATTGATAAATCATACACTCAGTTCCTAACAGGGAAAAGCAAGGATCCTGAAGGGTAAGCTGTAGACAAAGTCTACGGCGGTCTATCTACTCAAACAGACACTACATATGCAAATTTCCCATGCGCGCATAGCTATTCACTGAAAGACTTTATCATCCAAGGTGCCCCATGACCTCCCACTATGCACTGCGGTCTTTCTGCCCTTTTTCAGCGCCGCATTGCAACGGACATGTCTTTTAGACATCTTCGAATTTTTCGAGTTTTCCGTTTTCGCTACATGGTTTTGTGTCGACTTTATCATCCAGTCACCTTTCTGAATAAACCTTTACCTTGTGTGTTTTCATTCGTGTTGGTAAGAGTGCTATTTTCTTGTTTTTTGGTGCCCTTTTTTTCTCTCTTTTTGTCTGTGTGTGCATTCAGCAGGGATTTACCGTGAGTGCTGCAGGAACGGTCAACTCTACACTCCCCATAGGCCAGGCCACTTGTGTGGTGCGTTCATTCGATAAAGCAGCCTGTATAATCCACACAACACTTGCTGTATGAGAGAGCGTGTGTTTTCCTTACTGTAGCAGCAATTTTAGGTTATGGCCTAACTGCTCGAGAGAGCGCTTTCAATTTAGAGTGGTTTAATGAGGACAAGGCCTAGCCGCATGGGTGCTTCACCCCTATATGTGGCTCAGACGAGGACTCCAGCCTTAACCGCAGGATTTTTCTGACTTACTCTCTGCCCTCTATCAGATGGCCTAGTCAACCGTGCCAACGCCTACCGACCATCGAAGAGGCAATGAGTCGGCTATTTGAATGCCTACAGCTCACATAGCCGGCGGGCCATTGGGGCTTTTCTCCCCTCGCCGCCAGCAACGGCTGCTTGCCGTCATAGCTCTGCTACACGCAAGGCCACATCATCGGTAGCACCGGACGACCCAACATCGTCAGGACGGGCCCCCCGCGTTCCACCGGGTCAGTCCCGCCTGATGATTCCACGGTTCCGGGACACCCAACAGGAATTCACTGGGCTTTCTATGCCACCACAGCTTTCGACATCCGCAACCAATCTGCTGCTCCGGCCTCCAGCTTGGTACTCACGGGGAACCGGAGCCTTCCCCGGCTGGCCCATCGCCCCAAGAAAATGGGGCCTCCGTGCCAGCTAAGTTCCCGTCTGCCCCCCAGAGGATAAATCTCCGACCTCGCCCACCGTGTCAGCTGCTAATTCACTCCTGCGTTCTGGACCTGAGGGCGAACAGTCTTCTTCATCGGTCTCTGCAAAATGAGAGAAGAGACGTCATTCCAAGCATCGGGAACATCCCCCTTGTACCTTGGATGACAGCGTTTCAGTCTATTACCGAATCTCTGTCCTCCCTCATCCGCTGCCTGAGCGACAAACTCACATCAGCTTTTACCGCTCTGAAACCGGACCTACCTCTCCCGATTCCTGCAGCCTCACCCCGTCTACAGTCGCAGACGACTACATGCATTTTGAACGTAGAACTCGCCAAGGTGTAAGTCAGGTTGGTGTTCCCCTTCCAGAGCATTCTGCTACGTACGGAAGCATCCTTGAATGCCATTCTGACACGACTGCGCTTCAGCCCGAGCAACAGAACGGGTCACCAAAAGATGACATGGACTTGTCGGTGACTTCCCCCTTTCAATTTCGATATTCTGGCATGCAGTGATGCTGATTTCTCTTGGATCAACGTCCCGTTGTTTCCGGAATGGCCCTTATAGAGGCGATATAAGACCGGACAACAGGGCCCATAGGCCATTCGCGCGGTTGGGGCCTCCTGACTTCCGACTATCTTCTCGGCAGGCAAATTTTACCCTAGCACTCTGCGACCCGTTTTGGGAAAGCCTCCTATGGAGACAGGGCCAGGCAATGTGGGTACAACACTGCCTACATCCTGGGCATTAGTTACCGCCATAAATCTCACTTCTCCCCATACTGTTCATGCTGGGTGTCTAATAAGGCCGGCAGTGGGAAAACTCCACACCGCTCGTGCGCCAGCCTTACTAAGCGCCCGAATGCCCGAACCGCCATGCGCTGTCACCCGTAGTTGGGGACATGCGGGTATGGGTACATACGTGTAGTACATGTACATGTCACCGGGCCACCCCTACGTTAGTCGGCGTGACTCCGGTTAACGTATCATGGCTACGCAAGCACAATGCAGACTACAGCGGAGGTATCCAGTCTGCTGTGCCGCCGAGGTTTCTGTCTACCGTATGTTGTTCAATCGTTCCCATTCCACCCTACACCCGGAACTAGACTCGAGCCAGCCGATCTTTGGAATATTCAATAGACACTACACCCTATCATTACACTGGGTGCACCAACCCTCGACTAGTGTCCATCCCACGTCGACAGGTGCGGAGCCAAGAAACAATTTGTCTATGTTGAAGCAGTCTACCAGATACAACCTTCCCACTTCCGGTGCCTGTTCTCGGAGGCCTGCGGGAGACGATCCCGCACCTTACCCAACCTATGTACTCATATTAGGTGTGTATTAGGTGTGCTGTGTGTTAATTAATATACCAGGGGATCCCGCTCGACAAGCCTTTGCTCCTTGGGACTCCCCCATTGTAATTTCTTTATTTATGACATATTGTATTAGCAGTTAGGTAGTAAATAAAGAATGAATAAATGAATGACTCTCCCCAATCGCCATACACCTGGCCTCACGGACGTCTGAGACAACGGTGATCTACAGGCAGCCTGCCCCATTTCTGGCCATGCCCTTGTAATGACACCATTTGCATTTGGTCCCATTATTGCATCTTTCCTGTCAAAGTTCACGCCTCCTGTTTTCGAATTCATCGAGCTTTACACCATAGTAGATTTTACACGCGTCTTATTATCTTGTAATTCTGCACTTTCCAAGGGGCTTTCTCGTATTACGTTGACACACGTATAACCACTTTAACCTATCATGCCTCTCCACAAATCTTCCACACGGCCTCGCTATGCCCGGTTCACTGTCCGGACGCGATATCTTCCAATATGGGCATGTCAAAACTTCATACACGCGTATTATGCCTGTATGCCACGAGTTCTTCCCTAGTGGGCGTGTTCAGACATTTTCACTATGACTATTACGAGGCCCGACAGAAATTTGTCTGCTGTTGGCCCCAAACTTTATCTTGGCCTCGTGTTATCTGTCCCGATCGCTCCCAGTGTAATCGAAATGAAGAGCTTCACTTGACTAGTATCACTCTCAATATTCGATAAATAGTCTGTATTCATTGAAATAAATTGATGTGGATTTCAAAGTGAAATTTCGGTCCCCACGTTTAGAGATTTTGAATGCAAAATACCTCAGTGTATTTCCGGTATGCGCTACTGTTATTGATTTAAATTATCTCAAGAACTCTTCATTTGTGATTCTGTACTTCCCGATTCATGAAGTCTGGCTTTGATCCCCCTTTTATGCTGTTTAAATACCCGAAGTTTTTCAATACAGTGACGTCATCAGCCACTCTGAAATAGTTTTCCGGCAACAATTCCTTGCCCGAAGATGAGGTAAGTCCATATCAAGCCCACACAACAGTCATTCTTGGGGTTTCAAAAAGAAAAACCTTTCTTCAGGGATAGGTGTAATCCTGGCCTTCTGCAAACTAACCAGTGGTCACGAAGGATTTCTATGGCTATCTATGACCATAGATATCTATCTATGGCATATCTATGACCAATGAATTCGTGGACGGGTTCTCAAATACTGGTTTCAACTGGCACTTCCCAAATTTTTATGACTTACTCCTATGTCCGAACCTTCAGATTTCAGAGACAGAAGTATGTTGCTTATCACATTTTAGCTTCGCCAGATAAATTCACTACGGAGGTACGCTCTCCCTATGCCTTGGCCTCCTCAAAATACAGTTGTTCTTATGAACATTGGACTTAGAGATTAACCCGAAGTTAATCCACATCTCGAAGCCAACAATTTATTAAATAACTACATTGCTTGCTCTCAGAGAAAGATATTATGCTGTAGAACAGACACTTCATCAAAATGTGTAAGAGTCAGTTCCTTAAATACCGGACAACTGTCTCTGCGCATTGCTGTCCCTTCCTTCACATGGAACATCTAGCTGCTGTTGTCCTACACCAGACCCCCTCGCCTTCAGGCCTTAGTCGCAGACAATCCTTCTTTTTTCTTCCAACAGGCTGGAGTTGTAGGCTGTGTAAGACCAGCATGGCCCTCTCTATTAGCCTTTTTTCCAGCAATTGTGTCAGAATTGGCCAGGAAGGATACTTCTCTTTATGTCATTCAGACCTTGCTAACCCTGAAGTCTGACTTTCCTAGACCGCTAGTATCCCTAACATCCACATTAGGAGCAAACATTTCCCCACTACTAAAGGCTCAACGAAGAGTGTACATTGTAGTGGTTCAGTTCAATTCAAACACCAAAAAAAGTGCAGTAACCGATTCTATTCTTCTTCTATAAGACTCGGAAACTGCAGTTTTCAATCATAGCTAGCAACTGTCTGCTGTCACAGTTTACCTCATGTGCTTTACCATCGACTCCCATTCCTTGGACAATACATGACTCCAGGTATTTCTTTCCTGGAGTCCTAATTCCAAGCCCTATCTGGCTGGGAATTGTGAAGAACATGTTGCTATCTTGATAATGGATGGCCATTTATCCCTTTTACATCTTTTTGTATTCTGTAGCCATCCCACCACCTAGACCGTTGCCACTCTGCATTATGTAGTGACTGTTTGGGTAGGTAGAACGCCGTAGACTTCTCCCCCACAGTAGTGCGGGTCAAGTCAACTAGAGAATACCTACCCAAACAGTCCTCTCCCGCCCGTCCTCCCCACTTGGCTACAACTTTTTAGTCGCTCTCGAAAAGAAGGGCGAACATGGCGGCAAGACCACAGTGCATAGTGGGAGGTCATAGGGCACCTTGGATGATAAAGTCTTTCAGCGAATAGCTATGCATGCATGGGAAATTTGCATATGTAGTGACTGTTTGGGTAGGTATTCTCTAGTAGACTTGACCCACACTACTACGGGGGAGAAGTTTGATTGGTGTGTCTTAGTTTTTACTAAGTTTAAAAATATCTCCTTTATTTGGGAGAAAACGAAACAATCTTGG
>NW_019091566.1:230266-247382 GCF_001949145.1 Acanthaster planci
TTTACATGAGTCCCCCAGAAAGGTAAGTTAAATTCAGACTCTCATTTGGTTACCATGGCTGCAGTCAAAGGCACACTCTCTTTATACAATGAGGTTTACAACTTATACAAATTAAAGGGCACAGCCTACATACCCCTACACCATCTCCCTGTGACGGTTTAGGGTTACTGGCATATCATTGAATAATAGCAGTTGGAAGCCTTAGCTAGAGAAATGCACAAAAGTAAGGTTTAACAAGTAAGTATCATCCCCTCGTGGACTTTCAAAGCACCTTTAATTTTGGGGAGTTACGTCCAATTTCTCTAACCGAACACTTTGCCAAAGTTGCAGAATTCCTCATCTCCAAGTGTTTCTTGTCTGATACTGAGAACCTCATCAACTTCCAGCAGTTTGGTAGCAGGAAGGGAATATCAACAATACTGGTGGACCACTTGAATCACCTATATAAGCATTCTGACAAGAGAAGTGCCCTCTCAAGGATTGTATTCAACTGATTTTAAGGCTTTTGATTGCGTTGACCACAATGTTGCCATTAATAAACTGCTCAATCTAGGGGTTCATAAATTCATTATCCCGTGGATATGCAGTTTTCGACACGACTGCCAGCAGTGTGTACGATACGATCTCACAATCATCGAATGCTCAGCTAAAACACCAAGAAACTCCCATTTGGATCACTTTTGCCAATGGCTGTCAGATAACCATACAAGGCTTAATCCTGACAAATGTGCTGCTATGACTTCATGAAACATTCAAATGGACTAAAACCAGTTCTTATCTTTGACAGTGTCTTGCAAGAACAAACATCAGCCTGAATCCTGCAAGTGACAGCGCAGGCTGATCTGAAATTGGACTCGCAAACCAAAAGCTGTAGAAGTTAAAATATTGAAATGGTACAGTTTAGCTGCAGATGACTTTACATCGGTCTATTTAGGTTACATAAGACCGATTCTAGAATATGCCATACCAGTTTGGAATTTTGGCCTCACGTCAAAACATCTGATTATTAACCTTGAAAGGGTTCAGAAAAGAGTGTGCAGCATTATCCTTGGTTTGTGTAACAATTGTGATGATGCACTTTTGTCATGGCGTTTGACCAATTTGATTCAACAGAGGAAACAGCTCTGTTTTAGCAAGCCCGTAGATGGGGGAGGGGGGCTTGGAGGTCTTGAATGAACCCCCAATTTGCTATTGAGTTCTGCTTGTTTTTTGTTTTTTTTATTTATACTAAATACATACTTTTAATATACTGTAATTTTCGGAATACAAGCCGCAGCCCACACATTGATTCTCGCGCTGGAAATGTTTGAAGAATGAAATCAGTAAACTAAACTAGAATTAATTAATTTTATGGAACGTCTGAAATTTATTGTAGGATTTTCTGGAATTTTTTGACAATAACATTCATATCATTCACTCGTCACCCAGCACTCGATTCAGGGCACTGGGTGACAAGCAAATTTATACCAATGTACGAAACGCCATGAAACATGCAACTTGTTCAAAAGCACATTATGACAGGCCTTTGTTTAAAAATATGTATTTGCAGTGGCAAAAGTTCCACTTTTGGGTTTGACGACCCACCAACCCCCAGTCTCTGGTCAGGCAATTGGCCTGTGTAGGTTTGGGAAATCTTCACTCACCTCTAAAAGATTTTGCACATGGATTCCTCCCACCTGCCATGGTGCGCATGGCCTTCACCCGAGACACCCCAGGGCAATATCTGTCCCATTCTGTTGACCCAAGAGGTATCAGAAAAGTCTTTTGATAGGTTTAATTGATTAAGTTGATTAACGATGCCAGTATCACCATTTAAACTGAGGAATTTCTCCTTTTATTGTCCTGGTCAGTTTATGGATCAATTAAATGTGCTTGTCTAGGTAATATCCTCAGCAAAAAGTTGCAATAACTGGCTGCCATTTCTGTGCCTTTAAAGCCCATCGTAGCCCTCAATTTGGAGGCGTTTTGTCATTTTAATTTAGCTTTGATGACTTTGATGTATGAATCGATGAATGATTTTTATCGTCGTTTCAAGTACATGTATTGAGGTTTTAATTCTTGAGTGTATTTCCAATTTTAATATCAGTTAAATCAGCCCTTCCACTGTGGTTAAAGACCCAGACATTTTATATTTTTAATATGCTTTTAATCCGAAGAAGTATCTAATGAGAAAAAGTTCACCGAAAAATATTTTGTTTTTGAATAGTTTTATCGAATATTCCACTGAAGTACGTACCGCAGCTTTTTTGAAGAAAGGTAGACTTACAATAGTTGAAAAAACTTCAACAAGAAACTCTCCTTTTCAAAACCAAAATTATATCTTCAGAGAGAAACTTTTGCCTCAATGTGTTGCTTGTTAGATGCTCTTTCAGCTGATAATATTGAATAGAATGCAGATATTCGCATTTAATATGCCCAGTAAACTATGAAAAGTACTAAACAAGAAAAATACACGGCAACATTTGTTTGTTGATGCATTTTTTATAATCGGCCATCAAAGGCTAGGGCAAAAATGTCTAGTTTATTCATAAATTGGTTGACTGATTAATTGCCTACAAAAATAATCCAGTGACAAAGTCGCGCAATTCATCATTGTACCAGAAAAGCAACTTTCTAAGCCGTCGTCAGCCAGGAATTGACCTTGTTCAGAGCACAATGAACAGCGCCCTCTATTGTTGAGATACATGCATGTAGCATATACTGTAGCTATGTGATTGCTGCCGATGATGTTGGGCTCAGAGTCATTGTATTCGCTCGAATGCCATCGACTCTATTGTAATTGTGTGGACTTTTTGTGTGAAGGCTTGTCGTAATTTGAGGGTTATGGTGGAATTTAAACTGAACAGTAGTTGAAACAAATGTGGCTTTTTGTCAGGGGTAATATGGATTGTCGATCCCAACGAACGCTTGAGGATGAAGAGATATTTTTTGCACCAGTTGTCATGTCAACGAGCCCTTTAAACGATGGCATTTCTAACTGCTCAGTGTTGTGGTCATGGCCTTGAATAGCAGATCAGAGAGACTTCAAACCTAGCGATTGGCCAAATAAGATATTTGATTTTGAACTCAGCTCTTTGATTGTGAAATATTTCAACACATTTGTGTGGTTTTATTTCTATAGAAATGTTGATTAAAACATTTGATGAAGACTTCTGAGAAATAAATAATGCTGAAACTTAAAATCGTGATTTTTTGCAGATAAAAATCATGACAGAACATGGATGTGGAGCCAGAGGTACCTCCATGGACAGAAACATGGTCTATTTCAATTTGAACTTGGAGATAATCGCAAAAAAAAAACACTTGAAAGAAAAATGAGTTGAGCAAGAGAGGACAATTTTTATAGATATCGCCAGCAAAATGGCATACATAATCCACGGACGTGTATAATAAAATCCGGACTTCCAATGCCCGTAATCAGCTTATAGAGATCATTGAATCCACTCGCGGCCAAATACAAAGCTTTCCTGGCAATGCCCGCCTTTGATCTTCCTGACGAAGGGTTTTAAACCACTGTGCCTTCCTTCCTCCCTTTCTTTTGACCTTTCCTTCCATCTTGCCCTTTGGTTTGAATTGCTCATCTGTCCTCCAATCTCCCTGGTCTATTTCCTTCCCTTTTTCCCTCATCTACCCTTTTTTCTAAACCTCTTCTGCCTATCCATAGTGTCATACCTTTGTCATACCTCCTTCAACCCTGCACCTTTCATCTTCCCATTTCTGCATCCTACCATTTCTTCAACTTGGTCTTTGATGCACATTTTTTGGTTTTTATTTATACATATATTGTAGCTTTTCTGTTGTTACTTTTTTTAGCAGAAAGTGTATTTTACTTTCACTGCTGGCGGCGATGATACAATCAAATAAACCATTAATAATAATAAAAGCGTAATAAACCTGGAAAAAATACAACATCATACTTGTAGTTCACAGTTTGCATGGTAGTCAGTAGAATCAAAAATGTCAATTTACATGAACAGTGGAGAAATGTGAAACATTGTTATTTTTTGTTTCTCCGTGTCAGGTCTCATGCTAGTCCTCAGGTACTGCTTGCAAGAGAATGTTTGACATCTTTTTTTTTAAACTGGTGTCAATTTTTAAACTAATCTTTTAAATCTTCACAGCAAAGTACTGGCAGAAGTACTCCAGATTCATCAAGTTTTGCAAACCCTGAGAATCGTGCATTAATACGCCGAATGCTGATAAAGTGTGCTGACGTGTCCAACCCAACAAGGCCTCTTGACATGTGCATGCTGTGGGCTCGTCGTATATCAGAAGAGTACTTTGCACAGGTGAGATTTTCTCTAAGCTAAACCTCCAGTCTCCTACGTTCACATACCCCTGCCCAGCCTACATATGCAAATTTCCCATGTGCCTATTACAATTCGCTGAAAAGACTTGATAATGCAGTCTGCTCCTTGACCCTCCACAATGCACTGCGGTCCCGCCACCATGTTAGTCCTTCTTTTCTCAGCGTCTATCGTTTACGGACATGTCTTTATGACATTTTCGGAGTTTCGAGTTCCGTAACCTTTCGCGTTTGTGAATTGACTTGATTCCTATTTACAAATAAAGAGTGATTCCCTATCTATTGGTTTGAGTGCTTATTTTTGTGTTTCGTATTTTTTTGTTGTTCTTTCTGCAGCTTTTTTCTGTGCATTATCTACAGGTTTGGGTGTGACCTACCAAATACCATGGTATGTGTTGTGTCTGGCCGTTGAACAGGGCACACGGGCAGCCGTTTGTTCTCAATGTGGTGCCTGCATTCAAATAATAACGGCCCAACGCTGGATGGGTCTGGCCGTGGAGCGGGGCTTGGCAGGCTGGCCCGCTCCCTTGTGGTGCAGTTTTTGTGTTATCCGAGATTAACGGCCAGGTCAGGGAGAGACCCAGTGGCATGAATGGGCCAGGGTTGAGCGAGCAGTTGCCGCAACACTACCCCGGACCCTTATCTACATTGATCAGGTTGATCACTCATGACCATGGCTGGAATTGATCGGATGGAGCGAGCAGTTGCCGCAATACTACCCTTATCACTGATGACTACTCAGTACACCTACCCACTGGGCTGAGCGTACTGTGCTGCAGTACTACGCATGGTCATCGATGCCCACTCCACATATCTACAGATCAGGTTGAGCACGTGCTATGCCGTAACAGTACCCTTAATCACGGTTGACCAGAGCATAAGGAGCTGTTCCTTTCTCTATGCCGCAGATATCGGGCGTCACTACCTACCACCTCCCCGAGTAACCCTGTCGACCGTTGGCCCAGAGGGGCTCACAGGGCGACAGTCTGCCCTCTGCCCCAGGTCCCTTACTGGCTCCACGCCTCCCGGGCCAGCTGCAACGGCCGGATCACTGTGCATAAGAAGCGTAAACACTCATAGTCTTTTGCGGAGTCCAGATGCAAGAAATCTCGCTCTACACCTAGGCAAGATATTTCTTCATCGGGCTTGTTGACAGCGGCCCGATCTCTCAGAGACGCTGCCCCCTTTAGCCAGCAGCCTTGAGTCAATCTCCACTCCCCTGGCAACTGCCTTGGACCCGGATGCTCTTTTTTTTGAGATCCCTCTTCCGGATCCTCACCCGGATTTGTAGCCAGCTCCGCTTCCGACTTCACATCCAGTTTCATCTCTGGCTTCACATCTGGCTCCGTTGGTCTGTCTAATACACAACGGCGCCCATTCGTTTTACACATGTATTTTTTAAATTGATTTTGCACTTAATAAATTCATTCAATAATAACAATAATAATTCAACTTATTCGGGCTCTACTTACGACTCACATTTAGCTCCACCCTGTGAACATGCTACGCCTGGTGGCGTCTCCTTTCCATATTAGATACAGCAGGTGACGTTTCCCATTCTGGCCCATGCGTCTGCCTTGATCTGTCCAGTTTTGGGAAATCCTGGCGTGTGGAAACTACATGTACGCTCTATCGGGCCGCCTTAAGTCATTTGCTCGTACAGCCCCTGGTGAATGTGAGTCTGGGTCACGCATGCTTAACCCTGAGCGCGGCACGAACAATTGCTCATAGGCCTATCACTACACTACACCTCAGACCACCGGCTAGCACCTGAGACTCCTATGCCAGGGGGCCAGCTAGGTTTGAAATGGAGAAATCTGCTGTCTGGGCATCACTCCACAATTTTATGGTGCTGTCCCGGTGAATAAAACGCGATACGATCAACCTACCATGTGTGTGACCATCGGTCTTCT
This sequence comes from Acanthaster planci, assembly GCF_001949145.1. Next base: position 236,486 of record NW_019091566.1, read on the forward strand.
GTTCATAATGCCTGCAGTGGATGTCATTGCCCTACCCACAGATTAATTGAGCCCACCGATGTCTGAAATTTCATCATCAGAGGCACTCAGGCATGTAAAATCGACCGCTATCTCCAGACAGGCTCCCCTCTATTTCTGACTGGTGATCATGCCATTTAATTCAGTATTCATGTCTCGGGTGTCCTAATTCACCAAACTTCACATCGTCGTGAATTGTACACGCTCCTTTCATCTATTAATTCCCAACTCGCCATATATTCTTCCGCTCGGCCTGTGGGTGTGCCCAAAGTGTCTGTACTGTGACTGTTATGAGGTCTGACAAAAGTGTGGCTACTTTCAATGCGTGTGTTGCCATGGTTACCTTTTCCATCTGCGCCCCGCGTAATTGAAACGAAAAGGCGGACTTGACAAGCACTTGTCAGCTTCACCATTTAGCCGTTCACACTCTCTGTTCCAGTGAGTAAATGGACAGGATAAAAGGCTTAAATAGAAGTAAGATGAGGTACATGTAGGATATTTGGATACATATGTCAGGGAGCGATCTTGAGACACTCCTTACTTGCATTTTTTTCTATTTTTGCCATGCATGCGGAATAACCTTGGTTCTCCATGCATGTATCGATATGGCCGTAGTCCTCCAACTAAAGGATACAAATGGCCACTTCAAACATAGTATAATGTAACAGGGCTTATTGCATGTATTCCTTTCTTATAATGAATACTTCAGCCTCATTTTACATATGGGCCGACCTTCCTCCGCAATCACCTCTGGTGATGGACCATCACCGAGCTGCTGTCGGCCAGCCTTCCTTTTGTACCTCTAGGTCCAGATGTAACTGTGGCAATGGACGTGTTACCATTCGGATGGGGAGCCCCTTTTCCTCCACTCCATGTCCAGGGGTCTCGGACACTGCCTCTAGGAACAAACACATTAATGTGGTGGAACTTCAAGCGGTGTTCAACACTCTTCGCGTCTTTCGACAACACCTAGTAAGTTGTTCCGTTCGAGTCTAGAGCGACAACTCCATGGCAGTGGTGTATATCAATCATCAGGGCGGCACTCGCTCTCCCCAATTCTGCGCCTTTGCGCGACAGCTCTTCATGTAAACAAATGATCAAGGCATCACCCTCTAAGCCGTCCACATAGCAGGAACCAGCAACGACATGGCAGATACACTCTCAGGGTGCTGTCAGACCGACAGGGTGGACTCTTCATCTGAACGTGGTCAACCAGGAGATCGAGCGTCCTCATATCACATCCGCCGACAATGCCCATCTACCAACATTCTGCTCCAGGTTCTCTCCCGTGGGGGCAGGGGTGACAGAAGCTTCTACATGATCAAGTGATCGGGCCTTCTGGGGTAAGCCTTTCCTCTTATCTCCCTCATCTCGCGGGGGATGTCCAAGATAAAAGGGGAGCCATGTCGGATTCTCCTCGATGCCCCATTCTGGCCTGGCCAACTGTGGTTTCCAAGACTGACAAGACTCCCGTTTTTGGCTGTCCCCTTCGATCCGTTGGCTGACGCATCTGACCTCCATTTCTGCATCAAGCTGGCATTCCTTTTGGCGGTCGTTACATGGAGATGAGGTAGCGAGTTACATGCCTTATGGATTGCCGATGGTCACATCAGCTGGGAGCCTCTCAGGGTTCGTCTCATCCCAACCATTGGGTTCTTAACTAAAAACCAGTTGCCTACCTTCCGACCTCCCGACATATTCATTCCTGATATACCTCACTTGCGGGAGACGACAGTGACAAGAAATAGGGCCAAGAAATAGTACATTTAGTATCTTGCCAGAACCAAACGTAACCGGGAATCTGATTCCGAATTTTTCATCACCACGATGAAACTCTTTCAGCCAGTGTCTTAAGAACGTTATTGCTTGATGGACAATCTCGGCCATCATCTTTCCTAATCAAGACTGGCCAACACAGCATGATAAGATGACTCCAGCTTATGTCAGGGCCTACGATGTTCGGGCCGCCTCTACATATGGTCATACTTCAAAGGGGTTCCTCTAGTTGAAATCTGCCAAGCCGCTTGTAGGAAATCTCCCTCCACCTTCACCAAATGCTGCCTGAAGAACATTCTAATTCTGCAGAGCGAAATGGCCCATGGCAGAGCAACCCTGCGCTTGGCGGTCCAGGCAGCATCCAGCGCTGCTCCACACTGGGCGGTTGATAGCTAGAATTTGTAGGGTTGCTGTGTCCACTCTTGCGACGCCCACCTTATGTTTTCCCAGTTATTACACTCCCCTCGCTGACCAACCTCCAGGATACAGTGCCACCCTGTATATGTAGGCTGGGCTGGGGTATGTGAATGCAGGAGTGGGTTGGGTTTCCTGGTGATACTTACCCCTGCCCAGCCGCTCCTGCCCGTCCTTCCCCACTTTAGCTCCGGTGATATTCACCGCTTTGAAAAGAAGGATGAACATGGTGGCGGGACTGCAGTGCACGGTGGAGGGTCAGGGGGTAGAATGCATGATCAAGTCTTTTCAGCAAATTGTAATAGGCACATGAGAAATTTGCATATGTAGGCTGGGCAGGGGCAGGTATTAGTAGGAGACCCGACCCACTCCACGTGGGGAAGGAAACTCAATAAACATGTGATATTTCATTTTTGCTGGCAATTATCAAGTATTATTAATGATAAAATTCTGTAGTTACCAAGACTTACTTAAATTTTAGTTATATTTTGTTGTGTTTTGTTTTGTTTTGCAATATAGACCGATGAAGAGAAGAAACGAGGTTTGCCAGTAGTAATGCCAGTCTTTGATCGGATGACATGCAGTATTCCAAAGTCACAGATATCCTTCACTGAATATTTCATCATGGACATGTTTGATGCATGGGATGGTAATGAAAGAAATTTCTTATTTATTGGAAGTGTATTTCGGAAAGATATATGTAGATTGTTACCATTATTTATAGTATTGTTGCATTTGTTCTGACCATCGAACACTACCGGTTAACTCGTCTGCTTCTGTCTCCCATCTTTTTGACATCCCATTTAGCAACACTTATAGGTAGAGTCAAGAGAAGTTTTGAAATTACCATTATTTGCCAATAATGAAGTAATGATCAGTTATATTCTTTCTGTTGAACTATTCATTTCTTGTTTATCTTCTATAGCATTTATTGACTGTCCAGAAGTAATGGAGAACCTTCGTTATAACTATAAATACTGGACTACTGAGGAGGAGAAGGAACGGATGCTAAAAGAAGAAAGGGATTAAGACAAGTACACATTGCATTACGAAAACAATTATAGAAAGAACATCCTGAATGGTTGCTTACTTGTTGTCAATGTCAGGATTCAGGAAACAATGGAATGCCTGAAATATGTGACCAAAAAATATTGAAATGAACAATATGCAGGAAAGCCATTTTCGATCGTATTGCCTAAATGTATCATATTCAATATAGGCTGTGAAATGGGGGTTGTCCCTGACTATTTTGGATCCCAAACCTCACTTCATTATTGTTAAATGTGGCTCGAAACATTTAGATACAAATGTCACTAAAACATGTTTGAAATTATTCTAAATGAAAACTGAAATTAATTTGTAATGTTTCATTTTGTTGCAGTTATTTTACCCTCACGTTCCAAAAAGTAAAGTTAACTGTCACTGATGGAGGAAGGTCTACTGGGGGTGCAGTGGATATAAGCGTTGTAATTTCCAGTTAATGGTTACTGACAAAACGTTTAACTTTTAGGTGACTAAAACTTCTGGCCATGTATTACCTCAACATGATATTAGTGTTTCCTTCTTTGAAAGTGTTGGTATTTTCTCCAGCTTTTATTAAGCGTATTTTAATTTTGAAATAGTGTGCTATATATGCATAACACTGAAATGTACCGGTAAAGCCATCACATAATGTTTTTAGTAATATAAATTTATTTATCTATCACATTCCTAAAGCTTTCAGTAGAAATCAGTAAATGCCGTTGCAACTTATAGTATTCATGTTTTCGTTTCTTCTTAACAATCCTAAAATTAAATGTCCTTGAGCTTTTTGAGTTAGACTATTTAAAACAAGGATTTGCGCATTAATATTTCGTGTACTTACAGAATTGGAAGAAATCTAGAAAAATGCATCCTATCCCAAAATTGCAAGGTTGCAAGCTGTGCATTGTTAAAACCTGTGATTCATGTTCTATGCAGATATGTCCCCCTAAAAAGAGGAAGGCACATAAGAAAATAAGTTGGTCCATTAAATGGCCCAAGTTGTGAGACCCATTTGTCATTTTGGTGCTCAGTTAAAATTAATACACTACTCGAAAAAAGTTGACCACCTTTTTCTTAACTTGTAATTTTTTTCCAAGTATTGAGTGGGATCCGGTTGTTTCATTTTTTGTTTGTCTAGATGGTGTTCTCATTAGAACAAATGTGTTTTTTAACAGTAAAATGTCTCGTATAAAAAGTATATACAAAATAAGTGGTCCTTAACTTTTTGAGTCGTATATTTGGATTAAATTTGACTATTTTGAGTTAAGACGTATCGCATAACTTCCCTGATGTACTATTGAAAGTCTTGCATTTGTGAAATTAAAGGTTCCAAGCCACAAAATATACTTACTTTTAAATGTTTTTAAAGTAAAAACCCAAAACTAGAGGAACCTGTGTTAGTATTTGGTACTATCTTGTATTCCTCTGATAGTTGTTATTCTGTACTCCTCCCACCATACTAGACTACCTGTTCATTTGCCTGTTTCCCTAGTCCACTATGCCATTTGCTAAATTCGCAATCAGCAATGCGCCCTCAGCTCCCATTATGCCCAGAGTGGTGGCCACTATGTTCTTCCTCGTTTTCTTAGCGCCATTACGAGCAGACGTGTATTGTTCAAATCCCGAGATATTTCCAAGTTTTTGTTTGCTAATTCTACGTTCTGTTTTATTTCAACAGTTACTACCTAATATCTTTTGTAGATTATACAGCTTATCGTAAGACTGTCCCGTTTTAGGGTCACAGTTTAATGCCTTTCGTTTCGGACGTGTTTATGTCGGGCATTTGTCTGTACTCCTAATAAAGCTTGTGTCTTGAGGTCTCTTCGTGTCTCTATGGCCTCTATACTGCATTTTATGAGTCTTTTCGTTTCACCCTCCTTATGGTTCGATTTGCCTAGTGTGCATGATGAAATAAAGATGGTGTTTTTACCCCTCACGGCAATTGATTATTGTCATGCATGTGTAGGCTACGTGGTTTTACTTTGTATCTCCCTTTTTTATGTGTATCATGTTAGACTTCAAGATAGGGAGACTCAATTGGGACATCCAACCCCCTTCCAGTTTTTGCTCGCGGTGTGGGCGCTGGGTCTCATTGGAGGCCTGTCTACGTCATCGCAGAAGCGTTAAGCAGGGGATAGCTAGAGTTCGTAGCGACACTGTGGTGCGGTGGTTTCGGTTTCCTCGAATGCCAGGAATAGGAAACTCTGTCGGTTCACTATTTTCTCTCGAAACGGTCGGTAGGGGGTGCGACCTAGCGATACCCTAATTTACATCTGTCACCATTGTACCTTCTAGTTGCTCAAAGTGTGGGCGTCAGGCTCAAGTGAGTAGGCCAGTTAACACTCTCCCCATCTTGTCAGGCAGGCAAGGACAGGGTCACCATCGACACTGTCGAGCGGCCAGACCTGATGGCCCCTACAGTTTGGTGTGGTGGGCTAGCCCTTACTGTTGTAGCGATTGGGCCTTCTACGAGCTACGAGTGAGAACTGATATTGGCCCATTCCCACTTGTCCGGCCATCTGGAGGGTTGGTGAGTCCGCTATTCAATACCGAAAGCACCCAAGTGACTCGCTGCAGTGCGAGTGTCACGTTAAGGTGCATAGGCCAGCTCACATTGCATGGTTCGCTGGACAGACTCGGCAATGGCAATCTACAACACTGTTTACACTGCCGAGAGACACAACCAGGTGGCTGCAACCCTTCACGCTCCAGGCCAACAAGGTGGGCTCGGTTGCAGGCGTATTCCCCGGGTTCCAAACTGCCCCCCTGCGAATGCCTGGACCTCAGTCAGGTGTGAATATACCGGCCCATTCATGCTCCTCATCATGGAGCGTAGTGAGTTGCTATTCAGTCTCCTACCAGATCCACTGAGCCCCCTGGACATCTTTGTCACTGGGGCTCTTTGCCTCCAACCGTGATCGGTCAGACTTCTAAACCTTCTGTGCCTGCCCAGACTTCCGATGGTGCTCGAGCACTGCAGTTCCCTCCTGTGGATATGTCCCCGACCAATTCGGCCTCTCCACACCCTTCCGCGTCAGAGTCCTCATTCAGAAAGAAAAGCAAGCTACAGACTTGATCTTCTTCTTTGGATTGTCCTTCCAAGAAAAAGAAGACGGGCACACGACCCCCCTTCAAATAAGAAACGCTACGCGCATTTTCAGAAATCTGCTATACATGCTCGCACAGTGTTTTACTTTGTGTAATCCATCCGCGATGCACCCTGACCCATATCCCTACTTGCCCCCTACACCCCGTACATTCTCGTCAGACTCTAGGGCTGAGCAGCAGAGTCTTTGGACACCATCACAACAGTATCGGCCGCCAGCCACTGGAAGTTTACACGACACCATGGCCCCTTGCACGGCCGAGGCTAACACTGATCCCGCACTGCATGCAACTGATCCTGCAGATCCGTTATCCGACAAGCAGGAACCTCAGAGCTTCGCCTCCGCCTACTCCAATGCAAGATGGTCTGGGTCCTTGGACTCCCTTGTCCTGCACCACGATAGAACAGCCAGGATTGTCTGTCATTAGAACGGCACTCGGTAGGGACATACACCTCGACGTCCTTCTTTCCGGAGCTCCCGCTTGACCGCGCTTGCGTTGACGCCATGGAAAGACTGGCTGAGGCAAAATGGTGGCACTCCAACTCCTGCTCTAGGAACTACTACCACTTTCCATTGGACGACTTCGAAACTTGCCTCTCTGGACCTGCCATCCCTGATGCAGTCAAGGACAAGATAGCAGCTGAAAGTTGAAGATATTTCAGACAAACCTGTCCGAGAATACCAAGAACCAAATAGAGTCAGCATTCTTTGACATGGATCCTGCGGCTCATACCGGCATTAAACGCGTACCCTTCCTGCTGCTCCTGACTGAATTTCTAGCTCGTGCATGCGAAGAGGACCCCATCTCCCTGATTTAGACACTTTGGCCTTCCGTAGCCTTGAGAAGTCCCTGCTAGTTGGTTTTGAACAATGCACCAATATTTCTCTCTGTGCTACTTCCACCCGCAGAGAAAACGTTGTGGAGACTCTAAACATCCAATGTAACTCTGTCAACTCGCTGAGGAACCTTCCTATGTTGGCAAAGACCTCTTTGCATGCCAATTCCCATTCTTCTGGGAACTGAGGTCAGGCAAATCAACACAGCCCAGATTTCTTTCTGCCAGGCACCTAAGACTTCCCCCAGGAGAGACCAGAGCTTTAACCGAGAACCAAGTCATTGCAGATTTCTGCCTTCCATACAACCTCGTCAGGCTTCGCATCTGGCCATCAGGCCGCCTCTTCCCAGCTTGAGGTGATCCCAAGTACACTTTTCTTGCCCTTACGCTGGCTTCCTCAACGTGGCTTGCCCCCTGGGGGAGGGGGGGCTGCACCAGTGACTCTTCCGCTTCACCCACGCCCACCAATTTTGAACCTGTTGACGGCCAACTTTAAAATTTCGTAAGGTTTTGGAAAGAGATATAAACCTTGGACAGATGGGTGCTCGTCTCACTCGCACAGGGGTACAAATTAGAGTTTATGGGTCCCCCTCAGTCTGACACGGCATTCTTACATATTTCTATCCACCCCGAGGACTACAGATTCTTCCGCTTCTCGTACAAGAATCAGGTCTACGAGTGTTTTGCCCTTCCCTTCATTCTTTCCACCTTCCCATGCGTGTTTATACTGTTGGGCCAAACTATTACTGCCACCTCAACCACATACGACCATACGTCTTGTCTGGGCTTCTTGATCAATCACCACAGAAACCAACCTACTTCCAGGGATTCTCGACCTACGCAACGACATCACTATGCCTACAGACAACCTAATACAGTGCGTTACCATGTTCCGAGATCATTGACAGGTGAACACCAGAGTGTGGCTCCACCTCCTAGAGTTGGTGGCCAGCATTGTAGATCTCGTTCCCTGGTGTCGTCTCCGCATGAGGCCTGTCCAGCTTTTCATCCCATCTCACTTCAAGTCGAACAGGGACTCTCGAATGCAGATCCCGATGTCAGCCCTGGTTCTCCCCCACTTTGCTTGGTGGTCAGCAAGAGACAACCTGACCGTCGGCCTCCCCTTCATACCACCGATACACAACGTGGTAATCATGACAGATACCTCAAACATCGCCTGGGGGGCTGTCTTCACCCGCACCAAGCTGTGGCCCTGACCTCCAGGGCTCCCCACATCAACCCACTAGAACTGCAGGCGATATTAAAAGCTCTTCTTCATTTCGCTTGTTGATAGAGGGCAAGACAGTCCTGGTCTAGTCAGAAAATGCAACGGCCATTGCACATATCAATCACCAAGTGGGTACGCGCTCTCATCACCAGGCGCCTTCTCGAATATATTCCCAGAACAGAAAACAACCTTGCAGACGCCGTGTCCTTGGACTTACCGAATGGACGATTCAAACCAAGACGCTTCATGTGGACCTCGTCGCGTCTGATCAGAACGCCTAGGTATCGACCTTCTGCACTCGATATCCGGGGTACTGTCAAAGACAAGCCTCGTATCCTCATCACCTTATTCTGACCAGACCACCGTGGTTTCCAAACATCGTCAGGCTACTTGTAGACAATCCCCTTCTCCTGCCTCTTAGCCCAGGGCTTGAGTCCCTCATCCAGACCCACCGCAGGCCTTTCTCAAGACGCCTTGGCCGCCAGAGGTCGTCGATTCACTCAATTGTTCACGGGGGAAAAATCTATGACGGCTTGACACAGCATTTTGACTCATGGTGCAAAGGACAAGCTACGGATCCGATCAAGACACCTCTTCCAATTGTAAATGATTTCTCTATGCACCTCTTCAACTCTGGCCTCCTCGTTTCCACGATCAAGAACGCGGTTTTTCCTATGGCTTGTCTGTCCCTGAAAACTGGGCGATCCATAACCTCAAGGGAATGTTCATGGAATGCCCCGTCTAAGAAACTCATCTCGTTCTGGAACGTGGGGGACGTTCTAGGACTCTTGGGAGGCCATCCCTTTGAGCCAGCACATTGGGCCTCTTTCTTTTACTTAGGCATTAAGTTGGTGTTCCTTCTTACCCTTGGTACTTCGAAAAGGGGCTGTAAATTCAAAGCTCTCCCCAGAGCCGACGGCCACATCAGGTGGAAACTACTTGGCGTTCAACTTGTTCCAGCAATAGGGCCCCACCAAAGCCAGACACCCTCCTTCCAGCTTTCGGACATTTTCGTCCCCGCAATCAACTTACTCTCAGCCTCTTCCTCAGACAAGCTCAGGTGCCCCGTCCACATGATGAAGTGGTATCTGGAAAGGACGAAGGACATCAGGGGATTGATCTCTCAACAACACGGCCTCACTCCCGGGCTCCAGGGACACGATTGCTAGGTGGGTTGTCTCTGCTTTTGAAGTTGCTAATGAAGACTGGCATACCGCCCCAAACTGTCTCCTCCTCCTGGGCCTAATTTTATTAGATTTGTTTGTCGGTATGCTGGAAATCCCCATCATTGTTTAACTCTTGTTATCTCAGTGATGTCTTGCAGGGGGATCACGCTCACAGACTGGCCGTTCTCAAAATAGCATAGCGGTGACTCCGATGCCGGCTGTCCTATACTCCGGCAAGAAACCTCTTTTGGTGAGTCAGGGGTTTTCCCCTTTTTTAAGTTGGTACCGCTTGTACCTGTAATTTCTGGGACTCTCTTATGTGTGTGCGGTAGTGCGACCAAGCCTACCCACTGCCTCAGGTGCGGTGCTACTCTGCAATGTATTGGTAATCTGGCTAGGTTGAAGGCTTAGACTCCCCCGCCTCCACCTAGAGTTGATCGAGTCTACTACTGATCGATTACAGCTCTCCTTCCCTTCTCCCCACTAAGCCACGGCGCTCTTGCACTTTGAAAAAGAGGAAGAACATAGTGGCCGCTCCGCTAGGCGTTATGGGAGTTCAGGGTGCACTTCCGGCTGATCAAGAATTTAGCGAATGGACTAGGGAAATTTGCGTATGCATTTGCAATCTGGGTAGGTATTCAGTAGTTGACTCGGCCCACTGCCCTGTAGGTGAAGGAGAATTTTAGGTAAAGATTGCTAAAAACTTGTGGCCTTCTGAAAGGGACAGGTCTCCTTTTAAAGGGGGTGACTATTGTTTTATTATGACTTTCGTTTATTTAATTTTTTCCCTTATAACTGAGTGTCAGTGATATAGAATTAACGACTCGGGGTGTTTGTAGTTAAAAAGGCAAATCAAACATTTGCGGGCTAGCAATAACTTGATGATTAGCCAATGACATTTTGTGGCAGCGAAATGCTGTGTCACTCTAGAACAGATACTAGTTAAAATTTAAGCAGTAGGGTTTGCTTGAAGATATACGTTGAGGCTGTTGTAAATGCACTTTTAAAGGTTCTGAGACAAGATGAAGTAGTTTTGGAGGGCTTTATTCCAAAATAAATTGGCAATTTGTTTGTCATCGATGACAATTTGTTTGTCATCGATGACAATTTGTCATCGAGACCCAAGACCAGCACCGAAGTGGAGCGACCGGAGTACAAGGCTTTCACCGTTCTTCCCTTTGTGGACGGTATCTCCAGACGGCTGAAGAGGATCCTGGAGGACTATGGCGTCCGCACCGTGTTCCGATCATCCACCACCTTGAGGAACCAACTTGTGCGTCCTAAGGATCCCATCCCACCCGGAAGACGCGGAGAGGTCTACAAGATACC
>NW_019091566.1:258556-279943 GCF_001949145.1 Acanthaster planci
TTGAAGGTCAATCCGTGCATTAAACATAGGTAGCAATACAACATGTGCTATTGTAACATGGTGATACATCTAAGGGCAGTTTCAACCACGTACTACAAGTGAACATGTGAACGCTATTTTATTACCATCAAAACAGTACTATGCACATGTATGCGGGGTTGGGCTGCTTGGTGCTCAGCTTGACATGCACGTAGTCAACATGTTAGACTTAACAACCGGGTCTGGTCTCACTTGTGACGAATAAAAACACCAGAGTAATACTCCTGAGAAGCAGGCATCTAGTAGCTTCAGATGTGCTGATTTATTGTAATTCAGATTTGATTGGAATCACATTGATAATCGTTCCCGAAGTCGCAGGGGAGGAGGCAAACAATCTGCACCAACCGGCGTGGCTTAAGGTTCACAAGACGCCATTACGAAAACCCACCTTTTTTCCCCTTCCAAAGCCAACTCCTTTTTCTTTTTCCAACTCGTCTCTACCATCACGCTCGCGCGTGATTTGGCCAGAGCCTGGATCCGTTTGGGTGGAAATATACCGCCCCTTACACCAAGGATAAGGGACGCTGAACGAAATGGCATGCCGGCAAAGGTATGTGTGATACCATCTACTTCTAGCTGGTTTATTCACTTCCACTCACTTCCTCAACGCGTGAGGTACCCTGTCAAACTAATGCTAAACATTTACAAACAGCAAGGAGGGGGCATGAGGACCCATTGCGCACCCCTCGCCGTACCGAGATACGCTGTCACAAAATTAAGTAAAGGTACAGTACCGGTTCATGTACTCACCGTGATGAATTAGTTACAAACGTCCCGTCAGTACCCAATCCTTATGCACAATCCAAGATAAGCTAATGGTGCAGTCACAACGGCGTCTACACGTTAACTAAATCCCACTGTACCAAAGTTGTGTCAGTCCCCATGATCCAATCTGAACTCCTCGGCAGCTCGGCTTAGACTTGACTAATTTTCCCAATTCTACCATTATTTAATTCCCTCCCCGGGCCCTGTTTTCCACAGTCATGAAACCATCATCTTAGTACAAAAATTCAAAACAATGGTCCACAATACCCATTTCAACCTTTCTTCCATTTACTAAATTTTATCATACTCCGGATATTGTCAAACTCTCCCCCTTTTTCCATCATGGCAGTCTTATTAGTTCAGTTTCCCACTTTCCACAACATAATTTACTCACCGAAAACACGTTGCCTAATCCCCTGACAGTTACACCAATATCCCCTTTGTTCCATACCCCTGACTGAACACTACTTGACGGCCCCCCGTTTCCAAACTAGGCTAACTTACTCGAAACCTAATTAAGTGCATCAGTCTGGTCAACCCCACTGCCATTCCTCTGGAGTTTAAAAGGTCACCAGACATTCACGTTACAATATTCTGTGATCCCAGGGATTTTTACAATAAGACAGGCCATAATCAGGAGGCATCACAGAAATATTTTTATGAATCCTGAATTTAGGACTGATAGTTTCCAATTGCGGACCTATTTTGGAATGAGGCGGGCGGCTACATTTAAATGAGCGCTTAGTTAAACTGCTTTATACGTTTGGGGTATCTTTGTTCAATCGCTTTATTTTTTTTTCGTGGCTAACCCCCATGAACTGAAACGAAAAGTTATCTTCTGGCCGTAATCTTGAATTCCCAGTGAAAAAATGGAGGCCAGCTTTTTCATGAGAGTCGGTCCGATTTTGCACTGTTTTCCACGGGCGCGTAGTAATGGTGTAGTTGAAACCCAAGGATAAACGCCTTTAAACGGAGGTAGTCCAGTAGACTGGCCCCTAGTCTGGGGCTAATACCAAGCCTACCTGTGGAGGGCGCATTTTCATGATGGCGTCCGTTGACATAGTGAAAGCCGGTGGGTTGCTTGTTTTTCGACAGTTTAAACAAGAAATACAATATCTAATGCTTCAGAAATCCAAAAACCACACTAGCTGGACACCACCTAAAGGTTAGATACAAATATGAAGCAGAGCTTGCCGGTCTTTAGTCACTTTAGGCCTAGGCTACCAGTAGTACCCGCACCGCAACTGCACCAGCCACTAGGGCCTACTTAGAAATCAGACTTCGTCAGTCACTCCGTCATGGACATAGTCTGTGTGACTTCGAGCCAACACGGTTTATTGGTGTCGTAACGCTATGAGGTTTTTAAATCGAATATTTGTGGTGAAATGATTCACAGGTGTAGGAAGGCTTTTAGATCAAATTAGGCCTGGTCCTGTCGGCAAACCTTATTAATCTACATGTACATGTATAGGCCTACCTCTTAAAACGTGGGATAACAAAGTTAGGGAGGCTCATAAATTTTTCGAAGTTCTTTTTGACATGATCTTGGAGAGGATCATAAGATTAAGAAACATTTTGATATGCATACATGTACATTTGACATTCATTGGTGCCTGTAAAGCAAAGAAATACAGATTTAAAGTAGGGGTATTTTGAAATGTTTTGAGACATTTTTTGTAGGCCCTACAAATGTACATGAGTAGTGCAGAGCAAACTCTGTTTTTTTTTATGCAAAAATGTAAAGTGTATGTTGATTTTGACTGAAAAGCTTAAAATCCATATTTTCATAAAATCTTTGCTCTTATTTGTGCCTTATTTCAATAATTTGTATGTTGGCTTCACTTAAAATTTCAAAAAAATTGAAAATGGAAATGAAATAGAGGTGCTAGAGTAGAGTGTATGGAAAAAGACATGAAAGACAGATTTAAGAACATTAGTTTCCAAATGAACAGCGCCCTCACTCATTCATGAATGTCCCTAACCACGTTTCAGAGCATGAGACTGGGCATTTTTGAACAAAAGTGAGATTTTTGCTCACCTATTTCTTGCTTCCACCCTTCGACTGTCATTCCGTTCTTACTGTTTGTGTTTATCAGACTGCGCGTGCGTCGAGCCCACCAATGACCGCGCTTGCTATGTGTCTTGGTTCGACTGTTTTCGGTGGCAGGGGGACTTTTAAGTCTTGCAATCTGGCACCACTATACAGCACAGCACATGTTGCACGTCCTGACCGATGGGTGTTTCCAGGTCCAGCATCAGCCAGGACGGTCCCACAATGAAAACAACATGAGATATCATCCTCCGCCACCAAAATGGCCCAACCAATATGAGGAGCAAGTGCGGTCATCGGTGGGTTGGACGCATGCACAGTCTGATAAACATGAATGGAACAGCATGAACGGGAGTGACTGTCAACTGGTAGAAATAAGAAATTGGTGAGCAAAAATCTCACATTTTTTTCAAAAATACCCCGTCTCATGCTCTGAAACTTTGTTATCTCACTTTTTAAGAGGTATAAGTTAATTAGGTTTGCCGAAGGGAAAGATTTGATTAAATACATGTAGCTTTCTTATACCTGTGAACCATTTCACCACAAAAATTCTATTCCAAATCCCCATAGCATTACGACCAGGGTTGTGATTTTTTAAAATTTAAATCAGATGTGTTTGATTAAAATCAAACTTTTTATGAAAATTTGAGACAAGTTAGCTCAAATGTCTATTCAAAGCAAGCAAATTAGCTGCATGTGTAATAGTTTTGTTGTACTTATTTGTTTTGTGACAAAAAATGGATTGAAATTAAGAAATCAAGTAATTTGATTAGATTCACAAACCACCATACAGGTACCTTTGCCTTGGTGAAATGCGTGAAGTACCAGTATAACACCTACTGGTACTTGTACCTGCATAGACAACACTTCCTTCAGAGACAAGTACAGTACATACATGTACATGTACACATATCCCAAAGATGAAGTGCATATCAGCTTTTAAACCAAACGCTTATGTTTGACAAACGTAGAGTTCACAAGAACTTGTTAATAGGGTACTTACACATACAGTACATGTATGCATCAAATGAGTAATGAGCGAGAAACAACAGGTACATGCATTTATTTTGCATGTTAAACATGTATGTGTAAACCTGTACAAAATGCTGGTATTTTACCTTGCACTTCATGTATGTGCAAAAAGCAGTCTCATTTGTTTGTGATTCAGCTCCACTTAGCAATGATTTATGCTTGATTAAAAATCACTTTAGGACATGAATTTAGTGGTTTTAGTTGCACTATAATGACCAACATTTCTAATCTCTATAAACTACATTTATACAGTATACATGTACATTGTACTTTAAGAGATGTAAAAGGTTGATGTACTGTACAGTACACTGATACTTTACCATGTTAAACCATGGAGAAGGGACATACACTGTAGAAGGAGTTCAAACTGCCTTGGCTATAACTTCTGACCAATTACTGGTTTCTGGTACATGTATGTCTGGTATGTCCATAGCCAGAGCACAGTGAATGCTTGCTACACATCACCTGTTTCACAACCATAAACCCCCTTTGCACCCTATGATCATCACTTCAATTTTTCACCGGTAATCTGCATCCTTAAAACGTTGTGCACTGCAGTTCGGAAGTTGAATATTCATGCCATTGACGGTGCTTGGTATGATCTGAAAACAATATCAACTTTAATGTTTTCTCAGTTGCTTGTATTAGGCTGTGTGCCCTTAGTGTTTATGTGCAGTCATTGCCCTTATCGAATGCTTTCTTCTGGAGTTTTGGGAATGATTAGCCAAGTTGTTTAAAAGATGTCGTGGTTTATTTGAAGCACTTTTATTACGGCATGTATACAAAAAAGTATCTCATGAGCACTCCTTGTGATGAAATAGTGCATTTTGTTTGTTATAAACTTATCTGTCAAGTGGTGTTCAACATGTTTTTGGCCAGTCTTAGCCAAATTCATATTATAGACTACGAAAAGTGATGTTTTGGAGTGATAAAATAAAATTATAGACATTGCATGGATAATGGAACAGCGTATCAAAGTAAAAAGTTTTTCACGATGGTAAAAGTAGATCTAATGTTAGAGATTTTCGCTCTTTATTTCCTGGTCACGGCAATAAGTTGAAGTTAATTGCAAACAAAACACACAAAATATAGCTAGGATATTACTTGTCCCACTTGAATGGCTAAGCTGCAGGCAGTAATCAGGTATTGTTGGAATGTTTACTGTTGTTTGTCTGACTGGCGGCATTGCTCATCTAGCACTTTGAAGTGCCAGAGTTATAACTCCTGTGTCCTTCCTCTATGGTTAAACTCTGAAGTGGGTAAATTTAAAAGAAGTAAAATTAAACCATGATTGTAAATCCTTTGCATCAAACACACTAACTGAATCCAAACACCTGATTTAAATTGAAACTAGAGACAGAACTGAACTTAAAAAATCCCAGATTTAAAATGAGTTTAAAATATGCAAAACCTTCGAACATTTCCAAATTTCCAAAAAAATTCAAACATTGAAACATTTTTGCCTTTTTACCCCAAAAATTGAATATACATGTATTGATTTAAATCAGTGATTTTTTTTTAAAATCATTTGATTTAAATTGCAATTTACATGTAAATTGTTGATATAAATCAAGGTGATTTAAATCAGACAACCCTGGAATTTAACTTCTATTCTTATTACGTTAGGCCTACATGTCCCTACCAATGTACTACCAGAGTGTGAAGCACACTCACAAATCTGCAAGTACTACATGCACCATAGCATGTACTGTATATGTTTCCGTCTTCAAATTAGTTTTGCTTATTGTTCAAGGCCCAACACTGATTGACAGTGAGCTTTTGTGATCATGGTGATGGAAAAGAAACATCTGATGGAATTCTTTAGTAATTCAGTCATCTTACATATATACATTGTACTTCATCAAATTTTCATTAGCCATTTTCGAGCTGTGAAATTTGTTTATTTCCTCTGTTCCTGTAAAAACGAAAAAAAAAACCAAAAAACACTCATGAGCGCAGCCATATTGTTCAAATTCGCACCACATGCAGGATTTTTTATGTCACGCAACACTTGCAGAATACACAATGTAATATAGCGGTCATGTACCCAGACGCTTGCTATGGCATTATGCATTGTTGTAGCATGGAGTGGTACCAGCCTAAACATTCAGCATGTGCATTCCGCTGATCACTCACAGTGCACGCTCACTTTTTCACGTACGCACTGTGTCATAACAAAATTAAATGTTTGAAAGGCCTTTGAAAAAGTCCTTCTCAACGGCGCTTAATTTTTTTCTCAAAGAAAAACTGTTGGCAGGTTTCAGTTTCTTCACTTAAGATTTGTAACTCAGGAGTTCCGCCTGCCGATTTTCTTTGAAGGAGTCCCGCTCAAAGTGGTCTTCACAGACTACGAACACCTTACTTGGCACCAACAATTTAAAGTCGAATTTAACTTTCCTCATGTTGTGAAGCCATTTCTTACAAATCTCTGGGTGTTTCTTTGGATCTGGACTTACAAAAAACTCTGCTTGTTTCCAGTGTTTGGCTTCTAGGACCATCCAAATGACAAATTGTCATTTTTTCACTTTCCGGAAACCTTTCATACATTTCCACGCGGCATGCATGTGCAGTAGTCGGGTCACGATTGGTGGTTCTTTGACTTTAGATATAATGGTAAGGGTGCAATTCAGGAACCCAAGCTGTGTTCACTTGACGGTACCAAGCGGGCGATTGTGTGCAGCGTGTGAAGGTGTAGACACTACATCATAATGCCCCAAATATTAGACAACTTCATGAAAACGTGGTAATACCCTGCAAGTCCTAAGAGTGAGCATACATGTATATGTCTTTGTTATTGGCCTTGGGTACTCAACCACTGCCTTTTCTTTCTCTGAGTGTGGCTTCACTTTGCCATTTTCAATAAGGTATCCAAGATATGAAACCTTATGGTTCCTGAATTTACAGTTACGTGTACTTGGTTTTGCTGTCAAACCTGCTTGCCTGAGCTTGTCTAACACTGTAGGTCATCAGTTGAACCCCTAAATTTGTTCGTTTCATTCCAGCAACTGCAGGAATAGATTTTCTGAATAAAATCGAGTACATAATTTACCAGAGATGACAAATGCTGAAGTTCTCCACATGTTAGCCTGCAGTTTTTTAATAATTCTGGTGGAAAGAGTGAACTATTTTGTTGTCGGGGAAACTGAATGTGCGAACTTCGCCGCATTAAAAATTGTTCGCGAATGATGTAATACAACCCGACATCAGTAGGGAGGCTCGTAAATTTTTTAACTATTTTTGTCAGTGTTCTGTTGAATTGATTTTGGAGAGGATGTCATGAGAAACATTTTATATGAGTTTTGATTCCAATGGACTCTTCAAAGCAAAGAAATACTGATTGAAAGCAGAGACATTTTGAGATGTTTTGATGTTGTGTGCACGTGTGAGACTGTAATTATGGAGAGCAAACTGATTTTTTTTTCAGGCCTACACAAAGACGAGTGTCAGTCTTGAATGGAAAAGCTAAAAAGTTCACATTTCCATAAAATAAAATGGTGGTTCTTATTCGTGCCGTATTTCAATGAAATAGTTTAAAATGTTTGAAACTGGAAATTAGCCAGACTAGAGGAGCTAGAGAAATTTGAGTCACAATTTCCTATTTAAGAAAATGAGATCCCAAATAAACAGTGCCCTGATTCATGTCCCCAAGAGGCTTTCATGATGCATGCTACCGGAGATTTACGGACAGTAAACACCTGAATGCTGCTCGGAAGCGCAAGCTGCAGGAAGATGCTCCCTTTGAAGCTTCGGTTTCTTCCCCGAAGAAGCTTCGGGCGAGATCAAGTTTTTCTTCCGGAAGATCTTCAACTTCACATTCGGGTGTGTTGCCTGTGAAATGCACTATTTGCAGTAAAGTTAGTTAAGTTAAATAAAACTTATTTAGTTAGTTACTTAGTTAGTTAAGTTAATAAAGTTAAAATTGTTGGTAGTCATTATCTTTTTTCACCTTGATCTGTCTGTTCCTAAAAAAATTTAAAAAAACCAACCTTTTCTAAACCTTTTCCAAACAAATTACCTACATTTCAGGTGGAACCTTTTTTCATGTTAAAATGAATTTATATGTTTTCTACTTTCATTCACAAATGTTAAATAGAACCTTCTGTTATTTTCATAGGTTCCCTTTATGTTTCACTGTCGCAGTGGTGAAAACACTTGTGAAAAGGTGAATACATTTCATAGGAAGTGTGATTTTAGCTTGACCAGGGCTAACAGTCTGGCAACAAATATCATTTAACCCCCCTGAAATGGTATAGAATTAAGAGCACAAGATGGTTTAAATGGTATTTCATTGAAATTACTTTTCAGGAATGCTTCGTGAAGCAGCAGAGAGGAAAAGGATGAGAACATTCTGATTCACATTCGGGACAAAGATTGTGTTACCCTGGAGGTGCGATATCACCTCTTGCTACAAAGCATACTCTCGATTTCTGAAAAGCAAGGATCCTGAAGGGTAAGCTGTCAAGTTGGCGACTAGTTGTGCACGGGTCCCAGGCTTAAAGCTGTGAATAATATTTTACCAAGAACTCTTTTTACATTTCGCATTAGTTTCAGAAGATGACCTTTATTTGGTGAAAAATCCTGGCCTCATGTTTTTCAGTGCCCAGTATCATTTTTCAATAGCGTGTCTGTGATATAGACTTCAACACTTCATACGATCTTGTAATGAGACGATGTAATACAGGCCTTGCGACAGACATACAGCGTACAAACCAAATTAAACTTTTGCAAATGCCTGGAATAAAACTAACATTTGTGACGATTGAAAAACTGGCACTTGTACCTACTCCTGCTGTGCTGTGCTGTCCTCATTTCCATTTTTACACAGTTGTAGGGCTTGTTTTAACTGTTGACTTCTGTCCTTTCTATCCAAACATTTTGAACTTAGCATATTGAAGTACATGTACTTGCAAAATGTGATGTACTCATAGTATCTTTCGTACAGAAAATTGTACATGCAAAGTATTCATGTATCTCATCACCATTCTGACTCACTGAATTGCACAAAAATAATTGCTACAGTGTGGCCAATCCACTCCTTTTTTTCTCCCATTTTCTAAAAATGGGTTCAAAGGCAGTGATGGGAAATTTTGTTTGAACGAAGTGACCCGTATAAAACTCGTCATTTACTGTTTGATTATATTAAAGGAGTGAGCTCGTGATGGAGCACCAAGAGACCTACATCATGTTGCGTGACTCAGTTGTTCAGTAGCGACTGATCGATTGCCAGGAAATCCTGAATATGTCTAAGATTACTCAACTGTTCATGAAAATAATCAAGAAGCAGGAAGGAACTGACCTTCAATCTTACCGGTATGATAAGTTGACATTTATTTAAATTGCCTTAATTGTGCTTTACAAAATAAACTCCTTCTAAAATGCTCGAATCAGGAACTGTTGATACTGTATTTGGAACGGGAAGTGGTTGCACAGGCAGTCTGTTGTGCCCTGTTTCAAATTTATAATATTATAAATCAACAATGGAAGGAAAAATGGGATGTACATGTGTAAAAGCATCGTCTGCATGATTATGTGCATCTTATAAAATTAACTTTGTGCTTATTTCCTTTTATTTTGTGCTGCAGTTTGTCATCCAATAATCACCCCTATAATTGTAACCATTTCTTGTCATAGAGAACCGACAAATTGAAGTATCGGCTAAAGAGAGATTATCCCGAGCTCTGCTTCCACAAACCTTTCTAGAGAAACAAATGAGAAATTGTTTACTCCTCGTCATTGTCGGCGGGAAGCGTTGCCGAATCCCTGGACACTTCAGAGGATCATTCATTAACCGACACTTCTGATGTTACAGATGTTCCATCCTCATCATACACTCTTACAAGGCAGGATGTGATAAGAGTTGTTTATAATGGAGGTGAGATCAACATTTTATTTTACATAAATTCATATCTCAACTACTCAGACATCTGCAATGTCACACGTTTGAATTAAATTCCACGACTTGTCCATCTGATGACCTCACTTTTGAGTCGGCAAAGGCATTAGTTCCCTAGGAGCTGTACAATTTCATAGCCTGATGTGTTGGGTCAACTGGAGAGCCAAGCATGACATCTTACACTGATGTGAAATTTGTAGACCGCATTAAAATCATGTCCATATCTCAAGACATCATTTATCTAGCTTCAAATGGGAGAAAGCAGACGCCAAAGTCACTTTGCCTGGGTATGATGACACTGCGTCATCTGACTGGTTCATCGCAACTGGTTAGGTTGCTCAGTAACTTTGGGCATTGTTCATCATGGGACACAATCATTGGCTTGGAGACAAGTCTTGCCCATCTGCAACTAGCAACATCACATGTAGTCCCCAGAGGATTCGTAGAGGATACCCTAACGATACATGTTTGGGACAATATTGACTTCGGTGAGGTCATGGCACCACTCACCACACCAATGAAAACATGGTACAGAGCTGCATTGCAGAACCAACATCACAATATGAGAGGCCTAAAATCCAAAAAGGCATTCGTTCTCTGACACCAAGCATCACATTGTTGGAGACTTTCACCAGTGTTGGCAGACAATGTCCAAAATTTGCTAGCAGTAGTTCCTTGATAGACAGTTCCCTGCATGTGTCATCAGTGACTCCTGCACAGCCAATGGACTTTGCATTTCTACTGGCGAAGCATATGGATGAAAAGTCAGAAGTACCTGGCTGGATAGGTTTCAACATCAGTCTCCAAGGGGAAATGACGCTACGTAAGTCTGCAATCCACTACTTACCGCTAATACAGGCTTCACCAAGATGACGACAAATGTTATCATAGAAAGGAGTGTGTCCATTGCAGATAAACTGAAATTACAGCATATTGTCACCGTCTTCGACCAAGCAATATATGCCAAGGTTCAACAGATCAGATGGGCAAGAGATGTTTTGATGCAGCGGACAGTTGTTAGGCTTGGGTAGTTGCACACTTGCATGTCCTATTTGGGAGTGATAGGAAGGCGTTTTGGAGATGCAGGTCTCTGAGACATACTAATTGAATCTGGAGTGGTGGCTGCAAGTTCCATCATTGGTGTACTAAGTGGGCATTATTACAACAGAAGTGTACATGCTCACAAGCTTCTGTTCGAGGCACTGGAGAGATTGAGGTTCACGGTTTTCTGGGACACTTTTACTGATGAAGCAGTCGAGAAGTATTCCTGTGTATTACACAAGAGTTCAGACACAGAGGAACTACTTGCGCAGTCTGAAGAATTTGCCAATCTCCTGTATTGCTACAATGACTTCATACAAAGGAGCAAGGAAGAAAGCCCAACGTTTGCCCTGTGGAGTTCCTACATTGACATGGTGCAGCTACTTCTTGCTTTCATTAGAGCAACCCGTGAGTCAAACTGGCGTCTGCACGTTGGAGTCATTTGTTTCATGCTGTCATGGTTTTTCGCCTATGACCGCACCAACTATTCGAGATATCTTCCTGCATACTGGTTGGAAATGATCAGTTTGCCATCAACACACCTGAGGTGTTACGAAGAGTTTAGTGAACGAGGTGGATGGACCGTGCAGCGACAAGGGCGATATCCATTTGCTTCCATTGCATGTGTACAAGCCATCAAACAGACATATATGACAGATAGAGATGGCAAAACAAGAGGAGGTATCACTGGCTTCACCTTGAACCATGGAGCAATCCAGCTACGGATACTATCACAACCTGAAAGATCAGCTATAACCAGGAAGTGCGAAATCATGTTTGGATGTTGATGGTTATGATCGCAAACCGAAGGAACTGGACAGTGCATGAATTAAGAGACATGAAAAAATGGCAGAATCTATCATGGCCACAGGAAACAGCATGATCAACCCCTTTGATTGCTGTTCAAAGCTGTTCAAAGGAATCTGTTTGAGGTTGGTGAAGTAATAAGTGATGAAGTGAAATCTCACTTGCTGAATGCATTTCATGAAGGTAAAGCGGATGCAGTCCGATATATGGAAGACCGCTTGATCAAGAACAAAGTGTACATGTATTTGTTCCCACCGATTTAGCAAAGAAAGCAAACTACAGAGAGTGTTGATGATGCCAGATACAACACCTTCTGTCGTTCCCCGTCCTTGGAACAAAGTCTCCCACCAACAAAAGGTTGGAGTAAAGAAAATCCAAGGTGCAGATTTGGAGTTACGACTTCAGCAGTTTCTGTTGAGCTACAGGGTGACCCCACAGTCGACAACTGGAAAAAGTCCCAGTGAGTTGCTCTATAGACAACAAATTTGAACCAAGCTAGACCAGCTGAAGCCAAACATCAGCAGACGAGTAAAAATGTAACAAGCTCAAATGCAATAGTCACAAGTTTCCAAGGTTAGAGTGTTACAACCAGCTGATACTGTTCTGGTCAAGAATTGTGGTTCTGGACCCACCTGGTTGTATGGTGAAGTTGTCCAAGTGTTGGCTTCATCAATATATGAAGTTTGTTTGTCTGACGGGTGTGTGGTCAGACGCCATATTGACCAAACTTGACGATGTCTTGCTAAACCAACACACTTGAGTGAGACAGTTGACAAATCAGGGGAGAATGTTCAAGAAGCATTGATACGGCCAAGCAACCTCCCAGAGCCAATACCATTGGAATTATCAAAGCCACCAGTAACTATGGAAGTAGTCCCAAACAACTCAAAGCCGAAAGAGTTGTCTACCCCAGAAAAGGTGCAACCTCACACTGAACCAGCCCAGCCCACTAGGGTGTCAGAGTGACAGAGAAAACTTCCTGTGAAGTTTGCTGATAACATTATGACCAAACCATAATTTGTACGAAGCATACATGTAATTGAGTAGTTGGCAATTCCTGGGTACATGTATAATCATAGATTAGAAGTAGAGCGACACTTGTAGTCTAATGCAAATGAGTTAATGTATACTTGTTTTGATTAGGAGTAGCAGTCACAGTGACTCATGTTTGCCAGAAAGGAGTTCTTGATAGAATTTAGGAAAGTGTTTTCTCCAGGTTGTAATCCAAAAGGAGAGTTGATGTTATTAGTTCCATAGTTTGACTTGTTGCATACTGGTAGTTCCTTAATAGCTGTTGTTAAGAAAAAAATCAATAGGTCTGGAGCTCCACTGATTACTACATATTGAATGGACTATTAGTGAGGAAACCGACTACATAGTACATCACGTAGTTCATTGAATTTTCTTTTGTAATTCATAATTCTCATGAGGGAATCAACTTTCCATACTGACGCATGCTCTATGGTATTTCCGGGGGTACTTAAGCTAAAGGGGGAGGAATATGATGTATGTATGCATGTAGGTATTTATTGTGTCTATTAATATACATACATTGTCACACGCGCATGCGTGGTTAAGCGCTTGGAGTTTGGTTGCTGTAATTAAAAACAGAGCTGTTAGATCAGAGCAGATCAGCAGACAGATCACGGAATCCCTAATTATTCTGCCAACGTGTACATGTACATTGTCTCAACAATAGGGACATACCCTGGATTTTTCTGTTGTTAGGTTTAATTGGATTTTCAACGAGATTTGTTTCAACTAGTCCATATTATTGTTAACAAGCTAAGTACGCCGTGTCTTTGAGAACTTCAAACACATCAAACTACATGTATGTCAAACTAAATATACTATATACTGCGTACTTTGCATAGTGCCTAATGCCAGTTCAAGTGCTAATGTCTTTGAAATCTGAAATTCTGAAAATAATACCGATATTTACATTTTCACTTCTACTGTGTTACGGTGTGGTCTTTTTTCCTATGATGTACACTGTATGGTAAATAATTTTATAAGGAATCATGGGTGGCTTTCATGACCCGATTCCCGTTTTGTGAAATTAGTCAAATTCAGAAATGTAAAACGATAAAGGGGACCACTCTCTTTGGGTGAGGAATAAACCCTATTTATGCTTCAAGGGTTTTTTGCTGGGGGGGTCAATGTGTTGTGTTTCATTTGCTCACAAGAGGCTTCAACAATACACCGTAACTTTTGGAATATAAACCGCAGTTTATATGTTGATTCTCATGCTGAAAATGTCCCTGGGCGGCTGATACTGCAACAAAAGTATAAAATCAGTCTCTAAACGCTGCGCTTGGCCTCAGCTCAGCCTAGCCGGGCCGCCACCACAGCTGCGCCAGCTAGCCAGGCATGCAAGCGATGAGCGTTCTAGGCACGAGGACAAGACAGTCATGTTTTTGTTGGTTGCCATTTGCATTGGCTCAACTCACATTTTATGAAGGAAACCAGTCTAGAGAGACTGAATAGAGTTGTTAGTGCACTGTAAGTACCGTTCACAACACAAATTGTGTGGTGAGTCTGTTCGTTTTCCTATTTTAGAGTTGTATTATCAATGTTGTCTATTATTTCACTGGTCTTTTGGTAAAAAAAAAAACCTGCTGCATGGCTGAGAGTACATGTATACGTCTTACGCATGGGCAAGGTCCATTTGTAATTTATGTAATATAAACGTTTATGCACAAAAATCCTCCTCAGAGAGCACCAAACAATTTTTGTTTCAACCATGTCCAGTTCTTGGTGCAATGTTGCAAGACTGCACTTTATACATTTCTTTGTTAGCTTGTGAACAGAAATATGGACTAGTTGAAACAAATCTCGTTGAAAATCCAAACCAAACACCAGAAAAGTCCAGGGTATATGGAGTATCTGCCTATTTCATACTTAACAAGATGTCATTTCGGATACGCTTCGCGAAGGAAAGTACCAAATTTGTACTTCTCCTGCGTGGAGTATCTCTCTCCTGCTCTCCACATGTGTACATGCCCACATGATGCAGGTTTGGAATGTAATGTGCGTGCTTTGTGTATAGCAGTGGAAATTCAACATGACAGAAAAATGACTGAAACAATGGAGTTCATAAGTGCGGCATTTTTTGCCTTGATGAGGCACAGCCCACCTATATTAAAAACAACCAGTCCGTATACAATGTATTTTCCAAATTCTTATGAGTGCCGATCTGCCATGCTAACAGTGGTGTGTATTCTCTATTTCAACAAAGAGGATATTTTGACACAAAAATCAACATGGTGTCAGGATCACTCTTAATGAAATCAACTTAACAAAATCAAAAAGATTATTACCATCATTTATTACGTAAATATGGAGGTTGACCGATTTTGGTCGTTTCTAATTTACATTGTAAATAGGCATATTCAAAGAGCTTGCTTCTGTTTTAGGGAGCCTGGCGGGGTTCAGTGTTTTTTTTAAATATATAAAACAACTATATTATTTGGCAGAAAAAAATGAGCAAAAAATGTTCAAGCCTAACTAGCAAAATAGTTTCATAGGCCACATTTGAGAATGTAAGATCAGAAAAAGTTTTCTTCATCCTTGACTAGTAAAAATATTCGTAAAAACTTACACCACTTACATTTTGTACATGAGGTACCGGTAAATAACCAATAACTCATTAATTTCTAAAAGTCCCCCAACTCTTCTGGGTCATTGCTCAGATAAGACAAGTCGCCCCGCCGTGAGTAAAAGTAAAATACCACCGAAACAAGTCACTTCTGTGAAACACTCGTCCACATATCTGAAGCATCGGATTCATACATGTAAGTTGGGGTTGCCAGCTTTAACTTCGCGCAGCCGGCACCGGTGCAGTGGGCCGACGACCCAACTCGCCATACTCGCCAAATTTTGATGGAGTTTCATCCAATAGCAAAAATTGTTAAGCGCCGTGTGGAGACCAATTGACCAATTGAAACGGTCGTTGTATACATGTGGCCATCGCCAGCCCTATTACTCCATGTAAATTCAACGATGTTATCTCATCTATAGACAAACAAATCATTCTTTTGGAGGTTTGAATTGTCATTGAAAATACTTTATAAAATGTGTCCTATTGGAGATTTGGGGAGGAGGGAACATTTCAAAACGAAAGTAGACGGGGTCACCAGAATGGAGAATTTCAGAGGGGCAATGGGTACGGTGTCGGGTTAAAAACCCAAAACAAAATCGTATGTGTAGCTTGCTGTGCAAACACCTGATGTGGCTGTCCCGCACAGTTGGCGCTACGCAAGGAGTCATCTTGCGAACTAATTTCTAAGATACATGCATTTACATATATGCAGGTCATCCAACTCAATTTTCATCAAGAAATATTTGACGTTTTTCAGTGATGGGGCAATGAGCTCCAAATGGGTAGTGTTCTGGGGTATAGTGACTTTTTGTAACAGTTCTTATTTGAAGAAATATGCCATACATGAATTTGCCAGTACTCAGACGTGTTTCTATCCCAAGTCTGTTGCCATTGATGAGGTGATATTGCTTGGGATAAGACCATGGGTTTCTTTATAAATCAGTTGCAGACCAGCTCTAACACGTCTGGATTCAAGACTATCCCACTGGAGTTGAGTAAGTAGATCAGTAAAACTAGATTGGCGCCTGTAGTCATTGAAGACAAACCTCACAGCAGGCCTCTGAATTTTTTCAATTGTGTCTTTGTTGGGCTGCTGGTATGGATCCCATATAGCATGGCGATATTCCAAAAGTGGACTAACCAAAGCAAAGTAAGCTGCTGACTTAGTTGATCTATAACACCAGCTCAAGTTCCTCCTAAGTAGGCCCACAGTTATGTTAGCTTTCATTGCAGTTTTGTTGATGTGTTTGGTCCAAGTCATGTCAGACGATAGCTCAACACCAAGGTAGGTGTGGTCTTTTACTTCCTTGAGGGTATGATCCCCCATCATGTATGGATTAATGATTGGTTTTCTTTTGTAATTCTCATGATGAAACATTTTGCTGTATTGAAACTCAATGGAGCTTGTGTAGAACTAGCAAGGTATACTGATAGACCAATCCGAAGTTGGAGGAAATAGCCAAATATCTGTCCAATATTCACAGCTATTAGAAGAAGTATGGGACAGACTAATAACAGAATTATTTGTCTGTCGCATGTGAGAAACAGATGTTTTCTTGTGAATTGCTGTATGTAGAAATTTTTACATAGATGTTGAAACAGGTATTCATCACTTTCGGAAATACTTTTGGCGGCTGTTACCCCCACTGATGCCATTTAACCAGCACAAAATTGCCCTCAAACAAAAAAACTTTTCCGACCTACCAACCCGATTTTTGAGAGTCACGCCTGCACAGCACAACTACATCATGTATTTTTTGGGCTAGTGAAAGACTGCCTGTATGCAGTAGGCCTTAGTTAAATAACAATAATCGTGGATTCTGAGAAATCTTCGGCAAGTGTTGATCCGATTCGAGCAAGCAAATTTATGACATGGCCTGCCCCATCGCGCAAACTAAAAACAAAAAAATCATCACGGCCTGCTCGAAGGATTGCTCAATTTGGCTGCGAGTGCGGTTCTGGTAGGACCAGGAAAAAAAGGGAATTTCAACCCCTGACACTGCACGTTACAACTCTACCTTTAATATGGCAGATCAAAAGCTGGTAATGGCAGAACAAAATTGATTGTGTTATGACATTTTGTCCAAGCACTTGTTAGGTGTAATTTTGCGCTCTGCACTGGTGGATAGTGAAGCATTAAATAATATATGTAAATAATTTGTTTGCACAGAATGATTTGTTTTACTGATATGATTTTGTCACCACTTTATACATGTACATTCTATGGCTTGCTGTGATTGCCTTTCCATACAATCTGTGTTTCACAGCACACTTTTGGCAGTTTTGGAATTTGATCCCATCATTTCTCCTTCCAAATTTTAAAACACAAGAAAATTACCATCATTACAGTCATGATTTTCTACTGTTAAAACAACACATTATTGGAGAATAATCTTACCTTGCAATTTTTCTTGTTCTTGGTATACTCGTTTGCTAGATGAATTCTATTTGTTCCATAAGAGGTTTTAAGATAGTCCAAGGAAGTCAACTCACTCTAGGAACATCCTGGGTTGGACATACAGTACACGTCGCATACACATCGTTATGGAACCATATTCTATTTTAGGACTCTATACTTACCAATTCTTTGCATCATTTTCCAATATTTCAACCCTTTGAACCCTGAATTTTATAGGAGCGTTGACCTTACCCTGATTTACATGTATTTGCATACATTGTCTCAGAATAACACGTTTTGTTTTCAACCCACTTTGTGCTGTTGAGTGTGATCTATGTGTCTATATATGTCTATATCATTGAATAAAGATTTTCTACTGTGTACAGGGTATAAATCAATGCAAACAATACAACTGAAGTACTGTTTGGATGGCGTAACCATGGAAATGGGGCCAAATTTGCCTCGCACATTTTAGTTTTGATACAAATCTTTAGTATTTTTTTTTCAAAATACTTGTCTTTTATGTTGATTTCTTTTTCAATAAAGTCAAGATTACACAAACCACACAATCTTTTTGTCATTTTTATTGATTTGTTCACTTACCTTTCATCCATTACTTCACTTGGGTGTGCCAGGCATGCTATTGCAACAGTTTGATCCTGGTTTACCGACACACAGGTATGCTTTGCAATGGGAACACCAATGCACTGTCTTATGTTTCTTTGGCAAGTCTTTGTCAGTAACATTGGATTCGCAGAACCACAAACCACACACCTGTTGTTTCTTGAGGCATCCGGTGCTCTTTCAATTGTATGAACACCATAATCTATTAGTCTACTGTCCAGATCAACATCAGAACGTCAGCGACCTTTCTGTGTGCTGTTACGTACCTCACCAACCAGTTCTAGACAGAGTTTTTCAAGAAAGAAGTGGAAATCGTAAACTCTCTGGTGATGTGTGTAGTGTGGCTTGTAATAGTCCATCAGGGCGTAGCTGTTGTAGGCTGTCCACATGAAGAATTTCATAACCAGTCTTCTTGGCCGTTTGTAATGGCGATGACACTTTTGCAGCCTTGTCGTTTGACAATTCAAGTCTGCTCCACCCATGTTTGTATTATATGACTTCACAGCTTTTTGACAGTTGACTGGGATCTTTCTGTGTTCTTTGGCATCATACCTCTGCACTGTTGTCGCTGGAGAATCCACATAAATTGACTTGACAAAATATTCTGGCTTCTTATCCTTCCATACAACAGCTGCTACCTTTCCATTGAATAATAGTACTGATTCGCCTTTCTTTAGTTCCTTACTGCATTGTAGAATTTTACGAAAGGACACTCAATTTGTCATGGCTGTGCCACACAGTTGTATTCCATGCATTAGCAAGAATTCTGCCAGTTTTACTGAGATATAAAACCTGTCTGTGTACACGCAGTAATTCTGATCCCTGTGAAGGTCTGTCAATCTCACAACTATAGGTTTCAGGTGACACCAAGGCCATTGACTGCTCGGCCATCAGTTCTCTTACCCATGTAGATTTCTGCATTTGTGATATAGCCAGTCTTACTTTCACAAAGCAGAAAAGTTTTGATACCCATTTTATTGGTTTTTCCTTTATGTACTGCTTGATTGCCAAAGTGTTCTTTGTGGGGATCATTCCCTCATCCAGAGATAGCTCACGCTCTGGTATGTAGTATCCCTTGATGTTGTCAAGAATATACATGTACGTGAATACAGGTGTTGACTTGTAGATCTTGTCCATTTTATCCGGTGTTGGATCGTCCTCATCCACGCAGTGAAGCATAGACCATATTCCTATAAAATAGTCCTGGGTGATAACCTTTGAAAATCCAGGCGTTTCCGTGAGCAAGTTGTCATGGGCCCTTCGGTAATGTTCGTAACGATCTTTGTGTACTAGCATTTCCATGGTTATCCTACAGCCCAAAAAAAGCTTTCATCTCAGCAGTGGTAACATCAACAAAATACTTTGCATTGTAGTTGTTTGGCTTAGCAGCCTTTATACGTGCCGCATTGCGGTTTGTTTCAGTTACCAGTACTTCCCACAATGCATCATCCCAAACTAAACTGAAATATTCCAGTGGGGAACTATTTAAATCAATAGTAGCAGGAAAATTTTTTGAACAGGTAGTTCATAGGGCTGAAAGTGGAGATGAGTAAAACCTCGAGTATTTCCACTTCACTGGCACTGGGCAACCGGGGCATGGGTGTCTGCAGCACTATGGCCTCTACCCCTACCACAACCTCTTACAGGTACATGACCTCTACTTCTAGCATATCCAGCTATAGCTCTGCCCCTTGTCCTGGCTCTTCCACCACATCCATGTCCACCATGTCCACATCCATGCCCCATTCCTGCATGTCCAGCAGCTCCTGCACTGGTGTCACTATCACTGGTAGCACTGTCATCACTGTCACTAATTGGATGAACATTTGCAGCAGGTACAGGTGCTGTAACAGGTGCTGCCGGAGCCAAAGGCCAAGTTGCCGCCTGGCCTAACACTACTGATTGATACTGTGCACGTGCATTATTGTCATTCACTGCACTCACCATACTAACATCAAAATCATCGGTAAAATCACTGTCCGACTCGCTTTCAAAATTACAGAATTACTGTAATCGGATGCATCCAAATGTTCATCATCAATGGCCGCCATTTTTCGCTTTTTTCCACTCAGATACAGTCGATAACTTCCTAAAAAGACGAAGAAACTATGGCCTAGCGCTCCGTTGACAAACTCTTCTGTAACAAGCATTCTGATTGGCTTAAACCCCTTTGATATGTCAAAGGTTATCTGACGTAGTCAGAAGCCACTTTTGCGGCTTTTCGGGTTGACGCACTTTCATGGGGAAGTCACTTTAGCGGCATTTTGGTTCAAAGGGTTAAGGAAATGACCACCTTGAAGAATTATTTGTCTATTTGTTAGTGACATACTAAAGGTGGACTTCGTATGCTATAAAGTTTTCTTTACTATGTTATGCTTACTTGATAAAAGAGTATGCCTATAAGCACATATTGTATGAACATCCATGTGTGTGCCATAAACAAGCCTAGCTGCATGTGTAACTACATTATTCTTCACAATTGTTTTCTTGTTCTTTAAAATCAGGGGTGAGTGTAACCAGGTCGAGTTTCGCCCTACTCTCACCTGACGCTGTTTCCTTTTCTTTGTTGAGTCGTATGGTCACATTGATTCCATTCCTTTCATTCTGTTTCAACTACGTCATGTATTGTATTGTACCTTCGCAGTACATTGTACGTACGTGGCCATGCATAGATAATTTTGACTAGCGCCCTCTTGTGGTCTAACACTTGTTTTGTTCTCACAGTTCCACCCCGGTTGTTGCTTGCAGAATTAGAATATAGTAGCATCCTTGCATTTGTTCTTATTGCATACGGGACACTCTTTTGCCCATTTTCTGTGTTTTCTTGTAAAGTAAAAACATGTAGGCTGCTGATTTCAATCCAATTTTAGCCAGAGATAACATCGCCCTTTTGCCTCTAATATCAATCACATTTTTTGCAGCTTAAGTTACGATAGGCATAAAAAAGCAGTCCAGCTGGTGAGCTGCATTTTAAATACATACCTGTACATGTACCTTTGCATTCGATCATGTTACATGTAATTATTTGTATGGACTTTTAAGAGTGGGTAATTTTAGACGTACTACTTTCTGAACTGTTTTCTTGAAGCAACTCCATTTCCTTGAGTTTTGTGAGATTGCAAAAACGGATTAACCAC